>JAJTUB010000043.1:273562-377373 GCA_036971345.1 Dactylellina drechsleri
TACAGAAGACCCTTACCCACTACGGTGCAGATTGCATTTTAGGCAAACTTGAAAGGATTTTTTCCCTTCCATTTGGATTGTTTGGTCTGTTTAGATTTTTTTTTTCTTTTTGTGTTTCCTTCTTGTAGCTCTCTTCCTTTATTTATGCTTTATTATTCTCATCGAGATCTTACCGCCTTTGTTCCAATTATTCTTTCTGTATGCCCCCAGACGTAATCGGACACATCCTACGAAGAGCAAAACCACCTCGGAAGCTTGATCGCCGACCGCATTTAAATTCTTCATATTTATCATGTTTGGTTTACGAAACAATCATTATCTCTTCAGCTTTACAAATGTACTACATGCCCTGTTACATCAAAAAACAAGATGTAAACTAAGATTTAGAGCTATCAACACTGTTTGATATATTATTCCTTGGAGAAGGTAACCATCCTCTCGGATCGCCACCAACTGTCCTCGATTCTCGTACGACTATTATTTACAGGGATTTGTGGCGGTGGTGGTGGTCTGATATTTTTTCTGCCGCTTCAAAAACACATATGGCAGCTTCGGAGCCTGATTGTTTAAGAGTTTCAAGAATGTGGAGACGGTCGACAGCTTTCGCCGCACTTTTTAAGCCGTTGATGTCATGGCAATGTGATCAGTTTCGTCACGATCGATATTACTCTCGCGCAGCAGTTCCCATGAAGAAAATTGAAAAGGTCAGAAATCTAAAAGCCAGAGTTGGACACGACTCAGGACCCTGAGTTGAGTGAAATTAAAGTCCGTGCGTCTATAAACTTTTGGAAATTACGCTTCAACGAGTGAACTAAATTAAGTAAAAATAAAATTCCATTCGTGTGATAGCGGGAATCAAAATGTAACCTTACAATGATCATTTTTGTACTTCGTATGTTTATTCAATAAGTCTCCATACTCTAACCACACTAGGTTTCGTTGTCGTGTTGCCCCAGACGATGGTTTCCGCAGTACTCTGCTCGTGGTCTGCCGTTGGCTCCGGGGTGATTACTGGTGCTTGCGATATTGGGACCTCTGGTTGAGGTTCGCCGGTGACCTCGCTAGGAACCGTACGCGTGTGTTCATCGGTACCTTCTTCAGTAACCACTTGAGCGCGAGCGGTCTCATTAGTTATTGGAACTTCGGCAGCTGTGTGCACACTACCCGCATCCGCATCATCCTCTACAGGAATATACTCAACCTCTTCACGTTCTGCACCGGCCACAGGCAAGACGCTCTCCGTAGAAGACTGATGTCGCCTCGCCCGTGGTCTTCCCCTCTCCCCATACTCCTCTTCCTTTTCTACAATCACACCTCTATCCCGTCCTTTCACCGCCTCTAACCCGAAAACTAGGACTAGGAGGCCTGCAACATATACCCCGAATAATATCAAAAGCCGACGGCGGGTACCAAAGAGCACCATACCGATAGGTATATTTGCTATTCCTAGTCCCAAAGTCGCCCAACCGAGAACTATATGCAGCTTATTAGGGAACGGGGTCTTCATGGGGTTTTGAAAGTGGCGTCGGATGAGCCGAAGTATGAAATGATTGAGTATTCCTAATAGAGCTTGTGCTAGCGTAGCAGCAAATACGGCGGCTCCGATCTGTAGATGCGGGGTTTTGAATTGATGTTTGCTGCCGGGTCCGACGGCGAAATAACCTAGCACAAAAGCTTTTCCCATAATGATCTGTTTAGATACCGTGTTCTGTCTGACAAATGCACGAATTGATAAATGTCAGCAATTTGATGGACTTACTAATACTCATAAAAATCACAGTTCCGATCTGTAACAGGAAATGGATACGAAACCATATCCTCCCTCTCCCCGACCTGGCAGTTTTGAAGAATCTCGCCACAACAATAGCGAGAGGAGCGAAGAATAGCGACGCGAATACTGCAAAGATTGAATGTGCGATAATGATCTTGCTTCTTTTTGAAGACACTCTAGTTTTGAGACTTTGATCTAGTCCTTTCTCGTCTGAACGAATTACTTCACCATAGTCCGCTGTAGCAGAAGTTGCTACGAAAGCAAGAATAACAAGTAAGAGACTGGTCAATTGGCCTTCAGCCATGCGGAATGCCCTGCAAAGAGTGTTTGATATCATGGTCTCGTATACAGATCGCTGTCTCTCGACTACAGGTCTGCCTCTTCTCAAGCTATAGTAGCTAGAGGAAATAATATTAATATGGAATTAGGAGTTGATCGAAGGACCTCATGTCGCCTTTAGTAGGCTTGGGTACTACTACATGCAACCTTCAAGATGTCACTAACGAACTGAAAGCTTAAACCGATAATGGATATCCTTTCAAGGAGACGTCTACTCATTTTGACACTTATTTCGCGCGATCTAACTTGCCTGCTAAATAACGATAAAATGCAACAATTTGAACAAAGTCCCAGCCATTGACAACACGAAAAGCTATTGAGTGTATCAACTATCTCGTGTGTATATTAGGAGGCGTTCCAGCTAATAATATAATAAAACAAATCTACAGTATCCGTTTGAAACCTATCCACCGACAGCAGGCAGCCAGTTGCCGGCCGCTCTAATTTCGTACGGGTAAAATAAAAAGCGGACGGCTAAGGCGTCCCGCTTTGGTTTCTGACAGGCCCATGGAGTTGGGTCAGGACGCTGTGTTGCCAGCTACAGAAAAAGCAAAGAATCATAAGCTTGCAACTTGTATCACCAAGTTACAAGGTTGAATTTCCAGATCCAGGTAGACGAAGACGTAGCAAACCGGTTATTGGGATGTTTGATCTTAATAGGAAAAAGCCTCGAAAATCAGAGATTTCACCATGGGGAAAAGTTTTAGGATTTCATCCGGGCGATTCCGGCCCTTCCGGTATTGCATTTGCTGTGCTGTACGTCTGATTTCTGTTGGACATGACATGGTTGTCTTTTTCGCATTCGGTACATGAAGTATCTAGTACCTTTCCCACAATTTAGCCAGTCAGCATCCAATTAATGCAGACAACTCTGCAGCCTATCCCATCATGCAAATTACTCCGGCGAGCATTCCTCATGTCTTCCTGCAAGCCCTCCTCGCTGCGGGATTTGTCAAATCTTTGTCAAACCCCCACCGCCGGAACCTGTTTTTTTGTTCGTCGGGGACACGAATGATGCCTTCGAAGTGACTTTTTCTCTGTCTACTGGACATTCCGGGATGCAGTGTAAGACATCGGTAGACCCGGCCTTCTGGTTTGTGGGAAGAGTTCCCATAGGTAGATCGTCAAAGAACGCATATCCGGAAAGGATTGGATGTTAGGGGAAAGTAGTGGATGTACCGAGGTACACGCCGGCCAATGAAAGTGAAAGTTTACGATAAATTAACAACATTTGTATGTACAGGAATAATCCATACCCTTGAGTTCGCCAAAAGGCGGTGAGCATAAATTATACATGCAAGTTATTTTTTTGTTTTCGAAAACCGGGAGGAAAGGGTAATCGTTGGAGGGTTTCTATAGGTTTGCGGGAACCACAGATGTAGGAGAAGGGGTAGGTAATGTACATCATGATGAAGCCCTTTCCATTTAAGCCTTTTTATTCGTAGGAACGGTGTAGAGGACCCCGAAGGTGTTTGTATGTGCATAAATCAAGGGGATGCAGTGGGATGGGTGAAAAGGAGAATATCTACAAGAGAAAATGAAAGAAAACTAAAAGGCGTACATGGTATAAGGTATGGGTATAATGCAAAATAACAATTCGAAGAGCACCAAAGGGAATTAATTACCTAATCTAAACAAAAGAGATCCGGGGAAGAGAATGTTAAAAATGAAATAGGGAAATCCGAGAGAACCATGGCAATGTAGATATTTTGGCGGGCAACCTGAATATTGCCCATTAGACGACTCGAGGATCTTGTTGATGCTTAGTATTATATTATACTAGATTACCAAGGAGTGATAACCCAAATTTTATAAAGGAAAGGAAAGGAAAGGGAAGGGAAGGGAAGAAAAGGGGTTAAACAGCAAGAAAATTCGGCGTTTAATCCTCATGCAAGATTTCTTGGACAACTTTGATGAATTTTTCAGAGATACCCCAAATATTCATGCGTTGAAGAAGTGATTCAGCAAGTCTAAGCACTTCCCTGGCTCCTTCAATAGAATGGAGGTCTCTGATGTGCTCAAGTCTTGCCTTCCCACCTTGCTTGATCCAATAAGTTATTGCATCGTTATTTGAAGATGATAATATACTGTCTAGCTTGACAGCATCATCTGGAGGAGCGGCGGAATGCTCCTCGGTGACGGAAGAAAGGTAGTGCGTGGTCGGGAAATATTTGGCGAAGGCGTGGAGGTAGACTCCGGCAATGAAAATGCGAAGGCAGTCACCACTAGTGTGAAGCTTATACCGCCGGCCTGCAGCAAGAATTTGACCGGCATGCTAAATAGCGCAATATACAATCAGTATTGTTGAAAAACCCGGAATGTGCGGGAGGCTACAGGGATTATTAACTTACCCAAGCGAGTTCCCGCGTATTGACCATGTCTGAGGTGAAGATATTCTTGATCCTATTGATCCGATCGATCCTCTCCACAAATTTCCCGGTGGAAGAATGCTTCGCAAGGCTGATTGCTAGATCTACCACGTCTCTTGTGGCATAGAGATGGGCATAATGCACGCCAATTGTGGTGATACTGCGAGTTGAATTAACTATTGAGCTTATGGCTAGAAAGGATATCGAGTTCACGAACCTTGCGTCAACTGATTTCGTGTCTTCATTGGGAGTGACATTCAGCAGGGTCATTAACCCTTTCAAAAGATCATCTTTCGCAGGTTTTAATCCAACCGACAAGACTGGTAGTTGCACGACACGCCCTAATGGGCTGGTTTCAAGCTCTCTGATATCCCAGATCACTGTATAGGAAGTTAGCGCATGTTCGAATTATCGCTTTTGAGACTATTGATACTTACTGCGATTGATACCTTCGACACATAGTCTCCGCCCCCAGCTTGAGAGACTCAACTGATCTTTATGGCCGTTCATGATATCCCTCAAAATGAAATAGAATGGCATTCCGCGTGGGGGTACGGACTTGTGCCTCGGGTACAGTGCAGCCCAGGTCTGAGCGTCTGGTGCTTCCCACAAAATCTCTTCGCACTGTGATTATATGAAAGTTAGCAAAGCATCCGCGTTTGTCCGCCCCATAGTGCATACGTACAGGCAATGGCAAGCAAAGGTCAGTAAGTGCGATGTTTCCCCTTCTGTTCGTAAGTGCGCTGATGGCATAATCAACCTCAAAAACACACCAGGCGAGCCGCTTCTTAGATTCTTCTTCTTTCCAATTCAGCCAATGTTGTTGGACCTTCTCCGGATCATTGACATCATTAGGAGGAAGGAATGGGTCCTCAGAAGGACCCTTTTGACGGGAACGCGATGATCTACTATTGTGAGGGGTGAAGAGGCCAAGATTACGACACGCGTTGATCATATACGATCGAGTAGCATCAGTCATCTCAAAGAGTCGCTTGTTACCAGCTCCAAGAGCATAAACATTCTGAAGGCAGAAGGCCATCAGATACGAAGCTGACCGCTTGTAGTCTTCATTGTACTCGCCCTAGTAGAAAGGTGTTAATTCACGAAAGTATAAACATTGATCACGGGGTCTAGCATACCAGCCAGTTAAGCGCCTTGAGACAAAGAGCGTTGAGATTGTCCGCAAACTCGATGGCATGTTCCGATGTATGGTATCTCGCACCAATGGTAGCGATTGTTATCAAGAGAAAATTGGGGCAAGCATCGGGTGAAAATGTTGGGATGTGGAGCATTGGCAGCACACTGTGGTAGTGTTTGAGATAAAGCTGGATGAACTCATTCAATACCTCATTGGTGGGAAATTTCTCGTCCCGTAGGTCTACGTTATTATGAGGTAGCCTTTCATAAGGCGCTTTTAATATCGTGAGCATGTCCTTTCTGACTTGATCCGATACTACCGTTTCCTTCATCAACTGACGGTCCCTGCTGGTGGCCATCTCGTGGCCACGTTGTAGCGCAGATTGTCTACCATGATACCCCTGGGGTGCTTGCAGCAACTCTCGGAGAGGTGGTAAGACTATCCTTGGTTCGCGATGGCTAGAAGATTGCCAATCCCACGGCGATGAGTCTTCTGCAAGGTATGCAGGAGCGGAGCTAACATGCGGCAGCCGAATCTCTGCTTGATAGCGTGGGCCCTCTATGCCACTCGGACTTTGATCTTGCGGTGAGTGATTACTGGACTTCGAGGCCCAATTAGAGGCGGAGAACGAGGTATTCAGCGAAGGGCTTTTTGGAATATTCAACAGAGAGGAGTTGAGGTAAGCTTGTGGAGCTTTGTTAGACCGATGGTAGGGAGACTCTTCTGGTATAGTATGTAATGAGAAATCTTCTCGCAGGAAATCGAACTCAAATATACTAGGATCGAAAAACCAATTTTCCGCTGGATCCTCGAGTTTCTGGAACAACTGTAAACTACTAAGCATAGCGGGTTCCCGAGTACCAAAACGGCTGGAGGAGCTGCTTCCAAGACTCTTCTTCATCGGGTCAAAATAGCTAAACGAGTCATGAGAGCGGGTCCCTGGGAGCATTCCGTTGAGAGCGTCCGCAGCCATGTATTCATCTGGCGATAAACCAGGCCACCCAGAGCTCTTACGGGTATCTCTTTCGACATAACCCCGGGGGAGTTGGGCATGCGGGAACGAGGTAAACGAAGGTGAAGACGAGAGGGAAGTGCTGCTGCTGCTTCCGCGACCTGGTGTGAAGTAATGTCCATAATTAACAGGCGGCGGTCCACCGAATCCAGGCAAGTTTGGATTATAATGAGGGTAAGTTGAACCCGCTAAGAAAGAAAACTTATAAGTAAAGAAAGTCGTCGATAGCTTAGGTATTCAATTGATACTAACCAAAATTCGAATCCTGCTTTGAGAATATCTGAGCAGCGGAGCCGAGCGAGGATGACCTACCACTAGAACTGCCGATTCCAGAGTCTATTGATTTGATGCTTCGATGATCCACTGGGAAAGCAGAAGGTTGACCTTCATCTATTGTTCTTCTTCGTTTCAAGGATGGCTCCCTGGTTTCGCCTTCACCAAGCTTAGGTTGCTGAGTCGTAGATTCCATAGAATCGCTCGTCTCCATCGTCTCCATTAGGTCCATAGCGTTGATGTCGTCGTCGTCGTCGTCAATGTCGTCGTCGTCTTCATCATTGATGTCGGCTTCAGTGGGATCGTTTAAGGATTCCCGACGGATTACTATCAAGTCCGAGTCCGCGTCGAAGACACACTCGTGACCTCTTCTCGCACAAGCATCGCATGGAGCGACGACAGTTCGACCTTTTGATGCGCCACTTGAACACTTAATCTTAAACCCAGCACATCGTATGCAACTTCTTCTTCTCGATTTCTTCACTTCTACTTTCTTCGTCTGATGAACAGCCTTTATATGTCGACTCAGGACATCCTTTCTGGTGAACCCTTTTGCACAGAGGGTACATATATAAGTTTTAGCTTCAGAGGGCGGCAAATGTGTCGCTAGATGCCTGTCGAGATGCTCTGCCCTTGAAAATCCTCGTCCACATGACTGACATATGTGGGACTGCTGCTTGATAGTGGGAGTCGGAGGGGCAGAGTTCGAGGTGCTATTGCTCGATAATGATCCCTTCCTCTCCGGCGACGGGTTCACGGTTCCAGGAGGATCTGAACTCTGCCGTGTCGGGGTTGCCGGCACAGCTGACAAGGGATCCTTTCGGGTAGGCATAGTAACACCGACGATTTTTGCGTTGACCTTGTGTTGATCATGAGCAGGACCTTTTCGAGACCAGCTGAATTTACCCCCAATGCTGCAAAGACGCCGATGCGATTCTTTTCAAAAATAAAAAATAAAAAAAGATGTTGAAAGATTGGCTTTCCCTCCTCTTCCAGTCGAAACCTTAAAATTTACCCTGTGATATATTCGAATATCCTCCAACAAAAATCACCAAAGGGTAGATGTCTCAGTCGCGTGGGTTCAACGAGGCCCCTGGGTTACCAATGGGATTTATATCAGGCCGACAGTACCACGACGGAGCGATACCACGAGGTGAACCAAGTTGACCTGGTTTTTTGCCTTCCCGTCCACCTCCTCCTTCTGATCGGTTCTCTTCTTTTCCGTGTTCGAGTTCCTAGTTTGGGGATTTTGTTTTCGACAAACCAAATTTCGGCGACAACAACGACGTCAGCTTACATATAAAATCGAACGATCGTGATATCGATCCTGCAACTGTAAACGTTCGCTGTGTCGAAGTGTCAAAGAATCCGGAGAAATGAGCGGCTCATTTTTGACGATTCATCAAAAGAGCTTCACAAATGAAAAAGGTCGAGATAAACAAAAAGGAAATAAAACGAAAAGGAAAGAAAAAAGTCTAATGGAAAAGAGAAGAAACAAAAGATGAATAAAATAAAAAGGAAAAGGTAAGTGGATCAATATGTCAAAGGTAGCAAAGAGAGATCCCAAAAAGAGTTATAAGATCTTGAGAAGAGGCCTTTTGTTTGCAGATAGGCTGTGTCTCGTCCTTTTTAACGGATTTGCCACGTTGGTGCAGCAAAGCAACAAAAAATTGATTACATAGCGCCAGCACCGGTTTCCTTCAAGCGGTGTGGTATTGGAACCGTACTTGGAGGTGGTACGTGCTTCCGCTTTGCGTTTCAATTTTCTGCGACTTACTTCCTTCACTCCTGGTCCTCTTTGTAACAAAAAGGTGTGTTCGCCTGCAAGTCACTTGGGCCACGACGGAGTACCTCGTTCCTTGGATTAAAGACTGTCCGATGGACCAAAAAAAACGAGGTTGTTAGACTCCACTCCGTCTGCTGCCCAGCTTGCTCCACAACCTGGAGACCGGGGCGATGTTAATATGGGAGTGGAGTTACGGCTCTTTCCCTCGTTTTTTTTTTTTTTTTGTTTTTTTCCCTTCTCGCCCCCTCGAGAAAAGAAATTAGCGCTCTGTTTCCTTATACTGTGGCACGGATGGATCGGTGAAATCTCGATGATCGAAGGGCCCTTTAAATTCTGCCTTTCGAGGAAACATCTAAAAACAAATTCATTTGTTTAAAAAAATAAAATAAAAAAGAATAAAAAAATAAACCAGGAACCAAGGTTGACCGGGCTTCCCTGAGGGTTCGTCGGAACAAAATCGAATATAGGCCTATCGCTGTTTTGTAGACGATGGAAATTTACCACTCAGCGGAATATTCTTTTAAAATCTGCTTGTCGACTGGACCAGGTGCCCCAGTTAATCCTAAGATGCGCAACCTAGCAGAAAGGGTAGAATGTGAGCATCCGCAGTCCGTCAGTGAGTGAATATGACGGGCGATGTAGATGTGGGGAGTTTGCGACGGCAGCTCTATTTCTGGGGGCTGTTCAGTCTAACGAGACTGGATCGCTTGAACCTGACGATACACCGTTCATCGAGACTGGGTCAGATCACGGCGGTTATCTAGGAAAATGGACAGGACGTCGACGGGATATAGCCAGCGACAGATGCGCAAAAGGGAGGAGAGAGAGGGTGTGTTCTGATGATGCGGTGATGGTTCAGACGACCGTTTAATTTTTTCCCTTTTCCTTTCCCGTTCTGACTTCCTGGCTGGCTCGCCTTTGCTTTGTGGCTAGAGCACTGTAAGAATAATGGCACCGGCTGTCATTATCCAATACAAGCTAAGTATGCTGCTATTCTGGATGATCGGAGTTTGCTGCGGGTTGGATGCCGCGCAGAGACTTTCAACCCTGTATTCCGGCTTGAGTTACTTGCTCTGACGGTGGCTCTTTCGCGGCCCTTGTTTGATGGCCCATTAATTGTTTTTATTATTTGATTGATTGTTCACCAGTTTTCTCTTTTCAAAACCACCCGACGCCCCATATCCTTTCCCCGTCCTTGGCGAATGGACGTTTAATCTGGAAGCACCGGAACACAAAGCATTTGCGCCGCACGTGAACCTGGTAAGGTCCTGATGCAATGGTTTCTTGATCTGATATTATAATAGTGTACTGCTCATTATTATTACATTCGGGACATAAGATTTGGTTCAGAGACGGGGAGTTAACTACTATCTGGGTCCACAGATAATGGATAAGCTTCTCTTTTCTTCTTTTTCTGTGGTTTTCCTCTCCCTTGAAGAGCTCCACTTTGACGAAATTTCGAAATGTCATATATTTCTCAAACCGGGACCCGAAAGATACATAGGATCGAGATGGGGCTCGAATCGGGGCTTCAGGCCTGTACCACAGCATGTTTGGTATATATAAATGCAATCTCTCTCAATCTGGGTTGGTAGACGAGAAGGCAAATTAGACTGTCGCATATGAGGTCTTGTACCTGCGCAAAGGGCTTGCTTGGGGCTTACATGCCTTGTTGACGATGGCTTCAGTGCTTCATCATACTTGGTCAATTTTGACCACAAAGAGACTGCTGAATGATTTTCAGATTAACAGGGGCATTGCCTTTAAAATACGCGTTGTCGGACCGGTCAACGCGATATAGCCTGTATTCAAAGCGGTACGCGACCTGGCCATAGCGGGGTGGGGACAACCTCGGTCACCAAGGACATTTAAGACAATTAATATGCTTTCTTGCAATTGGGGAACCTCAATTTATGTTGTGCCTGGCTGACTACCGAAACCCTGGTACCACCCCTCGGAGGGTCCTTTTTGGCTATTTGCTCAACCAAAGCTCGTCTCCCATATTGTATCTGTCGATATAGCCCTATTTACAGCGTCAAACCCACGGCACGTCGCACTTGCGCAGTCGATAGATGGGTGATATTTTGTGCATATGTACTTTAAGTCCCTCCCGGTCTCAACCGGCCTCGTGTGTTTTGACACTCTGCTCAACCACAGGATGGAGGTCGTGCAAAGTATCATTGCCATTTGTTTTTCAGCTTCTGCAGCTAGAGGCTCTGAGACCTCGTCCCCACCAGAGATGCGGAGGTTGCGGATGGGGTTTGACTCCAGGTGTCCAAAATCGGCTTTGGGGGGTGGTCTGATCCACGAGTCCCCAGAACCTCGTAGCGCCTGCCAACCGAAGGGCACTTGGAACGCCCAAAGCTTACCAGAGCGGAGCTGAAGCTCTTTGCCCCCCGAGGAGCCGAATTCCGCTCAAAAAACAAAAATGTGAGCGAGCCCGCGAAGACTTCGGATGAATAGGGAGAAAAAGAGCGCACCGAGTTATCGCTGATAAACTCCCTCGATTACGATACGAGGAGGCGTCTCCATCTGACGACGTCTCTACGAAGCCAAGACGGGCTTACAATGCTGGGTGATGATACAAGGGCCACTCTGGTCGCAGCTCTCTGCCCAGAACCCGCTGCTTGAACATGCTTGTGAGGTCCTGATGGTCAACTATGCGTGTCGGTGTGCAGTGCGCATGCTGAATATAGAAACTCAGTGAAAATCGTGTGGAGTTAACGCCTGCTTCTCCGCCGACGTGATTAATCGCGGTGAGTCGTCTCTGGGACCGCATTTCATGGTCTCTGCCAACTAAGGATCAACCGAGGCCAGTTAGTTCTGGATGTATGATGTAAAGGCTCAGTCTCTCTAGTGTCGTCGTCGCCTGTCGTTTTTTTGATTAACGGTTCGGAGCAGATTGCAATGTTCCGAAGCCCCCCATTTTCCAACTGGCTGGTTGGCTTACTATTTGCTTTTTCGCTCACGTTCAGTTCCACAACTCCACACACCCCAAACTCAAATTAACCAACCTCACTTCGCAAACTTACATCCCCTTCTCCATCGACAAAGTCCTGTCGCATACAATTTATCAGGCGAGGCACATTTCGCAATCAATCTCATCGCCAGAGTCCAACCAGAATACGAGGAGGGGTGGCGTAATCTCGTCATTCTGCGCCTGCTGGGTTCGAAACTTCCCAATCGTCCATGCTTCGCTCAATCGAGAACGTACATACGCTAGACCCAGAGTTGCATTGAGAGTCACTCCAGAGCGTACGCCAGTTGCATGATATCCGGGCTCGTTTGTTCGATAACAGGCAAAGAGCATACACCATGGCTACCACAGATGCAATGTCATTACCGCCTAAGCTGAAAACCCATAAGCAATACACCCTCGTGATTCCTATAGATCTTCAGAGAGATCGTGTCTTGCTAGGCTATAAGCTCCGCGGCTTCGGACAAGGAAAGTGTACGTTTCAGATCCATCGAATCCTGACCAGTGTATTTGTCTCTATGCAATATACCCCGTAGTATACCTTTTTTTAGGGATAAAGGGAAAAAATAAAAAATTAGAATTTCCTTTTTGTTCATAAATAATAACATTGATATCATCAGCTAACCGTTTATAGCGAGTTAGTTTCCGTTCCCCTTCTCCTCGTTTCGTGATTCTGGGAACGTATTCAATTATCTCATATGGACGAAGGGAGGAATGGAGTTAGAAATTCTCCTACGGGAACCCCTCCCTAACCCAAGATGATATATCGTATACCCATGCTGTCTTAAAGCTATCACCTGAGTAAATCTGTACCTCAATTTGCTTTGGTAATCTGAGAGGAGCTAGTTGGCAAAATGCCGCCAGCCTTCACGGAAGGCTATCTACAGTAAAATGCAATCACTTACGGTCACGAGGAGAAGAGGAAGGGAAATGCCCGCTTTCGATTTACGACTGAGATTTAGACAATGGCTTTGGCGGAAAAGTAGAGCAGGGTGAAAGCATCGTCGTTGCAGCTATTCGTGAACTCCACGAAGAATCAGGTCTTCTCGTCAGAGAACCCGATATGATTCAACGTGGAGCCCTCCTTTTGGAGACGGTGGCCGACACCAGTTCTCCAATATTGGAGATACATGTCTTTACGGTGGACAAATGGGAAGGCACGGAAAATGTGTATGTATTTTCCATATTCCGATCTTTCTTATCCCAGTATTTCCCTCGTGTTTTCATTTTCTCTTTCAGGAAGAAGCATCTGTTATTCCGTCCAGAGCTCGTCATCTGACGCACCGAGAGTCTCTCTGTTGGATGGCTATCTCCTGCGAATTCTGGGGAAGGATGTTACTGTTCAACAATGAAGCATTCATCTCTTTTCGAGGCGTCAATGCTCCATTATTCGCATTGAGTTAGCTTCGCCTGTGAATGACATTAAACTCCCGAGTCATTCACCGAGCCCCGACTACTCTCGAAAGAGAATTTTATTTCCGATAGGCTTCCAAGCATCCCGCGATCCTCGGCATCACGTATACCGCGCTGGAGACCAGGTGGATCATCTTTTTTGAACACGCATTCGAATATTCCTGAATATCATCTCGCTACCTGAAATTCAACCCTGGAGCACAGAAAACTCTGTTGAGGCCGACTCTTACCCCGTCATCGGAGGCACCCTGGCCTGGCTGCGGACCTGCACGCTCGTATCCTTTTTCTCCTACCACATCTACAACACAGATACGATGTGATATCGTCCAACCATGCATTACATGTTATCGTAATGCCTTCTTTTCAAATTCCAAGGCGAACGCCTCTACGCAAAATGGGCACGCCACAGGACCCACTCCATGATGCACAAGCCTGGACTCACCTCATCTTGGCTAGAATGCAAAAAAAAAAACTAAAATTTAAACCATGGCAGTTCTCTATATACCCCGTGCACCACTATCCCGCTCAATCTGACGCTCGACGGAGTTGTCGGTATCTTCCACTTCCCCAGCCCTTTCATTTACCTAACCTCTCATTCCGTCGGCACTCCTATCCTACCCTATTTCTTTTCTTCTTTCGTTTAAGCCTCCTCGTCGCTAGATCTTTTCTGCCATCTTTTACCCGAAGTTACACATATCCTTCCCGGTGTTCCCCAGCATTTTTTTCTGCTCGTTTCACCTCGAATAGATTAAATATATAAATATATATACCCCGTGGGAGATCATATGACAACTTTATATTTTAGGGATGGTGGGATAAGCATCATGCATCGTCTACGAGGCTTTCTCGATTGCCTAATATCATATCATAGACGGCATTTTGTTCACATTCGTCACAAATGCGTCAACCCCTTCGTGTTCGTGATCATGACTAGAGCACCTATCCATCTCGATCCACTTTTGCCAGATCCACTTCTGATCAAAGATCGACATTTCTTTTAAAATTACCTCTCGTCCTTTTCGTTTTTTCTTCTTGCTTCCGATCTTGGCTTAATTACCAGGAAGGCAGGAGAATATGATATGCCATGATATGATATGATACATTGCAGCACCGATAATTCTTCCAGACGAGCCCGTCTATGCAAGCCTTCAAAGCGAGGTATATGCTAGTTTTGGGTCTTGGTTTAACACTTCGAAACTGGCTGTATGCACAGCTTACCAAACCTACCTAGCCTGGCGCAACCTAGCCGAGTGGATATATTCGATGCCACCAGTGTCTAGCCTCATACTCACATATTGTAGAGGAAAGCAACAGCGAGAAGAAAAGGCAATGCTATCATATCATCGCATAAAAAGAACTTGCCCTAGCTAGCTTGATCTTCCAAAACCTTCCCCTGCGTCACTTAAACGTCCTTTAGCTGATTACTAACCTCTCCTGAGAAAAATTCCATATAGAACCGATGAAATGCACCCCACTTGGTTCTCCCTCTCCGAATCACTGACCCCCACGTCTGCTACGCCAGCGCCAATACCAACGCCGAATGTGATATCCGGATCTTTACCCTCCTCGTTCCTATCTACACCGCCAGGAACAGAAGCACATGACCTCCCACTTGCACTTCCACTTCAACCCATACCGTACCACCAAATGTGGGAAGAGTCACGAGTCTGGCTTCCCCGTCTGCTACGAAACTTGATGCCTCCGGATCTCGTACCGCAGGAGCAGCAGGAAGATGAGCAGATGAAGAAGAAGAAGAAGAAGAGATACTTTATCCATCACGTGCAGTTTGTCGGCGGGGTGGATAGGGATGTTCGTTCGGATGGGGAGTATAGTGTCTGGCATGGGATGGGGGAGAGGAGACTGGACTGGGTTGATGAGTTGCCCGTCGGGGAATGGGATTCGAGGAGGACTTTTGGACGGTATCCATAATTTCGAATTTTTTGATTGATTGAATTGAGCGAGAGGTATAATAGACAGTTCGTATAGGTATACGATGTAGGTGAGCGAGTTTAGGCTAGATGTAGCTTGAATTTTTTCGTAGGATAAATATAAATGAGCTGGTCCGTGCGTTTTTCTCATCGACGTGCTGGCTTTTCGTATATTATATGTTATGACATGATACTATACTATAGTATGTATTCTAGGCGGGTATATGTACTCGTTTATAGCCTATAAGAATGATATATCCCCCTTCAAGTTTAAAAACAGTAAGACTGGATATGCGCCGCTATGGTGTGCATGACAAAACCGCCAGATTGGCGGGCTTATAAAATTTGTTAAGACGTGTTTATAATGTATTATTAATAAACCTCGTGCTATTAATTTGGGGAAATATTGAAATTTTAAAGATAGATTAATATGTTGTCATACTAAGGATCGAGCAAACCAATAAATATGGTCAATCGTTAACCTTAAGAAATAGCTTGAAAGAAGAATATTTTAGCTAGAGTTGTCAACGCGTTGAGAAGGAATGATGTAGCTGATGTGTGAAGCTCGAGCTTCGTCCCAAAGAAATAATTATAGTTCTAGTGTATGGCAGAAGCCTGGATGTCACAATTGCACAAGCCATCAATGATATTCAACTCTAGAGTGATGAGTCGTATAATCTATACTGTCGTTTTCCAATATGTACTTTGATTGATCTCCCCAAAAGCCCTACCAAGGTGAATCTTCCGTATTCACATCCTTTCCGCATCTCCGATATACCACCCACAGAATATAATATATTTTTTAGATTCCATGAGGTCGTTGAAACTGAGAAAAACGCCATGCAAAAAAATGCAACAAAGTCAACACCCTCGCTAAACCAAGAAAACGTAACAATCAGCCCTCAATATCAGAACCGATATCCCAATCCAATGCATCTCAACTTTAAACAAAAAAGAACCAAAATTAAGTAGCTCCAGGAAAGCTCAGCTAATCTCCATTCCCTCTCCATCATCACCATCCCCTTCTCCAGCCCCACCGAACCCATAACCCCCACCACCGCTGCCACCGTGCACTCCCTCCAACTCTTCTCCACCCAATATCCTCCCCTCAACATCAATCTCCTCGAACAACTCCAACATGGCCTTCTTACTCAACTTCCTAAAGCCCTCGCTTCTCACCACTCGTCCCCAATGCATCATACAATATCTGGCAGCTTTGCTCCTCAATATCGTTTCGCCTGCCACGCCCGCACGTTCCCATATCCCCGCTGCGGTCTCCACGTCCATTTCCTTATTGATCCTCCCCAGACACAGTGCGCGCAAGCGGGGGATGTTGTAAATGTTGCTCATTACGAGTAAACCCCCGACAGTAGCGAGGTTGGGACAGTGAACGCTGGGGCTGATGCTGTCGGTGTATAAAAAGTAGAGGAGCGCTTTCACGACGCTGTACGGTTCAGGGATGTGGAGGCGGCCGGTGTGAAACTCTGCCATTTTAGCAGCATAGAGACGTTGGAAGTGCGGCCAGCGGCTGAGGAGAATGAGTTTGTGGACGTGTATGGGTACCGAGATGGAAGGGTCAATAGGGGTAGTGTTGCTATTAAGGGAGGTTGCAGATGAGGAGCTGGGTGATTGCTGCATCATCGTGCTGGCGTGGATTGTTGTTGTGGTCATAGCTAGCGCACCGGTTCCTTGGAGTGTTAACGATGAGGAGGATGGTGATCCGCGCGGGTGAGGCACCATGGCCCATACCGCTTCTTCATCATCGGCGTAGTAGCTATCGTTTAGAGCAGTGACTGCAAAGTCTGCGGTCGAGGGATCGTCGAACATTGATGCGAGGTCGAAGCCGATCGTGCCGGGACCTCCCAGTTCGCCGTCTTTACGTTCGTTCGTCATTCCGTAGCGGCGGAGGTCGATGGGGAGGATGTCGGAGAGATATTCAGATTCTTGCCCACCTTCTTCTTCAAGCGGGCAACCGATGAGGAATGCAGTTGCAGAATCGTGGGATATGGCGAGGTAGTGCCAGCGGTAGTTTGAGTTTACGTAAATGTCTTCACCGTCAGCGAGGTGCTTCCAGATTAGAGTGTCGAGATCCAGTGCTGACAATGAGGTGTCATGATCGCGGATGGTGTTTGCGGCTGTTACAAAGTCCAGGAGTGTGTTATTGCAAAAATGGTGAAAGTGGTTACCAACGGTTTCCGTGGGTACATCTGTTCCTCTGATAAACCGGACAGAGTTGACAGTTCCTGGTGCGAACGGATTGGCGGTTTGCCGGAGAGGCGATGCATAGCGGGTTTGAGAGTTTGAAGGCGCTAAGAGCATAGCTGGGCCGAGGCGCTCTTTGCGACCTGAGCGAGAGTCATGGCTGGTGAAGTTCGTTTGAGAAAGCTGGGGAGTCAAGCCATTGAAGGATTTCCAGGTCGGATGCTCTGACAAATCCAGCCAGCAGAGCTCGCCGGTACGGTCCATATCTTGGGTCAAGCCACCAAAGACGTAGAGACGATTCTTGTAAACCCAACTGGTGTGGTCAAAGCGGCCAACAAACTTCCATGCACGACTCCATGTCATTGTGTTAAGGTCCAGATAGACGAGGTCGTCCAGAACCTCGGAGCCATTGGTTCCTCCGATGACGAAGAGCTTGTCTTCATGCAAGGTGACAGAGTGACGGGAGCGGCCACGTGGAATGGGACCAGATATCTGGGGTTGGGACCAAGTGGATGTCGTGATATCGAAGAGGTAGACATCAGCAAGGTAGACTCGATTCTCGTTTTCGCCACCAAAGACAATCAGCTTGTTATCTCGCCAGAATGTGGTCGTGTGGCCTGCAAGAGGGTCAGCATATGTAACAACGATTCTATAAACCCAAGAGAGGAAAGCTTACCCATTCGGACAGATGGAATTTCTCCAAAATTGTCGACGAGGGTCCATGTAAAGTTGGATAGGTCGAGTCGCAAGACATGGTTGTACACTAGTATCCCCCCACCACAACCGCCGTTAACAAAATACTTTTGAATATATCGGAAATAAAGAAGGAAATGCAATTCACACCTTCATCCGTAAACTGATCGAACCCGCCGAATGCGATGATTGTGTTGTCGGGGCATCCGGTGACGGAAGCATTGACGAGACAGGCCGGGCGTCCTCCTACGATGCATGTATTGCACAAATTCTTGTCAGTACGAATGAACATGTTGAATAATAGTGATAATAGTGAATATAAATAAATATATCCGGCAAATTGCAATAGTGGAAAGAAGGTACCTTTGGTCCGGTAGGCCTTTGGGCGGTAAGGCCCTGCCTGGTGACCGTCGGCAGCAACTATGGCCGGCAGTAGCCCGAATGCCGAAGCCATGTTGTTATGGTATGAATTGTATTTAAGCTCGGTCCCCAACTGACTTGAATCGATCCGATATACTTCAAGTTTGGTGATATATCGATATCCGATCCGGTAGCACAGGTGGTCCTAAATCGCTTGAAACCGAAGTGGATATGCGAAAAAACATCAAAAGAAAGGTGATTATTGTATTCTGATTACTATGATTACTGCAAGAACGTCGTGTCAGGAAGAGAAATTAAACTATTATCATTTGTCCGTGGGAGTAGTTTTAGTTATTTAGTTTTTGACAAGTTCGTGAGATTGGCTGGCTCAGGGAATGTGATTGGCTGAGCCGTTTGAATTATTTTCGATTACCTAATCGGGTAATTCTGGCAGGCCAAGAGCTTTGCAACCAGCGATTTTAACGCACTTGATAGTCGGTTCCAGTACGCCGAATGGACACAAGCTCGGGCTCGTTTCGGTCAGTCTTTGCCGCAGTCGGTGAGTCTGCAGCCGGTACAGAATATAAATCTGGTAGAGGGAGCGGAGGCTGGTACAAAGGGTGGAGCGGAGGACAGGTTTGGAGCTGGTAGCTCCAGTGAAGAAGAAATGACAATGAAATGAAGAAAAGAGAGGAAAGAAAGAGTGCCAAACGAGCGAACAAAGAATTAAATTGGGGAACAAAAAAGAAGCAAAAAAAAAAAAAATTGGTCCGAAAAAGGTGAGACATCTTCACGTCAGCCAAATTCTAGATCTATAGATGCTTCCTAGACAGCTACAGCAGAGGACAGCACAAGGAAAATACTTCTAGGTAAAGTTACTATTATATTCATAATCGCTCGATTGTCCGCTTCTCGACGGTCATACGAATGATTTAGTTTTGTGGTCCGGGGGAAATGTTTTGATCAATAAAACTTTCTATTTATGCTCTGTACGGCCACTGTTCCAAGACCAACCAATGAACGCCATAGACCTCTGATAGATGCTACCTCGGTTCCAATCATGCCACAAAGAAGAAAGAGAAAAAAAGATCTTCCAAAGAAAATATCTATTTCATCGAAGAGTATCGAGAGGAGTATATCAAGGTGTAAGATATGAGACTGGGGTGCGGGTAGAGATAATAAAGAAGCTAGCTTCCAGGGAGTTTGTCCCCTCAAGCAGGCCTTAAAAGTAAAACAGTACCCACGATATATAGGATCCACAGTCTTGGCCAACCGTACTTTTGCTCTTTATCAGTGCTTTTATCCATTGCTGCATCTGGGGTACGAGGCCATTCATTGCCACCTTCCAAAATGTGTAGTTGTATCGCAGCTTCAGCCTCCCATATCTCCTCATTCCTCGCCCTCGCTAACTTGCTACCAAGAAATACGCGTCGAGTGTAATCAAGAGTGTTCACGCACGACGACTAGGGGAGAAAGGAAGGGCTAATTCGCGCTTCTCGCCTGGAATCGAAGTGCACGTTCCGTAGGATTATATCTGTTCCATCGTTCGATCTGTCAGCATTTTCCATCCTCCTACACAAACGCACTACGATCTAGTGCTGAGACTGTCCTCCCACATTCCATCATACGATATCTTAACAATAGAGTAGCGAACCTTAGGAGTTTCTCGATCAGATCCACGTGTGTCATGATCATTCTCCGGCAGCAGTATCGCTTGCACCCGAGCTGGTCCATCGCGTCTCTATTCAACCACACACACATCCATCAGCATCTCATCTCGTCTCGTATTCAGGTAGTAGTCTTTTTCGGTAGTCGCTCGAGTCTATCGGCATGCATATATAAATGGAAGAACGGACCCTTCGTTGACACCCTCCTCGAGAAGTCGCATGTACGGTTCCCAGAGGTCACCGACAACCTGGTTTTTCGCGAGCAGCCATTAGCACACGTAACACCCAGGAATGATATCTAGCTGATGGAGAAAAGGAAGCAAACCTTGCCACAGCTGAAGCAGCGGACCGGAATAATCATCGTGTCTACGGATGCTTGTGAAGAAGAAAAACGGTCGTCAGGATTCGAGTGATGATGAAGAATGAACGGATGGTGTTGAGATGAGGTTGGTCGCAAAACAGCTGCTCCATTTGAGCCGCAGAGAAAATTTACGACACCAGAGATCTTTCCCTTCGTCTTCAATCATCACCACCTTCACCCTCGACCACCTGCAGCCATCGCCAACCACCTCACCGACTGCTGCCATAAGAAGCCCTTCCCGTAGGGCCGCAGTGACAATGGCAGACTCGGCTCTGTTCATGAAACCGCCAAAGCATGCCCCCAAAGCTGCATTGGGTTCCTCGACTGCGAACAAGTCCAAAAAGTCCTCAGGCGCAAAATCTGTACCTCGTGCGAAAGAGGCCGAAAAGCCGTCTTCCTCTCAACATTCAAAGCCGAAAGCCAAGAAAATCGATAGTACTGCTGAAAATGCAGTCGCCGGTTCTATTTCACAAGACTCGAAGCCCAAAGGCGCATCGTCCCAATCTCTCACAGTTGCTAAACCGACGAAAGAGAAGAAAGACAAGCGATTCAACGACTTGACGTCTGAAGCAAAGCAGGCAAAGCGTCGCGAGGAGCGTGAGAAGAGAAAGAAGCAGCTGGAGTCTACTATCATCATTCCAGAAACCAACCAGAGCGACGCTCACGCCCCTACCGTCGAGAAAGACCTCTCCGCTCCCAAACCCACCGTAACATCCTCCAAATCTCGTGCTATCGAAAAGCCTTCCATTCGTGCCAAACGTGAAAGGGAAAGATTATCTAAAGCAAAAGAGTGGAAGGTGTCCCAACCAATCGGTGGCCGTTTCAGCACTAACTCCCTCGTCTTCTCTGCCGATGAAAAATACATTTTCCTAGCACAAGGCCCCTCCCTCAAAATCTTCTCCACAGAAACATCCCTCCTCTATCGTACCCTACAGCATCTTCACCCTCCTCCTACAACATTTTCTTACACTCCAGCAGGCAGCTACTCCTCAATCGCAAATTACACCCTTGATCCCACCAATCCATCCCAGATATATACCATCACCTTCAACGGCGACCTCGTCCTGTGGGACTGGACCGAAGGCACCATCGAAGGCTGCTGGAAAACCGACCTGAAAAAGGGCCAGTACCTTGCCTGGTGCGGTCTATCCATCCTTCCATCCGCCCAAAACTCCGAAACGACAACGCTATGGACATACCACGAACACTCCCTTCGCGACTACACTCGCAAAGCAACCCGCGAGATTAGAGAGATCACTGTTCCCAAAACCCCAGACCCGAACATTAATACACTCGAATCTCGCTTGATCCTATCCATCGATGAAGCGCGACCGCGTCACCTTCTCATCGTGGATACGAATACCTTTGTCGTCGACTCTGGCGAAGCGTTCTATATTGGCAACCGCCAACGTCAAGTACCCCAAGACCCCTCTACGAACTCTGAATGGCGGATCAGGAAAATATCCACACCAGGAAAGATCCTAGCCGTCGATACAATCACCAGACAGAAGAAATCTGGTGGCAGCATCCAAGGAGATGTCGCGGTCGGTGATAACACCGGTCAAATTTTCATCTTCCACGACATACTCAGCCCTAACGCTCCAACTGCGGCTCACAACGTCGTAAAATCCAAACTCCACTGGCACAGAACCGGTGTCGGCGCATTAAAATACTCGCAAGATGGTACGAAGGCAACCTAATCTAGTTCATCACGACTTGTATAACTTCCTCTAACTAATATCTTCAATATAGGAACTTATCTCATCTCTGGTGGCCGCGAAACCGTCCTGATCCTCTGGCAACTCTCAACAAACTCCCGCCAAACTCTCCCTAATCTCGGCGCGGGCATTAAAAACATCACCCTCTCACCCTCCGGCTCTAGCTACGCGCTAATCCTCGCCGATAACTCCATCCTCACGATCTCCACTACAGAACTGAAACCAACGTCCTCAATCTCGGGCATCCAGTCCCGCGTCTTCCTCCGCGAAGAATACCACAAAATCTACGAAAAAGGAGGCAAAGTATCCAAAAAGCTCAAGAAGGAGGCAGCAGATATCACTTCCGAATGGCGTATACCGTGTGTCAAACATCCGTGGGATTCGATGCAAATCTTGTTGGCGGCACCGGTGAGCCAAAAAGGGGAGAGCTCGTACCCCTTCCTGCAGACGTTTGATTTAAGTCAGGACCGCGGCGTTGGGAAACAAGCCATTACGCGGACGTTGGTGTCCATGAAGAATGTGAATCCGGAAGGTGGGAAGGTCAAGGAGCCCAATGTACGATTTTTGAGTATCTCCGGGGATGGGATGTGGCTTGCCAGTGTGGACGAGTGGGCTGCCCCCGCGAGGGATTTTGTGGCTTTAGGTGCCCCGCAGCCGGGATTCTCGGAGACGGTTGCGAAAGAAGTGGTGTTGAGGTTTTGGAGGTGGAACGGTGAGACTAGCGGCGGACGCGGGGGCTGGGAGCTCGTGAGTATGATTGAGAATCCGCACGGGGTATCCGAAAGTGGCAGCGCGGGAGACGTCGCAGATCTCACGGGTTCCCCCAACGGAGCCATGTTTGCATCCGTGGGCGGCGACGGGACGATTAAGATCTGGGGTAAGAGAGTGCGAACTCGCGCTGGGGTTAAAGTCGAAAAGGACGATCTAGTGGTGTGGAATTGTAGGAGGAATTTGGAGCTGTTCAGGACCGCACCTGGGGCTATCAAGGAAGGAAGAATAGCGTACTCTACGGACGGTAGCGTGGTGGCGGTGTCTTATTCCGATGGGGAAGATAGCGTCGTTGCGCTTGTTGATCCTATTTTGGGAACTTGTCAGCAGGAGATTAGCGGGTTGCAAACGGGGAGAGTATTTGCGATCGCTTTCGTGGGTAAATACTTAGTGATCGCAGGGGCGGAGAGGATTGTGATCTGGGATTTGGTGAAAGGTCAGGCTGAATGGGCTAGTGAGCTCAAGCCATTGGTCGGAGGAAGGCATAAATTAGATGGCAACAATTTCGTGCCAAATATACACTTGGCAACGAATGAGGGTAACGGCACGTTCGCTGTGGCGGTCAACTACCCATTGTTCAGCGAGGGAAAGGAGAAGGATTTGACAAAGGCTGGGAATACTGCGAGTAAGATTACCGTGTTCGCGGTGGATGATTTTCAAGTATTATGCCGGAAGACAGCCACGAATGGTGTCTTGGCGCTGGAAGCTGCTGCGAATGGACAAGGTGGAAGTGGATATTTTTGGTTGGATGGAGCTGCGAATGTGTACTTTCTGAGCAGCGGTGGGGTTGTCAGTGGTGGAGGGGCAGCTGGTGGAGAGAGCAGTGGGTATCTGGAAGATATCGATGCAGTGGGAGGGCTGGCGAACGCATTCTTGGAAAAGGCTACCATTGAGGAAGTCGAGGATACGGAGATCGATGCTGCAGATGGTGGCGATGAAAGGGTTGTCAGAAGTCACATATTGGCTAAACTCTTCCCTGCGCCGGCGTACGCTAGTCCAGCGGTTGGAGACGTCTTTGGGAGGTTTATGGAGATCATCGGAGAGAAGCCGCTGGATGTTGAGAGGACGAAAGCGGTTGATATTATTTCGGAAGCTCCAGAGTATGCTGGTAGCGATTCCGAAGACGATGAAGCGGAAGGCTTCGAAGATGCGAAAGAGAACGGTGATGCCGATGTTTCAATGCAGGAGTCGGAGAAATCTGCCTATGCAGACCTGCCGGAACGAGACTTTGATGTTATTATCGACGAGGCGTAACCGGTCTTTCGGTTAGTATCCAGAGTTTGAGAAAAGACTAGGTATATATAAGAAGATTCTGCTGGTTATGGCGGGCGTTTTCATTTCGATATCTGATTTTTTTTTTGTATATTCATATCTACCAAAAGTTAGGGGGGGGTGTAGGATAGAGGAAAGAGTGTACAGCTAATGAAGAATATCTTCTCAAGTTTTGAGGTCTTGAAAAAGCGTAGTATATTAGAGTAGTATATCTTGAAATAGGTTACAGGTAAAGTAGATAATAACCATCCCTCGCGTCCAGGTGCTTCGTAAAAGGAGCAAGATACAGCCGCTAACTCAAACATGCATGCAAAGCCAAAAGGATTGATAGGGCGAATAAAGCACACATCAATTCTATCGCTATAAAAATCATGAACAAAAGGAGAACACCATTGGAAACGAAAGCTAAAGAACCAGCCAGCCCATCCCTACTTTATATAACTCTGTACCTTGGAGACACCAAATCGTTCGATAGTCATTGAATCCCACCCTCTATGCATATAGCCGCTAAGAGATTCACTCCCATTATTACTATTAGCAGCAGCTTCTCTTATTCTGCCTGGGATCCATCCTAAACACCTCTTCCCAATCCCTCAACCCTCCCAACCGCCCATTCGGCAGCCCTTTCTTACCCTTCCTCGTACTCCCTCCCAGTAAACTCGTCGAAGGCCCGGATATCGACCAATCACCACTATCCCCATACCTAAACCCAGAAAATCGCAATTAGCAAACCATCCCACTATGTATTATCTCACAAGAAAATTCAAAGAACTGAAAGGATGGAAACTTACGAAACCCCACTATTCGGATCATCAGGGTCAACCTCCCCCAGTTCGATTCTCGTCAATATAACCCTCGCCAGCCGTTCAAACACCTCGTCCACATTCTCCCCATTCAACGCACTCGTCTCCATCGCCACCGGTATCCCCACGCTCGTCGCCCACCGCGCCGCTTCATCGGAGGGTACCTCCCGCGCCACATCCGGATCATGGTGTATCGTTCCCCTCCTACTATTCGACGAATGAAAGTCCCGCCACGGATTATTCCCGTTTATCGTAACATCTGACGAAAACGAATTCGAAGAGGAATCGGCGTATGAGCTGCGTGTTGAGGCTCCAGAGGCGGGGGTATCTACGCCGCTGCTGTGGGTGCTGGCGGCGGTGTTTCGACGTTTGGTGATGTTTGTGGGGAGCGGGAAGGTATCGTGGGTGAAGTGGGATTGGGTGGGGGTTGTGGGACGTGAGTTTGAAGGGGTGGAGAGGTCGGACTTGTTACCAACGAGGAGGACGGTCAGGTTTTCGGATGCCAGAGCGCGGGCGTCACTGAGGAAGGTGGGGAGGGAGGTGAAGGTTGGTCGGCGGGTGATGTCGTATATCAGAAGGGCACCAGCAGCGCCGCGGTAGTAGCTTCGTGTTACGGAGCGGAAACGCTCTTGGCCGGCGGTGTCCCATAGCTGTAAGGAAGGAAGGATGTGTTAGAATGGGGAAGTATCGCGAAGGCAAGGAGCGCTTGGGTTTTACTTGAAGCTTTATACGTTTCCTGCGACTACCAGTGCCGACTTTGATGATTTTGGAGGAGAATTCAACACCAATGGTCTGCGACGACAGAATCTTCCCTGGATGATTGGCCAGCAGGTTAGCTCTCGTGCTTCCATGATTGATAAAATAGCTGCGTCGCACGTGCTTGAGCTTTGCTAGAAGTGGTTTACGGACATTCGCCTCGAACGAATCGATGTAACAAACAAGACCTAAGAAAGTTTTGTCGATTTGGTTGTGCGCGTGTTAGCAAAAGTACACTATGCCTCGAAGATCCAAAAAATCACAGACTAAACCCCGATACGGGCCGCAGGATATAGCAAGAAAGATATAGGAAGGGAAACTAACTTTCCACATCCGCTGGGTCCTAATAATATAATCTTTGCGAGATAATCGTACATTGTGCCTAACTCTTGCTATGTCGCTCAGTCGCACGATCAGTTTTTGGGAGCATTGACAAGAGGCGGAGTGGTCTTTTCGGATCGATCGCACATACCGGATCGTGCTCTGATAACGAATGTGAGGATGTGGTAGATGCGCCTGACGGCGCTCGTGCCCGCGGCATATTGGATGAGGTATGATTCGAGAGAGAAAGGCGTCGCCGTCCTCTGCGAGGAGGAAGGAAGAGGTATCTTGGCCGGGTTTAGCGATAGATAAGCTGGGTGAGCTAGGCTACGACGGTGGTATCTCTTTTTCTCGGCGGGATGGTGGTCTATATAATCCGGCTAGGTAAACCTTCCCCCACGTGCGGCGAAAAGCGAAGCGAGGAGACGAGGGGAAGGGAAGAAGGATGAATTAAATTTGCGACAAAAATTCAAAATTGAACTTTCGATCTTTTTTTTTTTTTCGTCTGATGTTATTCTTATTAATAATATCCCTCACATGCCACGGAATTCAAACCCAAATTTTAACAAAAGAGTTCCTCGAAAGATGGCTGCCAGCGCGAGAAAAGGGTTTCAGAAGTTCCAAAAGGCAGCAGCAGCAGGTTTTTCCTTCTTTTCTTTTCTTGGTCTCACTTGAGCATTCACTCGAACGAGCAAACCGTCGCTGCGCAGACGACAGGTCTCCATATTATTGTGGCAGCAGCTCATCAGGTAATTAATCGAGCTTGGGATCCAGGATTGAAGGAGCGCTGCGGCCAGGATGCAGCTGCCAAACGCAAACCAAGGATGAGCTCCAGCAACGAGGAATGGAGTGAGCCAGGGGACAGCGCAGCGAGGAATTCGCTAGCTACCCCACCATTGCATGCATCCGAGGGCTCATCCAATGCGAAGAACGAACCAGATATCAATCAGTTCATCCATGTCATCGATGCCATCTCATTGATACATCTTTATATCATCTGGACAGCGGCCTTGGACAATTGTATGCGAAAGAGGGATGTGCCTGATCAACCACAGGGTCAACACAATTTGCGTCAAAACGACATTGAAATATGCATCTGCCAATCCTCCAAAAGAGGCATTGGCATGACCAAAAGGGGGCATCCCCTGGAACCCTGTATCCTATCGATATAAATTATATATATTGTAGCATTTTAAAATAATAATAGTTTTATTACTACGATCCGACAGACAGTCAATCCTGTCTATCAAATTGACCCAAAACACCAGATAATAACATTCTCCCTGCCATCCTGGTCCTCTGAAAGATGTATTCTCCATCTTCAACTTCGCCTTCCTCGTGCGATACCTGGGGACTCAACATCGAAGCTGACCGGCTAAACCACATTCCGCTTTCATTACTGTCTCTCACAATCTCACTGTTACCCGGTCTCTCGATATCACCATAGTATCCACAAACCATGTCAGACGACATACCACTCGAATCCCCCCGTGGTGCCAAACGTCCCCGCCTCGAACCCAACCTCCTTCACGAAACAAACTGTAGTCAAACCGGCAAAAGCACGACAACAAACAAAATCGTCGCTGAAATCGAAGCCGAAATCGTAGCAGCCAGAATCGCAAACTCAGCCGAGAACGATCCATTCCGAGATGAAGACTTAAACGACGCACTTTTAAATTACAGCTCCCCTTCCCTCTCCTCCTGTGACTATCTAAAATATAACTACACACCCCCAAACCCCAAGTTTACCCGCGCCGAAATTAACTTCTACGGCGGCTCCAACCCGGAAGTCATGTGGCTCTTCCATGACAGACGTCTAGCGGCTGAAAATTTCAATAGGTTGATGGATCAAGAATCCGACATCAATGAGTCGAATTTCTCCGAATACTTCTTCTACAATCGAGGCATGTCCGGTATTCAAAGAGAGCGTCTCACCCAAGAGCTAGATTTTGCTAAGGAAATTGATATACTACCATGGGCATCAGAAGCGCACGCTCGGAACTGTATCATCTAGTATTCTCAAGCAAATCAACAGCGATTGGAAGAGTCGTGGAACAAACTACACGAGGGCGGGGATAATAGCAACAATCAAGCGGATCCCAGTACTGGTGCGAATGTGAACTACCAATATCAACTTTGACGTTTCAGGTGGTGCAGATGGTGCAGGCGGCGGCGTTAAGGAAAGCAAAATCATGTCACCGGCATTGCCAGAAGATTGGTACCCCGGATACTTCTATTATTTGAGCCTCAAGGGGCAGTATTTTCGAGAACACCCCCGTATAAGAGCTATAAATGGGTGGCCGGGGATGTTGCCGCAAACGTGGTCCGATGAAGCACGTGATCCGATCTATTCATATTTAGGTTGAATCTGAGGAGGTTTGACTGTGGGTGGCCGGGTGGGGTAGACCCTGAGTCTTTTAGCCGCTCTTTCTTTAATTATTGGGATTTGAGTTTTGACGGTTTTGATTATTGGTATGTTGGGGTTCTTCAGTTGGTGTAGGATACTGCTGTCCTTTGCTTTGATACCGGGTTATTGGGTTCTGTATATATTAGATTGGGTTGGATTGCATACATGCGCTATTCTACCTATTAGAGGAACGAAGATTTTATTCTTTGTATTAGAATGGGAAAGGAATTAGTACTATGGGTTTATAAAGGAATAACAAGGGTCCATTCAGAGTTGAAGTTTATATATGCCCAGTGCGTATGCTTGGTTGTAGCTGCTATATTATAGATGACGCTCAAACAATGCAATCGATCATGAGCATGATGGTGAAAAGCAAACTCAAGTGCTTAAATAAGGATACCAGGGGCCTGATTTCCCGGTGAACGCGGACGCTAGAACAACCCCGAGTTTCTCTCGGGCCAACAATAAAACTCTTTGGTAAATCCGATGGTATTTCTCTCTTCGATATAAAATTCTAAACATACGTGTGTATCTGCCCAAACATGTATGAACCTGCTAGTATAACATTTACAAAGCCCAAGTCCACTTGTATATCCAATCAAATCAAGTCAAAACAGAAAAAAAACGACATCCCTCCGACTTATCCAAGACTGCCAAAAAAAAATTTTCCAACGATAGATGATGAAGATAAAATAAAATGTATTTTTTTCAAAGTCCGTCCTGTCTGTCTGTCTGTTTCAAAGTCTAAAAATTGGTAGACAAAGGGAGGTATTCCTCATATAACATTGAGTAAAAAGGAGAAAAAGAAGGAAAGAAAGAATCTTGACAATCGTAGCCGTTGCGTACGTACGTATGTGGGATCTAAAACCCATGTAATGAAACAGAAACTCCAAAGAATATAAAACAGTGAAAAATATCATCCATGTATAAAAATCCCGACAGATGGAAAAAGAAAAAACCAAAAACAGCATTCATGTGATCGATCGTGATGATAGCAGTCTGTGTGCAGTAACAGCCACTGGTGGCATAACAAAAAGTACAACGTTTGAGTAAAAAGGACAAAACTCCTCCCAAGTAAAGGTGACAAAAAAGACAAAAACACCTGGTGCACCCAATGATAGAATCCATGTAAAAATCCAAAATAGAAGAGCAAGGACAAGCTAAACCTCAAAATGCGCATTTCTCAAAATTCATAAAAAAAAAAAAAAAAGGTTCAATGTCATAAAGTAATTTGTTCGTAAGTGTCGGCATGTGAGGGTATCAAAAGTATCGGAGCAACGTGTGCGAGTAGCGAAAATAGACCGTGATGGAGGTTCTTGGGATGACGAGGAGATATATCGTTAAACCTTTTTGGTCGGCGAAAAAGCATTGTTTGATGTTTATGGATGCGTGGTATTTTAAAGCTGCAGCAAATGCAAATAAATATCAGTCTTTTGTTAAAGTTTTTTTCATTTCTTTTCAAAGAATCTGCGAACCTTGCGTCCCATCCTTACGAATCCAATCTGAACCCACATGACGAACCCTTGCCATTGGTTCTTGAAACCCCGTGGAGGAGCAGCACCGCCGTGGTGACCTTTCTTCTCATTCCTCGACCGTCTTCCCTCTTCGGCCGCCCGGATTGGGACATTTCGAAGGCTGTTGCTCGCCGCTCGTGCTGAGGCTCCGGTGTAAGGAACGCCGATGGTTTTCTCGTTGGAGGTTCCGAGTTCAGGAGTTGAATGTCTAGCGAGCGTCCATCTAGGTCTCGAGGTTGAGTTTGAGGTGGTTGCGGTTCCGTCGTTCGATGCGCGTCTAGATTCTTCATTACTGATCGATCGTCTTCTATCCTCTTTGCTTATCGACTTTCTAGCTTTTCTCTCCTCTTTCTCATCTTTTTTCCTCTCCTGCTCTTCAAACTTTTCACGAGCCTTTTTCATGCTCTCGACATATTCCTCACTTGAATTTCTGCCACCCACGATCTTTCGCTTCCGATCGATAGAATCCTTGCGTTTCTTATCGATTGAGTCATTTCTTTTTCGGTCGATAGATTCTATCGTCATTGACCGGGCGATCGGTGTGACCGTTGATATCGGCGCGCTCTCGGAAATGGGTATTCTGGGAGGAAGAGTCAACGGTAATCCCGTCGAGCTAGTGACGATTTTTAGCCCTTGCGTTTGCTGCTGTTGTATCGATTTTTTTCTCCCAAAACCGCCAACATAGTCGTCTTCCTCGTCATCATCTGCCGACTCGGAATCGCCACCTATTGAATTAGGATACGATTGTGTCGGGGTAGGTGCGTATCTTCTCGCATATGGATTCGGGGCACTCCCACCAGAATTCGCCGATGTTCCGGATATCGTACGTTTATGCTGTTGTCTGTGAGTGGGAACAAAGCTGGCGACATCAGTCGCAGACGAGCGACCGCCAATATAAGGCGATGATGAGGAATAATACACCCCTCCTGCCCCGCCATTTTCCTTGCCTAAATCCAATTTCCCGCTGCCGCTACTCGAACTACCAACTTTCTTCAACAGCGAGAGAGGTTTGATGAGTCCTTTTTTGTGATGTGACGGATCTGCTGGGAAAAATTCTTCTTCCGTCGGCGAAGGAACGGACACCGAAGTTTCCTTCGATATCGATCGCTTGTGCAATTTTCCGTGTAGATGTTGAGGCTGGGCTTCGTATGAGGATCCGGGACGGGCGCCGCCCATCGAGGATCCATAACTTGAGTAGCTGGCCATGGCGGCTCCGCTACTTATTGTCCTGTATGAGGACGAGTGCTTTTGGAGTGTCGATCGGGGAGTGGAATTGTGAGAGGAAGAGAATGGGTTATGGTGATGGTAGAGTCGGTAGGAGGTATGGGGATGTGAGGGAGGCGACTGGACGGCTGTAGCCATGTGTGTAGGCCCTCTGTCATGTGTGTGTGTTCTTCGTGATGAGGAGCGAAAATGATGCTGAGCGCTACTATCGTACCATGAATAAAATATTCCTTTATTGTAAATATTTTATTTTATTTTTGTATTTTGTAATTTCTCGAAGCTTTAATTCGGAATCGAAGCTGTCGTCGAGGGGATACCCTGAGGGACTGCTACGGACGAAAGAATATACAAAAGTGGTGAGGCTGGCAGGGCAACACTCAACCGACCATCCTGCGATTCGCCTGTCCCAAAATAGCTAGTTTCCCCACTCTGGTGCGGTGCCAATGTCCGACAGTGGTACCTGTCGCGAAGACCGAAGCAGAGCGGATGTCGTACCTGTCGAAAGTCTATATAAAACAAATAATAATAAATATCGTTATATTCAAAATTTTGTCAAGTTGGAAGCAGGAAATATAAAATAGAGAAAAAAATATCAAAGAAAAATCAAAGTTATCGATCTATACTTGTTGCATATCAAAACTGAAAGGCTGGTTTCAAGTCGTAGGAGCCAAGCTCACTGATGGCGAATCTTCGGCTGCTCCTTCGTCTGGTTTCGTCTCGCACAACATCTCAAGCCCCGAGATATGCATCAAGGGCAGAAGCGGGAAGGGGGAGACAAGCTTCGCTGCAGATGACACCGGACATTCGTCATCTGACTGGCCCAGACGGACTGGCCACGAACAAATAAAACGACATGAAAAGGCCTCGTTTCCCTTTGAACAATCGTATACGAACAAAAAGATACTTGAGCTTCCTACCCAGTGGGAACCTTCATGCATGTACCTCGTCTTTTGCTTTCTTTCTCTTTGATACTAGAGAAACAATATGGGAAGGCGGGATTTCAGTAGGGCTATGTTTCACGAATGTGCCTCGCCCCTCATCCAAGAGGGAAAAAAGGATGGTGAAGAGTACAGGCGAGGGGACCAGATGACAAGAGAAATTAAAAAAGCGGGGCGGGGGAGCTAGCCATTATGACATCTGATCTGGTCCACGAAAGGGAAAAGGCGAGTTCAACTAGCGAGAAAATGCCTCCCATCGGAATGCTTGGGAAAAGAAGGATACAATGACAGGTTTCCTTCTTTTCACCGTTCATGCATTCTTTTCCATGAAAAGAAAAACGAATTGTAGATGTTTTCAATTGAAGAAAAGCATCGGGCCTGAGAACGGAAGCATAACGCCCGCCGCGGGAGGTTTGGAGGTGGTGGTGTGTGGATAAAAAGACACGAACGACTCCGACAAATCAAAGCACATCGAGTATGTGCTTTTTTGCCATGTAACCCAGGAACCAACTTTTTCGCAAACAACAGAAACCAACCGTAACAAAATAGGCTCGAGGGAGACGAGAGGAGTATTGGGTTCACTAACCTGTGATTCGACGAGAGTCGTCCGCGATATTTTTTGGTGTGGGAATTGGGATGAAAGTACCGATATCTCGCCAGATAACCGACCAATCAGATAGTTCAACACCGGGTAAACCCCAGTCTACGAAATCGATGATATTCCAAATTCGTTTAGACCCGAGTCCGTCGAAGCCTCTTTTGGGTCAATCGTCTACGTAGGCTCTTTGGCTCCGCTTCTGTTTTTCTCTCTTGTTGACGGGGATCTGGGGTGGTTGAATAATATGCTTAATGGCGGCTATATTATTGAAACTCGCGATCCCAAAACCGTCGTAGACCTCCTGCGCAGTGCTGACCCGAGGGATTGGGGAACTTTTATTTTATTTTTCTTGCTTCTCTTTCTCTCTTTTGTTGTCCAACACGGAAGTCTAAACCGAAAGAACCCCAAAAGCAAATGAATCTATGAGAATTTTTCTTTCGTATTTATGTTTACTTCGGTTGGTCGTCTTGCTTTAAAATGGTCAGTCGAATGAAATAGAGTGATCGGGAAAGTGATGTTGTCGTAACCGCTGACTTCCGGCGGGCGGCTGTTCCTCCTCCTGAATATCGCTTCGTGAGATTGATCGATGACAAAAATAAATCGACAAAAGAACGAAAACAAAAACAAGCGGGCTATTCAGAGGAGAAATAGAGAGGAGGACTCGGAGGGAGCTGAGCTGAATGGAGTAGCACCGCGATGGTGTTTGTCGGATCCTGCAGGTCGACCAATTCGCCCGGTTGTATGTCGCCAATCCGAACGGAAGATACGGCTGCCTGTCGACGGCTCTTATTGATCGTTGATCGTGTTGAAAGGACAAACCTCTGAACAAAACGAGCTAGATTTGAGAAGCAATGGAGATATATTCGGAGGAAGAAGAGAAAGAAATGCAGAAAAGACGTCGGTAAAAAATAAAAATAGAGAATAAGAGAAGACCGTCGGAAACACCGTAGCAAAAAGAAATTGGCTCAAAAGAGTGCGGGGTGGCAGGCGGCAGGCAGCTCTTTCCACGACGGCGACTGATACGATAAACACCTGAACCCTCGAGCTCTCGGGCCTGGGGGAAAAGCCACCAGCTGATAGGAAAAGAACACAATAGAAAACAAAAAGGATGTCGTCAAACAGGCCTGGCCGACTGGACTGGACTAGCCGCAGAACCTTTATTATTTGGAAAAAGAGGCACGGCCTTAAGAATTTACAGGATTGTCTGTGGTCCTTTCCAGTAATGTTATTCAGTTGGTAGTGTCAAAGTCGTATGCGTCGTAGGCGTTTCGTTACATCCGCTGTTCGGGGCTCAGCCTTGTCTAGTCCGTTGCTACCGTGTAATAATAATAATACCTGGGTGCCCAGAACAGCAAAAAAAAAAGAGAATATCGCCAGGCTATTACTTTGGCGAGTTGCTTGCCCGAATGAAACACGCAAACCACAGCCGGCTGTAACGTAACGTATACTTGGAGGATCGAGGTCTCGAGGATAGATTCGAACTCGAATATTCGATGGAAAGATGGTGAATAGAAATAAAAATATAAGAAGAGGAACCAATTTCAATTGGGAAAACGAAAGTAATCACAACAATGGTTTGGTTCCTGTCCCTCTTGTACAGCCTTCTCTATTTCTTCAGGCTCCGATTGCTCTTTTCGTGCTCCCCTGACTGCGAAGGCGGGTTTCGTGGACGCTAGCGTTTGCCCGGATTTTCAGGAACCAAGATTCAATAAAAGGACGAGACAAAATATCGAATAGGGTAACTTCTCCCACGGAGCCGAGCGGAAGATATGGAGATAAATAAAAGAATAGGAAGAAAGAGGTCCAGAGAGGCCCACAAAAACAAATGGAGAGAGGGAAATAGTAAATAGAAACCCTTTCTTGTCTAGTTTAGGGAAGGAGGTTTGACAAGGGAAGCTCTAATAGCTCACGATGCGACAGAATCGATTCCAGAGCTGTGAGCTCGCAATTAATTCTTTTCAAACTGCAAGAAAGAAGAAAGAAAAGCTAACCCTGCATAAGTCAAACTCTCTTTCCGAGCTTCTAACATATTGTCAATCCTTGCCGATGGAATGCTCTCTTCCAGATCTTCTTGATATCCATTGATCTTGAGCCGGCGTGGCAGGCGCGAACTTTCTGGCCGCACTGACCTTTTTTTTTTTCACACACTTTCTTGTACAAAGATTTTTCCACCATGTTAATCTTCCTGGGAACCTAGACTATTGTCGTATGATGCAAGGTAGCTGCAGCGTGCATGCACGAAATAGATGAGAGGAAACATAAAAAAAGTGCCTCAAGTGCGAGTGTACACTGGGGACCGTGGATCGGAAGTCACTGAGGAAATATTGAAAATCTCTATAGCTCTCATTAAAATGTGGGGGAGCTATCTTGAGCTAAAAGTGATTTGCAACCATGAAAAACTAATCAGAGCCTTCTCTTCCACTAGTCACGTCTAGATCGGGCGAGAGTGGAAGAATTCTTTGGAGATGCAAATGTTGAGAGGTTCTCGGGCCTCGAACTACCAAATCGGAAATTTTATGTGTTTTCCAGCGACGGACCGACGCATGCAGCTGTATTCTTGCTCCCTTCACATCGACGCCTCTGGAGACTTGTGCAGCAACTATCAAAAGAAATTTAGTCGAAACTTTGCCACCGACTTTAGATCTAAAATAGCTCTTTCAGTGTGCTTCGGAAAGAGCTTGAAGCTTTGGGCTGCAAAGCTAATCTCAGGAAAGGGCCAACTCGAAGTAATATAGAATACAGAAGCTCAAACAACCCCCAGAGCTATAACGTCAAGCATCCAGAAGTACGAGTCCATCTATTCACAAGCAATATGACTTCGGACGAAGGAGCATTTTCTTCCGTCTAGCATCTCAGTCCCTTCCCCATATCCAGCGACACAAACCCTAACTCTACCAGCTGGCAAAATATACTGTGGGTCTCACCTCAAACGCGTTCCTTGTTCAAAAAAACCCTCGAGCCCTCTCACTGGATGCTTTCGATCGATAGTCTCCAGGGGAGCTTGATCCCACCTCCTTCAAAGCTTACTCCATGGCCGAACTGAAAGCTCCTCCTTGCATCTCTGTCACCCTGAGCTTAACTGGCTTGCTATCTCTTTCCCCCTTTCCATGTTTCCCTAAAACATCAATTTTACTGGTCGAGTTAAAACCAGTTCTCCACATCACAATCACGCGATGAGATAGAAGTGAGAGCTGCTAGCAACGAGAAAGCAGAAGAAAGTGGATCCATCAACCCTCTCTCGCTTTCGCGCACCTCTTTTCACACCTGTTACAATAGCTCGTGGCTATGTCTTACAGATGGCTTACAGACGAGGCTTTTGTTTTTCTTCGTCTCTCATCCGCGGCATCTCACGTCCGCGGTGGAAATCAATGAATTAGGAAAGTTCTGACGAGCGAGTCGATGTTTGTGGGCCCAGCCCGAGCCCACTTTTATGAAAGCGGCTTCGGGGGAAGAAACGCAGGAAGAAAATGCAGGGGTTCACCACACGACCAGGCTGCCGCCGACCAACAACCATCCAAAGACCCCTTGCAATTGGACCCTCACCACCAACAGTGAGGCGCTGTGGTGCTGAGCCTCTCCCTCTCGTCTATTGTTGTTCACAGCCCTCAGTCGTGATGGAAAAGTCTTTCCCTTTTGAAGAATAACATCTAAATACGCTAAGGGTGCCAAAGGAGCAATAACCATGAATCACCCATTGTGAGTCGTTCGTGCGAAAGGTTACATTATAGCTAATCTTTGAAGGAAATGTCTTTCTACCCCCAGACGGATAAGCTTATCGTCAACATCTCCTCGAGTATAAGTCTAATCTTAAAATGCCGGAAAGAAGAGCTTCCGGCCTAATTTTATGATAACTTCCAATCAGGATAATTTAATATATTTCGCAAATTTTGCTTAGTCGAGATGCTCTCCAGCTGGTTGTTACTCCATAAGCATAATTCTGACGATATATAATGTAATATATATATAATGCCATGTGGTTTTGAAAGCGCCGCGCGCGCATCTCCAAGGGTGATATATCAGTAGTGATATAGTAATCTAACGAGCTCAATCGTACGAGATAGAATCTCAAAGTGAGTCGGGTCTCATGCAGAAGGGATTCCAAATATCGCCACTGCAGACGAAACTAGACACTCTCTTCTACCCTGTCGCTAGCTGCCTTCGAGACCTTGGTGAAAGATATCCTTCGGTGTTGACATAATCGATCATCATCATGACAGAGGATTTAGTGCGGCCGTGCCGGCGAATATTTGGCATCAACTGGAGTTGTGTTTCTCCACGGCTGTCAGGGTTCAGTGTGGCAAAAGAGCGGCCGCGACTATCTGCGAATTCGAACCCCGAATGTTCAAGAAATGACAACAGTCTGACGCCACTATCTTCAGTGTCTCAAATTCGATATCGCGAGAATTGAAAATGAAAAAAAAATTCATCAGAAGAGGCCTGTAATTGTCGACGGAATTTGCCATCAATATGCGATCGCAATTGGTAGGGTTGTCTAGGAATTCGTAGAATTTTCAGCCAGGCATCGACGCGCATCATCTCAATGGCATAAAGCTTGGCGCTTTTGTATCACAATTGTTTGTGAACCTCGAGTTCATAAACAAGCGCAGACTTGAACGAAAACTTGATTAGCATAAGCCATTCTAGCTTGAGAAGGTTTTTCATAAAGTAATTCTTATATGTAGGTAAATACACGTCACCCGCGTGACTAGGTAGGTTAATATCCCAATCATCTTGTGTGGAAAAAGTCGATCCCCATGCCCCAACCTCATAGGATAGATGGACATGGTATCACAAGATGTATTTCATAACATCAATCAGTGAGAAATCGTTTTCAAAAAGCAAAAACAAAGTATTCTTTTTTTTTTTTATAGATAATGGTAAGAAAATGTGAGAAGAAAAGAAAAGCGCTCAAAGAAAATCTTGAAAAAACGAAGACAGATACAAAGGAAAATCGTAAAATTAACCCCTACACGCATACATATGCAGGTAAGATGTCTGGGGAATATTAAGGAAATTCAGAACAAAAGGCTATGAGATAAACAGAAATTTCAATGGCTTTGAAAAATGAATGCTGCCTTTAACGCTATGCAAACCAGAAATTGTGCCAGAATGAAGTAGAATCGAATGATTAACGCGCCAGAAAATAATGTAATGCGAGCCCGAACAAACCGAACGTCTATATGAACAAGGCTAAAAGAGCGTCGAGAAAGCAAGATGCGTGATGTAAATGCCGAGGGAACAGATCAAATGTCTAGAAACTGAAGAAAGGATGGAGAACAATTGGAACTTGAAATCACAGGAAAGGGAAAAAGTCAACGGTAACTGAGAAAATTAAAAAAGAACAAAAGTTTACCTGCGAATCATTTACGATTCAGTGATGGTGTTGTGTAACCACCAAAAAATTAATAATTTTCTTGATAGCCCATCAATTGAGACTTAAGACGAGGCAGCCAGAGTGAGAGCCGCTTCAACATCCACTCGTCGGAAAGCAGTTCCGAGACCAGTGCAGATACCACGCAAAACCAATTCTATTTCATATATTAGCGATCTATCTCTATACTTCTTCATCTATGAAAAATATCCTCCTACCTCGAAGCAAAATGTCGACTTTAACCTCCTTGCTGTACGAGAAGTCCTGGTAAGAGCGTGTTGGTATACCACGGAAAGCCCCCTCCATCGTTAAATCTTCACCTTGCGATGGTAAGATAACCGGTGGAAGATTGTACGGTGGGCTGGTGTCAGAGGGGCCGCCGTGGTAGCTATCCTGCAACTGATATCTTTGTTCGCTGCGGCTTACGAGAATCGGAGATGTCGGCGATGCGGATGTCGTGGTGAGCCGGATGCCTCGGAGCGCAAGGATGGCTTCCACTTCGTCCGGGTCCAAGAGGCCCTCATCTTCAAGTCTGACGATTAGAGGAACAATCTCGTCCATTTTTTCTCGCAGACCGCGATTGATGAGGGTCGCTCTCAGGAGCTCTGGGGTTTTTGATGCAAGGTCCTGTTCTCTTGATCCCACACGAATCTCCCGAATGCTTCCGTTGAGATTCCTCTCAACCCGATAATGCAGTCCGGAACCTCCAAGATGGGCGATTGGGAATTTGGTCAATTGATACGGTTCTCTGTCTCTTCCGCTAAGCAAAAGTTTCAAGCTCTCAAGTGTCTCCTCCTTTGTTGCAAATAACAGGCAAAAATTCGCTGGTTGATTCTCACGGGTTACGTCTGTGTTGCCGTTGACAAGGCGATAATATCTCCATTCCAAAGCGAGTCTCCGCAGGCGTTGGGCAAAAGTTCTTTCCTCGTGCGGGGGTAATATCAAGCTCGTGTGTGGTGATGGCGATTGGACTCTACTTGGGATACTGGCTCGGATTCTGGCAAGATTGAATGTGTCTCCCGGTGTCGTTGGAGCAATATTTCCACTCCCCTGGCTCTCTCGACTACCGGTAGATCGTGAACGAGAAGAGACTCCTTTATGGATCGTTCCAGCCGATCCTGAGAAGAACCCCTCCTCTGCCCGATTTATGCTACCTATTAGCACCGGACGGTATACCTGGCTTCGTAGGTGTCTGGCAATTTACCTTCAACATCACCGCCCCGCTGTTTCCCACTGTCCTTTGGGGTTTCTTCAGGGTCTTGCTCGCCGCCGTCTTCGCCGCCTGCTCCTGAAGTGCCAATCTCTTTGGACAGTGCGAGAATCTTCTCTGTAGCACTTCGAAGGGTCTGCCCGAATTGTGGGTGGGCTTCCACTATCTTGTGCTCAATCGCAGAGTCATGGATCTCGTAGAAGGTATGAACCATCGTATCAAGGATGGATTCTAGCTCATCCACACGAGTTTTGAGCGAGGCAATGGTCGTTTCTTTACGTTGACGGTAAGCACGCTGTGCCAGTCGAATCTGAGTTCTTCGTCTCTATACGGTGATACCAAGAATGTTAGCTAACAAGCTTTTTTTAAACGAGCGGGAAGGCCCAAGGTGCATATCGGTTGAACCTAAAGTATAAAAAAGAAGAAGGGGTGTGCAGCGGGACGGAGCCTCACCTCTGCAGCAGTTTCATCTCGGTTGTCAAGTCGAGGACGTCCGCGGTGCTTCTTTTCAGTGTCCTCCTGGTTGAACTGGTCCATTTTTTCTCGATCGATATCCATTGCTGCAAAGTCGCCTTCAAAACCACTTCTTCTTGAACCTGAAGATTGCTTCCTAGCTCTTGATATAGCCGACGAAGGACCATGCGAACGAGAAAAATCTCCAGAGTGAGGGTAGCTATCTAGATCGCCTTGGTGGTATGCATCGGTGAAGTCTTGAGGGGCTACCCCATGTCCGAACTCCGCATCCTGCATACGAGCTAGACTATTAAAGTAGTCGGCCGATTGATGGGCAGGCGACGCAGGCGCTGAGAACCATGGCAAATTGGAACGGTCAGACATGCCTACGCCGGTACCTAGGTATTCGTACTGATGACTGGGGGACGGGACAGAGTAAGCGTCCAACCCTGAATGGAAGTTAAAGAGTTGTGTGTCTGGGTGCGGTTCTGCGGTCAGCATGCCTAGATATGCATTATCGAGCAATGGTGGACCTGTGGTAGTTAAAGCACGGTGGGTGGTCTCGGACGTATAACTGGTTGCGTGCGCATGTTCGCCCCAACTTTGAACCAAAGGATCAACGTGGAAGCTCTCATGTTCACTGATATTTGATTCACGCCTTCGGGGTGGCTGACTGAATCTTGCATGAGGGTCCATGTCACCCATGGACGGTTTAGATGCACGTTGGCCACGTCGGAAACGGTCACCGGATATCTCTGCCATATCTCAAGCTTCCTGTATTTCCCTTTTCGCTTTCTTGCTTTGTGGCCTTGATAAATCTTGCAAGACTCACTCGCCTGACACAAGGGAATGAAAGAAAAACAAAAAGATTTTCAATTAGATTATTTGTCTGTGCCGTGGGTCAAGGCGAACTTGGAAGAAGCCTTATGTAAGACCGTTCAATGGGAAGCGGACAACGATAGTAATCAATAAAGCTAAAGAGCACGATAGCGAAAAGAGTTGCGTGTGATTGTTTCCGTTGGGTAAAAGGATATGCGTTCGGTGACAGAAACTAGTTGCGTGTGTCTCTACCCCACGATCGATCGATGTAATAATGCTTGATCAATATTTAATATTTGATTGCCGGCCTGGAATTGCTCGAATGTGCGTATAGTTGCTGATATATCTGTTAAAATTCTTGATTTGCATGAAAAAGAAGAGAAGATATTTGTAAAGCGGTTCGACCGAACTTGAAGTCAATATTATATGAATTCAATCTTGTTACATTCGGACCTGTCTTTTGGGTTTGGTCCCAAGCAACTATATGCAGCTGCCCTTTGCCCACGACTTTGCTAATTCTACGCTTGCTATATTACCAAAGGTTTACTGATACGAGCATGACGATTTTTTTTAGGTTCTCCCTTCAAAAAATTCGAAACCCTTGAATACCGCCCTTGCGCCGCCGCGCAGGAACGGTTTTCGAAAATTGACCGGGATGGTTCTGTGCTGGTAAGTTTAAGAGACACCGTAATGAGCTTAATGCTCGTGGGTGTTGACAAAGCCTTGTTTGATGGATTATAATATCAAAAAATAAGCTGTCGAACAATCATGGAGTTTCCTGCATGCACTCGCCACCAGAACCTGGTTAAACTTTGCTTATTTTTCTTGAACCTTCGGTGACAGCTTTCGCATCTGAAAAAGGATGCCGAAAAGATCGTCAGTTACGTTTCTGGCATGACGTTACCAATACTCGCCCGCTTTTGCTTGGATTCTTCGGATCACAGATCATAGGGACAGCTTTTTTTTATTTTCTTACTCCAACGTGCATGCACACAGACCCATTTTGACCGCGCTCCCTTAACGACGGATGTCGTGCTTTTGGAGTTCTCGCTAGGCCTCGAACAAGGAGAGACATTACTGTAGCTATAGCTACGGAGTATTGTGCCCCATCAATGGAAAGTAGAGGCTCGAGTTGTAACTATTTGTTTGTCTGAGAGTCCCGGCTTAATTATTCATGGATTCATATTGTTCTTATTCGCCAAAACCCTCGGAATACGAGATCCACCAACCCGGAAAACATCCAGTCAAGTTTAGGCGGAGTTTCACCCATCATCGAAAGGACTTCATCCCGTCAGAGCATGTTCGACGAGTGGGGCGGAGGCACTGGCGTAAGAAAAAACGGGGATAGATTGATCGCCAAGTCGAGCAACTGTTCCGTTGCTGTTCTGGCGATATTATCTTCATGCCTCTTCGAGCTCCAACATTCTTCATGATAGGAGCATTTTGAAGAGTGCCACAATCTTGTGGTAATTTTAGCATCAATGGGTCCCTTTGCGGAGCTTAGCTCTGGTCGTGTAGGGGCAAGCTAGGCCAGTATAATTCGGCTCTGCCCTGCACTGGGCGATGTCTCAGGCCGTGACCTCTGTTTGTACAACCCAGCCCGTGAGAATCCCTGCGCATCTCACCACTTTTGTCGAAAGACCCCGGGGCAGTTCAAGCGGTCCTGACTTCGACCGGTACCCACTCGAGGAAATTGCGAAGGTGCCAGTACTAGCGAAAAGATCCGAAAAGAAGATGTCACGATAGGGTTAGAAGTCTCTTTTTTCCTGTGTCTTTAATTAAACCTGATTGATTGGATGCTGAGCCTCTTCAAAGACAATGATATTCTTCTGAGCTCAATTGATCGAGATCGCCTGTGTCTGAATCTAGGAAGGGATATCAAGCCAATCCGCTTCTTCCCATGGAGCTCATTATCGATATGCTTGTTAACGGCGAGTACGACGACTCTGGTCCATTGTGACGTTGATATCTCCGTTGCCTCAATTATGATTCGAGGTGTTTGCACATCGATATGCTTCTAGAAGCGGATCGACTTCGCTGGCATGACTAATGCTCCACTAGTTGTTCTATAAATTCTTGAAATTGGTTTCGGCACAAGCGATCGATTAAAATCTTAGCTCTGGAACACACGTGTGACCTGGAGATATAATGCAAAGCAGGTTTTCCTTCCCATGAATAAATTTTTCCTTTCGATGAATGCTCTGCAATTTTAGAGAATACGACAGTTTCATCATGTTCATTCGGAGACATCGAGGCGAGAGCTAGCATGTCAGCAACATTTAGCGTGTGCCATAATCCTCTAGTTTGCTCTGTCATGCGACGGAGATACCCTAGTATGGAACTCTTCCCGCTTAGCAAGAGGTCGAGAGGAACTAATGCCAACTCGCACGTTAGTCAGCCCCATCTAGATGCATCTCTGGTATTCCGTCTACGTGTGAAGAAGCTACGCGAACAATGTGGAGACGATAAGCTTCTTCAAAGCCATCTTCGCAATAGCTTGCTCCACCCGGGTTGCAACAAGAGATGGAAGACCCCGGTTAGACTTGTTGGGGAATCGTTGCGGTAATGTTCTGCTGCGGCTTGAGCATATCGGATTAAGACATGTAACCGCCACGCGGGATGCCGCGATCTCAAAATAGCGACTGTTCGAGCCTTCCTGCTCCCTCGTGTCCTTCGAGCTCAAGGCCGCCAGCAATACATCGTCTTGGCGTTATGGTTAATCCGATAGCGAATCGAATGCATCAACCGGATCAACTTGAGATGATAGTGGATAGATGTCTTACAACTTTTTTGGTCCGGTGTGCTTCGCCAGCTTATTCCATGCTTGAAGAGTTCCTTCTTCGGGACAGATGTAGTAGATTCAAAGGCATTGGGATCATGCTCATCATCATCATCGAGCATGAGAATCAGATCCGAATTAATGGTGCGACTAACCGCAGGAGGAAGAGGAAAATTAAGCGTGCCGTCTGGAGCCGCGGCGCAGAGTTCGTGCTCGGATTGCTGCTTACTGGGCTTGGATCCTTGACCAGCGACGATGCGAATGTGAATGCAAATGTCGAAACCCCGTCGCACACCCCAGCAAGTCCAGTTACACAGCTCCTCTAGCAGAGATGGGAGGCCTGGTCAGATCTCGGTATCACGTATGTAAGACCTCCTTAAAACAATGCACCTTCCACATGGCCCAAACCCTCGCCCAAACACAATTGAATATCGAGTGAACATCCAATATAAAATTTTGTTGCGCTTGCTCTGCCTCCCCCACACAATTTAAAAAATGGCAGTGCTAACAATATTCCAACTAAACAGACCCAATTGCTCAAGCCTCAATCACAATAAAGCTCCTGCCAGTCGGGAGTCAACATAACTTAACCGAAAGGCTTGGACTTCGTATACAGAGGATTTTATCCGTGGCAGGCATGCATGCCATGCCCAGCTCTTTTTTGCTCTCCAAGTCATCAGCTTGCTTGCCTGGGTACCCGATCTCAGAGATTCTTCCAGGCCCGAGAGCCCCAGTGGTGGTTCTGCAGCAAGCGGCAGCATGGAGATGCAGAACCGAGCTATGAACAACGCACGTAGACGGTTTGGAGAACTCTAGAACTCTTCAATTGTCGAGCTCCGAATACCGTCTACGACCGTCGGCACGAGAACCAGAGTAGATTTTACTGCAGTCATGGTAAATATTGCGCCATTTTTTGTCCTCCGCTTATTCTTTTATTCACCGGAATCCTCTATCTATCCGGACGCTTCCCGTCTTTACATTATCGAGACATTCCCGCTGGAATATATCGTTTGTCCATAAATTCAAAATTCCCTCGTATCGTCCCCACTCGCCAACCCAGATAGATGGCGTCTACCTGGCACCATGACACACGAAAACCAAAAAAAGTTTGCGGAACTCTCGACTTTGATAAGAACAACAAGCACAATTGAACGAGCTGCAGTATTTTCATCCCGTTGTCATGATGGTTGATAGTAGTAATAAGCATAATAATAATTATAATAATAAACAACTCGGGTCCGCCAAATCCCTAGGAAGGGGGCTTTCAACTCCGCCTCGAACCCCCAACCATCCCATGCTCTGTTTCCAAACCTCTATTTTGCAAGTCAATCTCCATTATCACTGGCACGTGCTTGCCTTTCGCTTCCGTCCCTGCGGTACGTGCACCTGCTTCTCTTGGAACCCATTGCTGCTGGCAAGAGCAACACAGCCTGTTAAGGGTTTCAAGCTCCGGCCAACGATTAGTGAGCTCTCTGAAATCCAGGTCTCGAGTTCCGATGAAATATCGCGAGGCCCGAACACAACCGCTTCTTCTCCATCTAACGTAAAGATATCATCATCTTCTTCCGCCTCACAGAAACGCACGGTTTCATCTCCTGCTAGATCTTTGGAACCTTCCGGACTGACCCTCGCATGAGCTTCAGTAGTATCCGCTGTCGCGATGTTCATACCTTCAAGAGCATCGCTTATGTCAGATTCTAATCTCTGGAGCTCCGTTTGGATATCAATGGGAGCCGTTGAGCGGATGATGTCGGGGCGGTTGATCGATGGAGTCTGAGATAGCCTTGATGTCCCACGATCCTCTAGATATCTCACAAGAGGGTAGCTTGTGGTATCCTTTGGTACGACATCATCAAGCTCGTCTTCCAGTGTCAACATCTCAATATCATCCAAAGGATCAAGCGAAATATCACACGCGTCTTGTGAGAGGCGCTCTGCGATGTCTGATGGAGTTCGAAGCGGTGAAACGGGAAGAGGAGGTAGAAAGGATTCAACCTCTTCTTCTTTGTTGAAAGGCATGTAGCTCTCAAGATGTGCCAACGGAGAATCCTCGGGCGGGTCAATTTGCACTGCAGACAGGCTTCTAATGTGGCCTCCATCGTCCGCTGAATTTGCAAAATATTCCTCATCTTTAACCTGGATCTGAGGGATCTGAAAATTGGCAGGTAAATTATAAAGATCATCTACTTGGAGATCGCTAGTTGCGTAAAAGGGGTCCGTTCGTATTTTCTTGAGAGGCCGTGGTTCCGCTGGCGGAACCTGAGTACCAGTTATATTAACCAAGTGACTAAGGTTCAGTCTAGTATATGAAGAGGGCGGCCATGATGTTGACGGCCAACATTTGTAAATGGCCCATGGGGTACAGTTTGTCCCTGTTGAGGATATCAAGCTCATGTCTTTCGTATTATTGAACAGCTAAGGGGAAATAAAATAAAAATCGGAGATAACAGAAACGATTTCAATGTAAAATGCACTAGGATATAATATCAATCTATGACTTCGTTCTCATAAGCCAAGCATCTTTAACTCTTAGAGCCTAACCAAAGGTCAACAGGTTGGGTTGATATTTGAGGGAGGTTTTGGTGTCGCAAGACTAGGTCAAAGTATACCGACCGTCGGAGGCTCTCATGGTAATATACCTCCGATATTCTGCGAGACCCCCCCGCCCGCCCGCGTTGTCAATAGAGTGCTTGCGTTTGCGTTCGGTTGGCCTCGTGGAGCCACTTGTGTCACCCGCCAGCCAACCATACTGATGGCAAATTGGAATTGGATCCTCAGCCTCTAGAACGCGAGAACTAGAGATCAAGCATTGCTTTCGGGATTTGGTTTCCTTTTCAGCTATATTTGCAGACCAATATATTTTGACAAGCCAAATGCCGGTGCCAACTTGCAATTATTATATCGCCCTCTTTGATTGGGCATTGTATGAATGCGATATGCTCGCTTAAATGAGAACCTGGTTATACATCGACTTGTCTATACAGAGTAATTTTAATCTTCAAGCCTGTATTTCAAAACATCTGTATTAATATCAAGAAACAAAAATTCCGAGTACCCGGGCTCGCATGATAAGCCAAGCAACACGTTAACGTTACCTCGCAAGGCTGCATGTTTTGGATTCAATTTCAGTCGCCGCATGATAACGCCGCCATACACACTTATTGCCTTTGTGTAAAGCATCAGCGACTCGCAGGCTTGTAAATCATCAGCCTTTATAAATATAGCTCAAGCCTCGACTTCACATCACGAGTAGCACATTCAACCACGAGTCTCCAGCTGTCATATCATCTTTTATATATATCTCTTGTTGAATAGAAATATTCGGAACTGCGGAGCGCCATGTGTCATAGCCAGCGCGTTTGAGATGCATGTATCAATCCAAGGCCCGCTGGCTCTAGCAACGTCATGGCTAAATAGCAACGAGGCAAAGTCTAGGCGGTCAAGAACTGACAACTAGGCACTAGACCGGTAAGCATGTTGGCTATTTCCAGCGTTCAAGCAGACAATATAGGGACGATGCGTTGGGACAAAAGATCTAGCCTTTCTTCTAAAATTGCATTCCTATCTTACAAAATATATATATGGAAGCGAATAATTTCAATATATGCTTATAGGACTACTTCTTGGGCGAACGAGAGATTTGGTAAGCATACGATCGGATCCGAAGGCGCGGCATAGTATCCCGGCATCGGTGTTAGCCGTAAGCGGCTGCATGCAGACCGTCGGGCCCGCGAGTTGCATGATATTAGTGAACTAAACTTGTGCTACCATGCAAGGAGTATCAGGACCGGCATTCATTCTGAATAGGACTGGAATACCGATATATACACATATATTTGGTTTACTACAAAGAATCCTGTCTATGAAAGGAATAATTTGGTAGAATGCGACTATATGTGACCAATGGTTCACTAAAAATGCCATGTAAAATATAGCTTCAGCATTCCTTTTATCATAATCATCGATAAAACAAAGGAGTACAAGCGAGTAGGCCTTTTTTTTAAAAAAAAAAAAAAATTAAAATAAAGAAAGAAAAAAATAAAGAAAGAAAAAATAATAAAGAAAGAAAGAAAGGGCGTTATTAATTATTGCCTCCATTGAGACAGCTATGAAGGCGAAGGGCAGGCAGCACCATCTAGCAGAATGTGCCATGGAGCGTTTAATAACCCTGAATGTGCAGCTAAACCAAAATACTGACAGTTAGTATCAGTACAGCCATCATTTCCACACGGTGTTTCATTCGCGACATCTCTAAGGAACTGCTGCACGACTTCATTCCCATTGAACCCCACGACATATTTGTCAACTGAGATTTCCCCAGTACCGGATCCCAGACACAGCTGGATGGATGCATTGGATACGCAGTAACAGATGGTACATTGTTGATCCGCAGCTAAGGTGCACTCTTGGCCTTTCATTTCCTGGAGTCTATCGCACGCATAGTTGTAGGCTCCGGCCCAAGCGGCTTCTGGGTTTCCACCGGGTTTTTTATAGCAGACATACTCCCAGTCATTCTACAATAGGTGTTAGTGACGTCTAAAAATCATCAAGGTTGGATGTGGCAGTGGTCAGAACAGTGATAGGGATAGTATTGGTCGCGTTAACCTTGTCTTTCTGTAGTATATCAATATCCTTCTGGAACATACGTTTCTCCTAAATGGCGAGCGAGGTTTAGTCAAATCGGAAGATATTTTGTTTTCAATGTTACTCACGTGTCTGCCACTATTGTTGTTCCCTGCTTTATCAAGCGTGAGATTAAACGTCTTTGCCTAGAAGATGTTTAGATCCTCTGTCCATCTGAAATTAATGATTCTTAAACTCTGAGAACATACCAGTTCCTCCATTGATTTAAAGTGTGGCTCTCCTCTAATCACATGAGTCTAGTGCAAGCTATTAAAAATGTTTCTATAACGAAGTTCTGGAACTAGAGGTGGTGAGGACTACATACTGGCTCAAATACTTCAGTGGGTACGGATAGGCGAGCTGCATTCAACTAACATTAGCGTTGACTACGACGGCCCGGTATACCCAGCTAACATGGGTTATTAAGAGTAATGAGGACTTACCGAAACGAAGAAGACTAAGCATGTCCCCATAAGGGTGATACAAGGTCCAACCACCTTCATTTTTACGAACTTCCGGCTGCCGAGGGATTTGAAATAAATTGTTCGGAATAGGTCAATAGGAAAGAATACAAAACTTATAGAAAGATTTTCTCCCAATTTCACTCTGCAAAACTAGAATGTGGATATGAACCTAGAGTTCGATAGGATTTGCAAAAACGGTACGGCCTTGTTGGCGACAGTACGGTTTTATGTCCCGATCTCGGCACGGACTCTTGAAGAATCAGAACTCGTGGTACAAGCTTGCAAGATATAAATATATTGATATTCACATATCTGTCTAGCTCTCAATACGTTGCAAGTTCGTATAGAGACCTACAAACAGAGAATATTTAATCCACCAAATTTACAACATGCTGGGGGTGCATGAGGATCCTGTCAATGTGATGATGACGATCCGAGAGATGTTCAAACCCAGTTCTGAAACAGAGCTAAGATTCGATATTTCGTAACGAGTGGTGAACCTATCTAGCGAATAAATGCGATGTTGTTGGTGTGTTATATTGGATCCTTGGAAATGTTGGATATCGTAAACTTGAGATAAGCAGCAATATTCTACTTAATACTAAATTATTTGCTGGAGAGTAATAAGCTTGACGACAACGCTAACGGTTTGAGATTTTATTTCTGCAGAATCAAAAGAATTACAACTTTGGGACCTTAAGCTAAAAAGCAGGTATGAGATTGAGATTAGGATGATACAAGCTCCTGTGTTGGATATCAGCCTTAGCACGTGCCTACAGAATCGAGACCATACGGAGTAGTCAGTTAGTTAGAATTTGAGGATCAATTTTCTCTAGATATAAGGCAAAAAAAGCCAGTTCCCTCAATTCTACAAATTTTACTGGCTAATCTCAAAACAAGACGAGTCATAACAAAAAGAGAAACCCCGTTTCGGGTCTCATTCCTTAACTAAATGATTCATTTCAATGGCAGAGATTTGGTAACCTACATCGTTATTATCTCTATTAACACTTCGAAGACTGGTAGAAATGAAAGGAGGATAACCTAATAGATTAAGATTAGTACTTTGCGCGTGCGTGCGTAACCTTGGTCAGGAATCCACGAACCAGCCTGCGCGTTGACGACAATATTTAACAAAGCTTTTGTGTTGCTATCGCAGGATCACCGATATGTTTCATTGATCGGTTAAACTCCGGCTAAATTGCTGCACGCGAGCTTCCATGCGAGGGCGAGGACCGAAGTTAGACGTATATTACCGATCTCCTTCTCGCCGTTCTATGCACAATTATGGTTAACCAGGCTTTTGGTACCGAAGAAAATTGACATGGAGGAGTTCTCTAAATTTGTATATCGATAACAGCCTAGAAACATACGAGGAGGAAGGCGAAATACCCGTTCGTCGGATTCACATCAGAGGGCACTAAGGTTCTTCGGAAACCGATCACGGATGAATTCAACTTTGACAGCGACAGAAGAGTATAAATACCGACTGCCTTACTCCTCTTTTCTTGCTTCCAAGTTATCTTTCCTCAAAAGGCACTGCGATCCCAATCCTCTTCTCCTCAATCGCGCACTCAAATAATTAAACAAAAATCTAAAGAACTTTTCACTAAAGTCGCGTAGCATCGATGAGTGCAGCACAGGTACGTATCCCAATGTTACGGCTCCAATACCCCACCAACCCCGCTATGCCACCAACAGCGCTCCAAACTTCCAAACGTACTAACTCAAGATGAATTTGTTTGTAGAACCTCTCCTTTGTGCTTTCGAAGCCCCTGGATGTAAAATTTGAGGACAGGCCGATCCCAGAAATTAAAGACCCTCGTGAGGTGCTTGTACGAGTCCGTGTTACAGGAATCTGTGGAAGTGATGTACGTAGAACATGATCTTGTGTTTCCCTCTGAGCAATCTTAACTTAAACCCATTGATCAACTAGGTCCATTACTGGCAGCATGGACGGATTGGCGACTTCATCCTCAACGCGCCCATGGTTCTAGGCCATGAGTCCGCCGGCGAGATTGTGGAAGTGGGGTCCGCTGTGAAAGGCCTCCAACGTGGCGACAGAGTTTGTATGGAACCCGGTGTTCCATGTAGACATTGTCCAGAGTGCAAACGCGGAAAATACAATCTCTGTCATGATATGCGATTCGCCGCCACGCCCCCCTACGACGGCACCTTGGCCAAATATTACGTGCTTCCACAGGACTTCTGCTATAAGCTACCTGATAATGTCTCACTGGACGAAGGTGCTTTGGTTGAACCATTGAGTGTCGGCGTTCACGTCGTCAAGCAAGCTCAAGTCAAGCCTGGAGATAGCGTCGTAGTTTTCGGTGCTGGTCCCGTTGGTTTACTTTGTTGCTCGGTCGCAAAGGCCTTTGGTGCTACGAAGATTGTCGCGGTTGATATCGTTCCGAGCCGTCTCGAATTCGCCAAGAAATATGCTGCTACTGGTGTATTCCAACCTACGAAGGAAGGGACACCGGCGTCCAATGCCGCTCAAATTATAAAGGAGAACGACTTGGGCGTTGGGGCAGATGTCGTTATTGATGCTTCGGGCGCTGAGCCATCTATCCAGACATCCATCCATGTTGCTCGGAATGGTGGCACATTTGTCCAGGCTGGCATGGGACGCCCGGATATCACTTTCCCAATTACAGCTCTTTGCGTCAAGGAGTTAACGGTCAAAGGAAGCTTTAGATACGGCGCAGGGGATTACGAATTGGCTGTCGAGTTGCTGAAATACGGGAGGCTGAGCGTCAAGGAGCTAATAACTGGGGAGGTCAAATTTGAAGAAGCCGAGAAAGCGTTTGAAAGCGTGAAAAATGGCCAGGGAATCAAGACTCTGATTCGAGGCCCAGAAGACTGAGCCATACATCATGCGCATAACTTCACTACTTAGCCATTAATTCTGAATTAGCTAAACCTTGTATAGTTTGTTAATCAACATTCTTTCAACTACGAAATATGAGTTGATTTTCCTTTTCCTCCCCTGATACTCAATGGAATAGTTGGGATAAGCTTGGTTCTCGGGAGCGGGCCGGGAAAAAACTGGGGTCTGCGGGTCACGATGCCCAAATCTGTTATCAATTGGATTGAAGGTCTCGATCATTGCACCTTGTTACCTCATCGCCCAATGACCTCCAAGAGCCCATGCAGCTCCATCTTTTGTCTTGTCTTGCCCTGTTCCAACAGATTTGCGTGCATATGTTAATTTTGCAGTTGATGAGTTGTCACAGCGTCACCTTACCCAACCATGAATTTTTGGCTGCAATGTCCACATTTCACGCACAAAGAACAAGATGGGCTTCGAAAAGTTGATGAGCCAACCAGATTTGAACCACGTATGAAGTGACCATCGTACTTTCCCAAAGCTATGGGTGTGGGCTACTGGCGGCAGTGGATAAACAAGGAAAAATAAAAAGAGTTTGGGTTTTGGAATGCTCCGCACAATCAATGCAGAGTGAAAAAGGGAGATGCTACACGTACTGTATTGCCAACTCACTCTTAGGGATATCTGCGGTTGCCATTGCTTGGGGAAGCGATTGGCACACTAAAATTACTTGGAGGGCAAGTGATTCGGACACTATTGGATCCATAGCAGGACCATTCGTTGGCCCACGTTTCGATGTCTGAGCCTTTGATCCCAGCGAGTTCCTCAAAGAGCCAAATTTTGCTGGGGCGCTGGAATTGTCATCCGTCGTACTGTTGGCTGATGCTTCAGTCAAAAAAATGGATCATCCTCTCCATCTCAGCCCAAGTTACTTAATATTCCGGAGTCGGCCAATTTCCAATAGCTTTGGACAAGTCATCTCTAACAAATCCATATAAAAAGAGTACATCACTTCTCTTTTAAAGCTAATTCTTAATTATTTTTTCATCTTTCTTCAGTTCGAAGATCAATTGACCTTTTTCCTACCTCATTCTCATAAGTATATTCTTTGAAGCAGGAATTCAAAGTTATCTACGGAATAATACCACAAAAACAACACACATTTAACATTAAAGTTACCGGAGCCTTCACAGCATCATTAGCCGTGAGCGGTTCCTTTGCACAAGATAGCCAAAATTCAGTCGATAAAAGGCATCCAGACCGTCTCAGTCTCGAAAGAGACTGTCAATAAAACTCTTCAACCTATAGCATTCAGACAGCCGTTTAAAGTCGAAACGGTCTTTACATATACACTACCTAACATCAACTTCTCAGTAAAGCCAAAAGTAAACGCCTCACCAACCGACGGTGAAGAATTAGACGTTTTTACCTTCACTGAGCCTACCGCAAGATACACAGCACCTGTCATTTCTAAGCCAACCACCAAGCCATTTTCGGACCTTCGATATATCGACGGCTTCCCTGAAGAGTGGCAAGAAGAGCTCCCAACAGGCTATATTCAGCGTGCGGGAAAGCTAGAACCGGCTCACATTAAAGCGGCCCCAGACGTTACACAAAAGTCAATCAAAGTAGTTGGAGGCTGGGAAGTTTTAACAAGCTTCGACCCTGAGACATCCATCGATAGCTTTCTAGTTACTGAAGAAGAAGACGAGAACGACAAGGTTGACATCAGTCAATTTGAAGTCAAAGAGAACGTTACATTCCGAAAGGACTGGAACCCTGTGACGAACGTCGATTTAAGCAAGTTCGCCCAAGAAGAAGGAACAACTCCTGAGACCGAGGGAAAGACTGCAACATACGACACTCAAGAGCCAACCCCAGCACCAGAACCTAAGACGGAAAACCAAAAACATATTAGAGAAACTTTAACTCCCCTCCTTAGTTATCCAAAGATCGAGGCTCTCCTCCCACCTAAAGAAGGACTTATTTTCTTCACCCGACAAATCGTTGCCTAAGCATATATAAACAATGGACCCCGTCACAGAATTACACCACCTTAGATACTCGGGGAAGACAGATGGAAGGCGACATATTGCAAGATTTGAGAGACTGGTCGCAGAAGGATACCCCCATGCGACTGATGGAGATAGATGGCAACTCTTTATCAAGACCATTCAGCCAGACAATAAAGCTCCTATCGCCATTGATAGCCCTGGTGGTTGGTTAATAGGCTTTAGCAAAACTGACGCGTAAGTTTACCAACTAACACGAGTCTCAACGTTTGTTCTGAAGGTCGTACTAATATTTTTTACATGCAGTTGGAGATCCGGTCGTCTAACATACCAACATCTCAAAGCTGCCTTCTTGGATAGATGGGGCCGAGCTCGTCGAGATGGAGATTCTCCAACCGAGCGGCGAATGATCGAAGCCCCTTCATCACCAGAGAGTGTATCGTCTTACCAGAGTGGACCTACAAAGACTACAATTGAGATCGACCATAGCAACAAACAAAAGAACCAAATCGTGGTTAGCTTTCCGGACCGGAAGAGAAGAAAGTCTTTTGGTGGACACATGCGACCGCGACATCCAGGTGGTTATCCGACCGACTCAATGGAATCACCCTACTCTTCAGATTATTACACACGCTCTCCAAGCCCAAGTGAGATCGATCAACCTCAAGCACCACCACCAAAGCCAAAGGAGGTTTTAGTAGTCGTCAATGAAGAAAAGGCACTTGCTAAGATAGAGCCTGCTTCACAAGCGGTTGCCGCGCCAGCAGCACCACTTAGGCCACGCTTGCTAGAAGGCAGAGTCTGCGCCATCACTGGTGCTTCGAAAGGCATCGGTAGAGCCATCGCTATGGGTTTTGCTAGAGAAGGTGCACATATCGTCGCTCACTACTGGGGAACAACAGCAGACTCGACAAACGACGAAATCGTCAGTCTCGCTGTTGATATCCGAGGAGCAGGACAAGGTTGCACAATCATCTTTGGTGATATCAGTGATCCAAAGTAAGTTAATATGACATGATTCTTTTGTGAACTCTGGCTAATTTGAACATAGAACGAGTGAAATGATCGTCAAGAAGGCGATAGACTCATTCGGACGCCTTGACGTACTTGTCACAACCGCCGGAATGGCAGGCCTCGACCCCATGGATGTAAGTTCTATGTCCAGTAATCGTTAGATTTATACAAGTACTAACATTAGCTCCTCCCCGTAGATGTCACCTGAAGACTTCGCACGCTTCTCTGCCGTTAACTACGTCGGCACATATCACCTACTTAGCCTTGCCGCCAACCAGATGGCCTCTCAAAACGTTGATCTAAAACCCGAGGACCCCAGACCAGACTACTCTGTGATCTGTGTTTCTTCTTCGAACCCTTCAGAAATTGGAAACCATAATACTCCTGCCAAAGCTGGAATGCAAGCCCTTGCACATTCCTCTGCTCTCTCGTTAGGTAGCAGAGGGATCCGATGTAACACAATTCTAGCAGCCAATATTGAGAGGTCATCGGAATCTCTCGAGGGCACTGCTGAAGAAAGAAGAAAGATCCTCGAGCGGATGATTCCTTTAAGAAGAGTGGGCAGACCTGAAGACATTGTCGGACCTGCGGTGTTTCTAGCGAGTGCAATGTCAAGATATGTTACTGGAACCACAGTAACGGTGGATGGTGGTTTTGCTGGCTCATTCTAATTTGCTGATACGTCTTCTTTTGTCAATTTATTTGTTTCTTGGTAAATAGCTTCAGTCGGATTTTCTGCATTGATACTTTACATAGCATTGATTTTCAGACTTCTTCAGCGTGGGTGGATACTACATTATTTTGCTTTGTTATTATCTTTATTCTCCTATTGCTTCAGCGTCATTCTTTTGAGCAATTTTGCGATATCTACTTCATGCACAGTTTCTTCCTTAATATTATCTATAGCTAGGAGTTATATAGTGCATACATATTTGAAGAATCATATTGACAAATAATCCAAACCATTTGCCTTACTCAACAAGTTCTCATATCGTATCCTTGAGCTCCCCAAGGTCTGCTTGCCAGCAAGATCCTTGAAGTTCGAAGTTAAGCTAGCTTAAAGCAGCTTACAATTGAAAGTAACCTTGATCCTAGAAATGTAGTGCCACCTAGCAAGCTTTCAATTGAATGTCACCCCTTACCCAAGCTCCTCTTGTACCTGCTTTGACCGTTCTCCAGGACCGAATAGCTGGTTCGATGGGTCATTAGTTCGGTCTGATTAGACCACAATTAGAAAACTGCAGATCGATCTGTCGTATTTCACAGGTAGTGACTTGGCCAAACCTATCTTAGAGTTAATTCAAGCACGGCACAATGTTTAAGACACCAAAAGTGCTCAACTTGATTTATGGGGGAATTGAATAATTTCTCTTGATGCTTATTGATGATAATATGCAACTATATGATCATTTCTATAGTCGCAAAAATTGCGACGAATTTTAGAACTTTGATATGTACATCTATACAAGACAACGATGGCAATATGAAAACGCCACGAGCAAGAACTAGGCTTGCCCATTCAAGATAAAGCGAGAATATCTTAAGCAGTCTTGATGAGTGTTTTGAAGAGGTCGCCGATGACTTTGGCGCTCTTCTTTGGGTGTCTTATTTGGCCACCCTCGTAGTCAACATAAGTAACACCAAAACGGGTCACGTAGCCCTCAGCCCATTCAAAGTTGCTAATCAAGCCAGTTAGTTATATCCGATAAAACCTATGGGAGATGAAAGAAACTTACTCCATCAACGACCAGGCAGTGTAGGCGCGAACGTTAACACCATCTTCGACAACGGCATCTCTCATAGCATTGATATATCCGCGGAAGTATTCACATCGGAATTCGTCTTCGAGGATTTCTGGGAATGGCGGCTCCTTCTCGCCATCCTCCATCTTAGCTTCAGAAGTTCCATTCTCAGTGACATAGATCTTTGGATAACCATATCTCTTGCTCAACCAGACTAATAGCTTTCGGAAGCCAATAGGGCTGGGTCTCAACCAGACACTCTGTGTCTCAGGTCCGATGTTTTCACCAGCCTTGCTGTAGAAACCAGTCTCAAGATTTCCAAGGAAATCGTTTGGATCTGGCTTTCCCTCTTTATGCTTGATGTAATTGGCAGTGTAGTGGTTCATTCCATAGAAGTCATTGGATCCCTTGATGAGCTCAGCTTCCTCGGGGGTGAACTCCGGAAGTCTGTCTCCAAGTTGCTTCCGCATGGAATCAGGGTATTTACCAAAGTAGACCGGGTCCGCGAACCAAGAGATGGCGAACTCGATCTTGCGGTCACAAGCCTCAACATCCTGAGGGTCCTCGGGATCCCATGGCTCAGCCCAGTCACCTATGAAATCACAAACCAATTAGCACCCGACACTAGACTTCTGAGGAATATACGAGCATACCGTTTAATGTGATTCCAATTTCACCTCCACTCTTTGCCTTGAATTCATCGCGGTAAACCTTAACAGCCTTCGCATGGGCAACCAGCAAGCTGTGTCCAACGATCCAACACTCGGTGGAAGAGTCGCCTTCCGGGGAAACATCGGTGTTGCTAGTTCTACCAGGAGCATGCAGACCGACGTTATATCCAAGAACTGCACTGCACCAAGGTTCGTTGAAGGTGATCCAGTGCTTAATTTTCGGCAAGGCCTCGAACATGACACGCGCGTATCTTTCAAAGTCCAAGCTGAACTCCTCCTTGTTCAGGAGACCGCCATATTTCTTGTCAAGTGCATCTGGAAGATCCCAGTGATACAAAGTGACCATTGGTATGATACCAGCCTCGAGAAGCTTGTCAACAAATGTAACGTAATGTTGGAGACCTTTCTCGTTCACGGGGTCGTTGCGGCCACCAAGCGGGATAACACGCGGCCACGAGATGGAGAAGCGGTAGATCTTTGCACCAAGATCTTTCAAGAGTTGAATGTCTTGGTCGACATTGTGATACGAATCACAGGCAACATCACCAGTCTTTCCGTCAGCGACTTTGCCAGGGGTGTGGGAGAAGGTATCCCATATCGATGGGCCACGGCCGTCTTCGGCAGCGGCGCCCTCGATTTGGTAGCTACATCGAGGGAAAAAGCAAGTTAGCCAAGCGTATCCGTTGATAGCTACAGATCAGAACAATAAGGAGGATCAATCGACGTTGCGGGAATCCGTAGATGTCGAAGGAGTGGGGTATGCGGGGTACATACGCAGCAGTTGCAAAACCCCAAAGGAAATCAGATGGTAAAGACATTCTGGTCCTCTAGAACTCTCTTGGTTAATACTAGTTTATCAACTTTTCTGAAAGATAGATATAAAGTTTTCTGAAGTTGGCCAGTTGCGGGAAGACTACAAACCATCTTGAACATTTGAGCAGAACCTCCGAGCTTTAAATACGACCTTCTTGACTTTGGCCGCCTCGTCGCGCGTCAATTCCGAGAACTTAGACCCTGGTGTTTCTCTCTTCGCTCGGATTTATTTGATGCGCCATATAGCCGTATATCCGCTTTTCGCGACAAGGTCGAGCTTGTCAACTGTATACACTCTGTCGCACATTTGGAGTTTTGGAGCTCGCCAGATGGGTCAACCATGCCGCTTTGGTACTCCTCTTAAGCTATCTTTCCGGCCGAGTTAGCCTCCACAGTTGGCGCTCAGATTTTAGATTAAATATCAACCCCACACAGAAAAGGCTCTTTGTACTCGTGATTGAAGGGCTTTCGGAATAACTCTGGAGAGACTTTGACAACACAAAACCTCGGAAGAATTATGGAAGATTGATGATATACTCGAGTCTTCGACTTTGTCGATATATCTTTTTAGTACTAGTGCTTGTCTTTTAGCAATTATGTTTCTGGCGAAAGTAGGCTTATTCCGTCGCCTGAAAGAACATTTGGTTCCTTTCGAGCGAAGGTTACTGTTGAGGTTTCTGTAGCTATGTCACTGGGTTTCAAGATCCGACCCTTACAGTTACAACTGTATGATGGCATTCGTTTAATTCTCGAGCAACTTAGCTTCTATTTGTTCCGGGAAAACCTATAGCAAGGATGTAATCCCAAGGTACAAAGAGCGTGATATACAGCTGATGCACAATCGAGCCGAATCGATGTCTTCGGCACACCGTGCAGATCTACGGCATTTCGCCCCGCGTTCCCGTTTCCGATGACACTTTCGGTGTAACTTACCCTTACCAAAATCCAACAATGTACGCGATGCTGGTTTTACATAAATACAGGTCAAGTCTTCGGTCTTGGAATATCAAACTTTGCGGTAATTCGAGTTCCATCGTAGACGTTTTAACGAATTGCGATTGATCGACCCAAGCTATCGACGCATCCGACTAAGCTGGAGCTAGCCTGTATTCCCTTCTACCGACTTAGTCAAATCTTCGCGGCCACAAGCCGATCAATACATTCCAGATCCATGGACAGCAAAATTCCACGGGATTAACTAAGATCCAGATTCCGATTCCTTAATCGATCTTCATTGCTTTATCAATATATGTTCTATATTCTCAGCAGTCTCGACCTCGTGACGCTTCCCTCATCCTAAGGCGACCCTTGATTCAACAAATATCTTCGTAGAGTGTGCAAACTTATATACTAAAAGGGCACTAGCTTGCAACTTATACATTTGCTGCTATTTTTATCATCGAGGACGGGTCTCTTTCTTCTTTTGGGTTTGACCTATCACACTTATAACTTAATAATTATAGTTGAAGTCAACAGATGTATATTCTATGTATATATATATACTTCGTGCATCTAGAATTTTCCTAACTGATATTGAGAATCGTAATGAACTGTCAACAAGTCCAATGTTCCGAAGCTATATATCTCGCCGCTCTCGGATAAGACATGAAATCACCATAAAGCGCATTCAAATAGGAGGGGTATCTTATCGATAAATGATGAGGCGCTAGTTAAACCTTCTGCTAAGAGAATACAAATAAAAGTAAACTATCCCCCAAATCCAACATGACGAAGATAGACCTAGCTGTGTGATGTTAGGACAACTTGAGTAACAAAGGGTCCTCAAACATTTTCATGAAACTTTCTCAACTGACCAGCCCCCCTTCACGCCGATTCTCTCGCCCTAAGAGTCAGCCAATTAGTTTGAAATTCTGATGAGAAAGATACCATTCCGGCCATCATGTGGTAAGTAACCAAAAAGGACTACATTGATCCCAGCTAGAACCGAAAAGGGACGCTCCAAGAAACCGCAATTTACAACCACAGGAAACGAATTTCAGCTGAGACCTCGTTTAGTCTCTCCGAGCAACTAAAAAAGCGGGATCTATGAGACAAGAAAAGGAGTCAGATATCTAAAATACGAGATCTTTTGATTTGAAAGCTAATTTATCCACTTTAAGCGTGACATTCAGCGTAATTTGCGCCGCAGAAGAATGGTTCGGTAATAAACTAACCGATGATTGCACAATCAATATCAATATAAAACTATCAGTGAGCTGAACGACCAATTGTTCGCATCATTCGGTAATCTAAGTTTATGGGGTAAGGGGGAGCGGGAGGTCGACCTCTGATGCAGGTACTGTACCGAATTCTCGTATCAAGAAGTTCACGAACCAGGGATACAGCCAAATCTTGATCGACGGATTTGGACTTTGTGATTTCTCCATAGGCCAAAGCACCGCGTATATCCTGCTAAGCCCCTATTTTGAATATATATATATATATATATATATATAATAGATCTCAATGGCACACACAAAAGACGTATATCTACTGAAATACGCTGGCTTGCGATATTTAGCCTAGGAGGCTGAAGGGTTTGTTTTTTTAAAAATCGTATTTGGGAGGGTTTAAACTTTGTCCCCTGACGCTTTGACATTGACATGTTATTTACTCGACGGGGCATATCCAGAATGCTAGTTATCGCCAGGCCAGGGAGGATGCTCTCGAAACGAGAAAAACCGAAAAGATCGCCAGTGACAAGTGACTTTAGCCAAGTGCGCCATCCATCCGGAAACAACGTGCTCGCCATGCTTCTAAACTTGCGATTCCAATTGCAAGGTCCGCAAGGGTATACATGTATCGTTGATTCGCTTTGTGAGGTTAAAAAATAGCGTTGTGTTTTATTATCGACTTGAGTGAGTTATATATTCCAAAGGACGCCCCTTTTTCTAGAATCCGAGCTGCACCCAACACTAACTCGAAGACTCAAGTGCGCTGCCTGACAAACTCATTGGGGGAGGCTTGAGGCCCGCTACCCGCCTCCGCGTTTTTCTCCGCGATATGCTTTGCACGGGGCTGATGGCTTTTGCAAGATCCCAAGAAAGCATAAAGCTGTTTGCATTGAAGTTACAGCTAGCTAACGAGTCAGTTTTCGGCTGCTTTGGTATCATCTTGAACTAGGGTAAATCCTGTGGGTTCGTCCGCGGTACGTTTAGTCTCGAATGATTTTCGGGAGTGCCGTGGCAAAGCGAGAGTATCTTCGTTTCTCTGAGGAAAAGAAAGATGATAATGCGAATGATTGGATAGTTTTAAAACTCGGCCAATTTCTTGAATTTTAAATCTCAAAGTCGCAAGATCATCATCATATGATCATTTAAATGTTTGAGCTCATTGCTGCAGGATCGCCGCTTTGACCGCTCTCCCCCCTCTGTGAATTTTATGTTCTCGAGGGGAAACTGAAGATGATCTCTGGCGCACCAAGCTTTCTGGGGCAATCGCTCTTGTCTGGACATCTGCTGCATCATGAACGAAATTTGAAATATTAATATACATCTCCCATCGACACAATCTCGGTTCAATTTAGCCAATAATTTCGATTCATTGCTTGCCGCAGTCGTGTTCGAGGGTTTTCGATTTTTAAAATTCTCAGTTGTTAGATTTGCTTGTTCGACGTTTTAAAAACTTTACCGAACGAGATTATCCAGCGCTTCGAATCGAATCTCGGGCTCGCTTTCCATGAGATAGATAACGGAATGCAGAGCACCTGCTGGGAGTCGTAGCTCTAGGTATGCAGGTGTATTCTGACTTCACTATCCACTTCTCGTAGATGTCCGAGGATACCTCACGTAACATGGTCAGTCAGCGGTTCGTATCGCATTGGTGAAACCCAAAAATGTTATTGCAGTTGTATAAGTGGATACGACCATGAGAAACTGAATTCGCAGTCAGTGCGCATGCTCTGCAGCATGCTTCTCCAAGAATCTTCTTCTCGCTTCTTCTGAAATTGTATCAAGTCCGTCTGCAACTAAAAGCACGGAAAAATTCAGAATACGAGCAGCGGCCGGTCATTGCGCAGGGTGTAATGACAAGACGGCAGGCACGGACACCAGAAGTCGTTTCAACCACTGGTCTGGCGCAACATCTCTCGGAAAGGCTATTGGGTGACCATTTGGTGAGCGAGTGAGGGCACTTCTCGGAGCTGACGGTCCCACCGACCCGGCTAAACTCGAGACGGCTGGCTCACAAGAACATCGCCTGCACTCTCATCAAAGGCAAAAAACGCCACCAAAGACAAACAGTGATGAAAACGAGACGAGATTCCCACAAGTTTTTAATTATTATTGAGAGTTCCTTGGGGTGAAAAAAATTCGGAGTTTGGAGCTGGAGAATGTGGGGACGCCTTGTAATTCGCGCGCTCTTGTGAGCAGACGGAGGGCTCCACCAAATGATTTTTAAAAGTTTTAATGGTGGGGCAATTCTTGGGCAGTGAAGAATCGAAACACAGACATGCACCACCACCACAGGTGCTTGAGTGTGCGAATGTTCCACCTGATGGGCCGAATTTTGGGGAGTGTACTACAATGACATTGCTGCTACCTTGGATTACTTGATTTGCAATCTTTTGGTTCGGTTCCTTTGTAGCTCGAATAGAGTCTTGGTTTTCGATGGACGTCCGGGCGATATCGGTCACGTTTATTGGATGCGTCTCAAAAAGCGGGATGTCGACTCTGACAACCGATAAAGTGGGCTACTTATTGTCCCTTTTGCGGGAAGAAGACCCGCATGCAGAAGGAATCGGTGTCGATGGATTCTAGAAGACCCGGCAAATTTCTTCCCCACTATGGGAAAAATGTTCCCAAAGGGTGCCCTCCATCGATTCCGCGGCCATCTGCTCAGGAACACCAACCCATCGTTTCTAACAGTATCTTAATCCATTCTAAGGTAGTTTACGCTTCGAACAGCATTTTCGATGATGGGTCATCCATGTCAGCAGTATCGGCCTCGTATGGAGGAAAATACATGCACATTTGACCCCGGCCTAAATCATGCTTTTGCGGGTAAATCCAACATCTTGAATGTGTTTGACAGGGTCTCGAACTTCTTCCTCGCACACTGAAGCACTTCCCCGTATTTTTTCTTGGTGGGTGTCCATGTCTTCGTTCCCTCGTTCTTCCACTCGGGGCTCTGAAGCGGAGAACAAAGTCATTTCCTCGCCTGCAGCAGCTTGCGTGTGATTTCCGCTATCAAGGCCAAGAAACATGGCATGGCCTCTCAGATTCTTCCGGATGAATTGGACGACCCAGTCCGCCAAGGCTCTCTCTGGCCACTCGCAACACGCCTTGAGCAGCACGCTATGCCCCTTCCAAATCCCTGCGAAAATCACCTACGCCTCATGGTCACGCTGTCAGAGCGTTTCTCCACAGACATGTTTTCTGGGGCCGCATATCCATCAGTACTGGAGATGGGGACCCAAGGATATGCGTTTTGTCTAATTCTCACACCAAGCAAAATCGCCTGGTCCCCGGTCGAGGATGTTCTTTACTAACTTTGCCTGCGCTTGTCTGCAAATCGTATAAGAAACTCGCCTTCTCCCCTGTACAGATGTACTTTCCAAATTGGCGACCATCACTCTCTTTTTTATACTTCCAAAAAAGTGGAATCCACCATCACGTTGGTGAGACCAGCGAATCGGAATACCAATAATCATTTGATGATATATCTTGGTATTTTAAGTAAGACAAGCTTGATCTGACTTTAGCTAGCTCCATCGTCGACCAACGGAGCAGGGTGAGTTTCTCTTAAATATAAAAGCACAGGAACCCGAATCCGATTTCAGAAGAGAATAAATAGGTCCTGAATGTCAAACCTCAATTCGAAGGCAACTCAAGAATTTGATTTCGGTTTTGATAGACGGCGGTCAACAATGGGTAACCAGGAGGAAGAAGGCCGAGTCTACTATAGGGAGCGCGAGTCATGGGGAAGTGGTAATCAAGAGGCCTCTGATACGTGGAGGCGGACATATGGTAAGAATTCCATTCTTGATCTTATTATGAAAGTGAATGTCTAGTTCTAATCATGGATTCAAGTAGTTTCGAATGAGGCTCCAACATTAAACGAGGTAGGGCGGGAACATTAAATCTTGCTGAAATCTGATGTTAAAAACTAGATAAGTGTCTAACATGAAAACGTCAGCAGTTCGAATACGCACACTCGCAAAATGAGGGTCAAGTCACAACTGTGGCTAACATTGGTGAGTTCATACTCGATACTGCATTTGATAGTCTCGCAGCAACTAATCTTGTGCATGTTAGGTTTGGCCGATGCCTTACTGGCTACTAAGCCGTCGCCATGGACAAAAAACATGCTTAAGCTCTACTTATTCTTGCTAGTGGCTTTCTTAAACTCGTGCATTAACGGTTATGACGGATCATTAATGAGCGGCATTAACGTGATGCCATATTATCAACAGTCAGTTTAATCATTAGCCCCATATTGACTAGCTTTTTACTAACAGCCATATAGATACTTTGGCATGAAAGATAAGGGTCTGCAAACTGGTCTAGTGTTCTGTATCTACACCATTGGTAACATCGTTGGATCTTTCTTCGCCGGTCCATTTACCGATTGGTGGGGTCGCCGATGGGGAATGTTCATTGGTGCCTCCATCATTATCCTTGGCACCTGTGTTCAGGCACCAGCAACTAGCAAGGCCATGTTTATTGGTGGACGTTTTGTTCTCGGTTTCGGCGTAGCTGTCACGTCTACAGCTGGTCCTTCTTATGTCGCTGAGATGGCCCATCCGGCCTGGAGAGGTACTCTGACTGGCCTTTACAATACTTTCTGGTTTGTCGGTGGTATCCCAGCTACGTGGACCCTATATGGAACACAAAGAATCCAAGACGACCTTTCCTGGAGACTTCCAATCTGGCTTCAAGCCGTAGCCTCTGGCCTCGTGGTTCTGGGCGCTCTCTTTTGTCCCGAAACTCCCCGATGGCTCATCTCCAACGACAGACACGAAGAAGCTATTCAAGTCCTTACCAAATATCACGGCAATGGTGACCGAAACTCCCCTATTGTGCTTCTCGAGTACAGGGAGATGATGGAGGAGATTTTCACTGAGGGTTCCGACAAACGTTGGTGGGATTACTCTGAGCTTGTGGGTTCCAAGCCGGCTTTGTGGAGAATGTCTTGCGTTCTCGGGATGGCGATGTTCTCTCAGCTCTCTGGTAACGGCCCAGTGTCGTATTTCATGCCAATCCTTTTGCAGAACTTGGGAATCACAGACGTGAAGACTCAGCTGATGTATAACGCTGTTCTTAACGTTCTTTCCTTCTTTGTGGCCACCATCGGCGCTCGCTTCACTGATGGTCTGGGCAGAAGACCGGTTCTTTTGATTGGCACGTCTCTCTTTGTGTGCATCTGGACTATGATCACTGTCCTCACAGGTCTTTATGGCTCCGAGGGAGAATCAAACGCCGCAGGAGGCAGAGCCGCCATCGCTTTCATCTATTTGTTCGGTATCACCTATTCATTCGCCTACACTCCTCTCCAGGCCTTGTATCCTGTCGAGTGTCTGTCATACGAAACTCGTGCGAAGGGTATGGGTGTTTACAACTTGGCAGTCAATATTGCAGGTGTTATCAATACCTTCGTTATCCCAGTAGCGTTCGCTGCCATTGGATGGAAGCTTTACTTCCTATACATTGCCTGGGATTTCTTTGAAGTCATTTGCATTTATTTCATGTAAGTTCACACTCTCAACTAATTTCTAATTTTCAAGGTAGCTAACCAAATCAAACAGTTTCGTCGAGACGAAGGATCGAACTCTTGAGGAAATTAGCGAAATCTTCGAAGCTCCCTATCCAAAGCAAAAATCATTACAGAAGCACATCATCGTCATCACAGACAGAGGTATCCTCGACAAAGGATATGAACACTGATCAAATCTTTTGCGACTTTTTTCCTTTTAGTTTCAAATTCGGAAGAAATACTTTTGCATTGAGCATTTCTTAGAAAGAAAAGCTATACTCTTAATTTTTAACAAGCTTCTTGGTTGATGAAGCGAATCCCCAGCATTCGATTTGTTCGCTCTGTGCAGGACACCCAGGGATATCCAGAGACATTCGGACTGAATATCATATCCACACCATTACCAAACTTCAAAAGCTTTAAAAGAACCAAAAAAAGTTCCTCACAAACAAACCCCGGATGCATCTTACGCTCGCTCATGCTTCGTCCCTTAACGCTAATAATTTCATGTACAAACTTACTTACCCATTTAATTTTTCTTGGGAGTCAGATCTGGATTTGGGAATGATTTTTATTTTGGGTATCACGCTTTTTGATCTAGCTAGTTTTTCTCCTTTGGCGTTTCTGCTCTATACCTTTCTTGTATCTGGGTCTCTTGTATTCTCTCGTTCTTATGGCTTCAAAATTCTCGATTTTCTGGAATCTTCTTGTCACATATACAGACACTCACTTTGAAATTTTCCTTACCTGGTAGTCTAGCCGTTGGAAACCCCATGTATAGCAGACAGGAAGCATACATGTATATTATAACCTCAATGTCTATACTTCAATATCCATCAAGATCTTAATTCCCAAAGTTCTAAAAAGCGATCTTCAATGCTACAACCTGGTTCGCACAGTACAGCACTATGATGAATACCAAAGATCGGTAGTCATCTGAGAGGAAAGTCAGGATACCCCCGCCGATGCAAAAACTCATTCGAACCCATGCCCCGAATGACAAAGAACCGGCTATCTGGCCAGCCAATTTTGCCTCTACAGCAGAACATTGCACGGAAATCCTCACTGAGTTCGGTAACGCACCTACCAGAAGACTGCAGAGGCGAGATCTTCGCTGCATGAAATTTCTCACCTCTAGAAAAACGCAACCAGACACTTGATCCCCATCTAAACATATCAAGCTCGCCTTTACAAACGATTGAAACATTTTTATTTGAGTGGCAATTGCGCATATATATATTACATTACAATAATACCGCGATTGTCTTGAATATTTCCCGATGCCTTTTACCCCCTCTAGTGAAACATTCCCAGCAGGCGGTGACTCCGCGACCAAGTTTTCGCCACTTGTTTCCTCGGATCCTGTGCGCTCGCTCAAATACCGTCAACGCAGACTGACGGTCTTTCAAACAGCGCTAATGAGCCAACTAGGCCATGGACAGGGTCGCTTCCTATCTCTGGGACGTTGGTCCGGCCGACGCAGCTGGGAAGGTCTCAGTTTTCGGTGGGACGGGAAATGTCATCGATCAGGCCCTTGTATTCCTGGGTTAATAACACGTTTAGTTTAGTAATAAGTAATGCAAGAGCTCATTGAATTCAATATAAACCGGACTTGCAATTATCAAGATCGTAAAATTCTTTTCCATATATCCCAGCCCTAGTCGCAAATCTATTTTCTCGCACATTACTCTTAGAAATTCGAATTAATCCTTCCTTGAGCAATTCGCCTAGCAAAACGTCAACAAGGTAGGGGGTTAAGTACGACGCTGCAAAATGCAGGACGATCCCCGCTAGGAGAAGAGAAAATGCCACCATGCAAAAGGACGTTCTTTGCATGCTTGACGGGTGCGATTCTCATGTGGGTACAAGGAAACTTGTACCTGAACTAGACGTCCTCCAGCATAAGCTACCCCAGAGCCTGGTCCTGTCCGGGGTTGTGGCACGCAAAGCCTTGCTCAAAAAAACACCACGCCCAACACCAAAAAGAGGAACCTTGTTGGCAGCTGCAGTGTGCCCTGGCATTACCGGCTGATATCGAGATATCACCTGGCCTGGTCGCTCTGACTTTGAAGAACGCGTTTCAGAATATGTGCATTCTCCAACCCCCAGAAAAGTCACATTCTTAGCTATTTCTAAAACTCAGCAAGTGGAATACTTTGCATCGTTTCCGAAATTTGAGGTCACGTTGGAGCCCGAGTGGGTATATGTCTCTATAACCCAAGTTTGAACAATTGAGGAGTTTCCCAGCATTCAAATTCAATTCAAGTCTTATCGAGCGGTGTTGAATTGGGGCTAATTAGCCATTTTATTTGATTTATATATTTAATCAAATCAATTATATATTCCAAAGTGATTCAATGATGCTAACAAGGCGTATTCGCATGGCTATTTCCACGATCATCCGTATCAATTAATCTATCCAGCTGTCCTTCGCTCTTTGGAATTTTTCTTTTATTAGAAACGCGAAAAAAGGAATGTGTCTAGTCGTATATTGGATTCATCCCATCTCCGCTCTTTCAAGTTTACCCGTAACCGTACATCGGGAACCACGCGTGCACGTCCCGATTAATATATATTTCGAAAGATGGACACACACCCAGAACAAAACAGATTAATATTACAATTCCCGATCCTCCCAAATGAAAACACTGGGAGGAAAGAAGGGCAGAAAAACCAATCACGACGCCGGTAGTTTGGGATGTCAGAAACGAAATGAAGCACACCACGAATACGCGATATCGATACCACACCTCGTTTTTTATGAGTCAAAAAAAAACCAATGTTCAGCTCCAATGAAAAGGGTGCACAGACCAAGCCGCATTATATTCGCCAATGTGTATCATAATTATTGCGGCTGCGTCTGGGCCTCCCCTTATAACGTGATAACACTAACCTTGATATACTTCCCACCGATTCCAAACACATTCCGACAGAAGTGCCCCTATTGTTCGATAAAACTGCGCTTTATGATCTATCCCGCCACGCTATGACCATTAAACGAGCAGCGAAACCGATAAGCGGATATGCGAAGGGGCCAATCGGTCCGTGGGTAGAGCTTACCAAAAGGACGAAAACCAAATATAGCAGACATGCCATATGGCATTTTCGTCAAGTTAATCTATACGATTCGCTGAACGTACTTACTATATGACGCCTCATTCAATATTTCTGGTGCGCTATAATATTACACCGAGTTATTCATTTTTCCACCTCGTGTCACGATTATAAAATTACTATACGAAGTACCACAGTACGTACAGTCGCCTGCCAAAAGTCATGCGAGTGGGGTCCAATTTCATTTATTCGAATAAGCAATATAAGTGTTGATCTGAAGATTTCTTTACCATGATGTTATTGATGCAAATGGTTGGCATACTAAATATTAAATATATAATATATTGCTTATTCGAATAAATGAAATTGGACCCATTCGCATAACTTTTGGCAGGCGACTGTACCTCTCAAATGCGATAATTTTCCAATATCCAATGGGCTGGGCTGGCTTCTCCAGATTAATCGCGATATTTATGAACTAGCATTGTGGTTATAAATGCGTACGGGAGAATAGCATCCAATTTACCCGAGTTTTCATCTGGTAAATCAACCAACGGCGTTTGCAACTCGATAAACATTAGCTGTGCCTCGCGTGAATCGTGATAATACTAGAATTTTACTCGCAGAACCGGAAAGCTATAATGCCAGTCGGTCTATATGAATTCTTAACTGGTTGAATGTCTTCGCTACATTTTTGAGATTCATTTCATCTCCTATATACACCATCCAAGTACTCTAGTGATCTAAAAGTTATTTCCAAGTCCGCCGCGCCAGTGGCGAACAATAACCACCCTCCTGTGGAACGCAAGTGTTCGAGAGCGCGCCGCGCGATAAGTAATGGAGCTATCCGAATGCTGGTGCCGATACTTAGGGGGCTAATTTACTTCAATTCAAGCATATAACCAGTCTCGCTATCATCGGTATCGAAGTCAATTTATATACTTAGTCCAATATCATATCATCTATCTATCATTGTACTATAGCTAGCGCTACTACATATCACTAATTGATATTCTAAAACGATAAGCTTATAGATAAAATAACCAAACGGAAAGGAGAGATTCTATTAGGATAACTATCGCCACCCTACAAGGATAATTCGATTCGATAGATACTATTCCATACCAGCAACAGTCAAGAGTGTTTAGAAATTTAGTACAAGACAAATGACGGGACAGAAAGGCATCATCCATAGCGATTTCATAAATTTGAAAAATGTGGTTTACAATGGCTTGTCTGCAAATACACGATATAACGAGAAGGAAAAAAAAAAGAAAAAAGGGGGGGGGGATATAGAAGGATTTCACAAAAAAAAGCGCAAATTAGTTTCCAGCATAAGTGTAATGCATAATGTCATATACCCTTGAAACAAATCAAAAAGAAAAAAAAAGGAAAGGAAAAAAAAATCATACTTTGTGATGTTACAATCCAGTTTTGTTTCCCTTGAAAACGCCGTGTTTTTGTAGTAGTAGCTTAGCTTTAGTTTAATCAGTAGGAATTAAAAATCAAAATCAAAGTCGAAAGAGTAAAAGTCCAAAGACAAGGCTGCAGGAAGTTGGGATAACCGATAATGGGATCATATATCATTATTCAAGAATATTACATGTTCATGCCTGGCGGCTGAAAAAGCGTCCACGTTTAAAAATAGGGAAGCATCATAGCCATAATCCTCGTTTGCAAAGGGCAGCGAGGGGAATCCCAAAGCAGATGTAGAAAAGCACACATGGCGTTTCAAAAGCACCAAAGCTGAATCTAAGTACTGTTTGGGTTCGGGGAGGGAAGTGATACGGTGATGCCAAAGTGAGGGAAAAGGGAAGAGGAAACCCGATAGAGCCATTCAAATGGCTAGTCATAAGCCAAGAAAGAAAGAAAGGAGACAGTAAAACCAGCGGCATTTACCACTCATACTCCCCATTAGCTTTTCGGAACACGTACCTGCATTAGAGAAACCGCGTTAGTTGTGATGAACCAAAAGATAAAAGAAATCAAGAGAGAAATTGCGAAACATACTCTTTGCCATTGACTGTTAGAACACCATCGCGAAGTACACACTTCCACTTATTCTTCGTACGCTGGACCTTTTCATACATGCACAACATTATCTGAGGTATGCCTTCTCCATCGTCATCGTCATCAACGGGCTCTTCATCCGAGTCGTCGAGATCCGAGTTGATGGCATCCTCATCCATGTCGGGTCCATCTGTCTGAAGCATTTTTGGAACGGCCGATGGGCCGGCGACGACGGGTGCAAGCGAAGGAGCGGTCTCATCCCTCACTATAGCAGCTGCGGCTCTTCGCTTCTTACTGAGAGGCCGTACCTGCATGACATCGGACTGAATGTCAAACCGTCTCAGAGCTTCGCCAATTGCATCCTCATACGTACGAATCTCTTCTCCTTCTAACACGACCTGTCGGATGTGTTCATCCGCTTCAGGCCTCGACAGACCGCTAGGACCATCGTCGGGCCCGTCGGTCTGGAGGTGTTGTTGGGGAAGAGTAGGAAGCATCAAACCGAGCGGCCGCTGCTGCGAGGCTGCAGAACTCATCTTCTTCTCCACCATTTGTTGAGCACGTGCTGCGGCAAGGCTAGGATCACTGAGAGGTTGGCCCAAAGGAGCTGGCGGTGGCGGAGGGGGCAGGTCGTTATCGGGATCGGGTTTGATGCGAGTCCCGTCAGCTGCAAGATCCCCACCAGCTTCGTCTTCGGGTTTGGGGACAGGCTCTGGAGCAGGCTCCGGATCCCAAGGGAATGCCGCAACCTTGAAGGCTGACAACTTATCTTGCCATACCTATGAATCGCATCACACCGTTAACAAATGAACATTCATCATTATCAAATCCATCGAAAGAAACCAAGCAATCACACAAATCACATTTCTAGTCCATGCATGGCAGGACATACATGTGTTGCAGTGGGGACAAGGTTGGAATATCAGAAAGGGGATGTTTGTTGGTTGGGGTCGGAGCAAAACGAGCAAATCGGAACAAAAGGATGGTGGCGAACGCGTCAAGCATCTCCAACGTTCTCTGCATATAATCACAGCAGGATCCTGTCGCTCCACTCCGACTCAGAAACCAAGTCCTCAGCCCGGTATATAAGAACAAAAAATTTTCCACATCGGCGAAAGAGTTGGATGACGCGCGAATATTTTCCCCCTTTGTTAGGAGCATAAAGTCGGGTTTAGCCCCCTCATGAGCGAAGAGACACGGTAAATGCCACCAATATGCGGACACATAGCAGCAACGGCATAAACACCACATTTCGAGCCCCTTCGAACTTCGATCGATATAACCGAAGACAGCAGCACCGATGTTCTCGAGTCTTTGCATGTCACTAAGCTCTTTCGTGCCAGGGACGTGCTTTTCTTCAGTTGATGCAGGTGCAACGGGGATGTCGCGTGTCGCAACAAGGGGAGAACAATATTAAGAGGATCGAAACAAAAGTGTTAGAGTAAAGAAACTGCTGCATACCTGCTTCAGCTCCTCCAAGACGGCGGTATCGACACCGCTATCCTCAAAGTCCATCTGACTGCTCTGGATCACATCGTGGATAACCTTCTCGTACACTTTGCCCTGTTCCGCCAGCTAGTCAGCTATCCCTCTCCTGTCTCTACAGAGAGGAGCTTGGAGATAAAACTCACAACACTATTATTAGTCATCGTCACTGATTAGATTGACCAGTCGTGGTCCGGCGCGATAACGTATGGGAAGGAGCAGCGTGAAGGGAAAAAAGTGGTATATAGATGGGAAATACGGGGACGGGCAAGAAAATAAGAGCGTGAGGGAGGGTGTGAGAGAGTTTCTTGTGATGGTGGATGAAGATATGTGCTTATGTGATGATGATGAGAGATTGAATCAAAAGTGGCGATACGAGATGGATGGGCTGTCTCTTCAACAGAGGTTTCCTCTCAGCGATCGCAAAAAAGAGTCTCCGTAAGGATTGTTCCGTGGTTCTCGATATGAGATGGAGAGCGATGAGCGCTGAGGCTGATAATAGCTTGTCTTATGCAATAGTCCTTCCTGGGGTGTGTTCACAACTCTATCTTGATTGCTTAAGAAAGAGCCGAATATCTGGATAAAACGATCTCCAAATGGGATTCAGCAGTTTCAATGGATTCTCATAAAACTTGTGTTTATTCAGACGTAGACGTGCAGGGCTGGGGTGCTCCTTTGTGGCTTCAGCGCCTGTCGGCGTCGACAGTTCTTCTTTAAAGGTGAGCCGAAGGGAACAGTTGCGAGGTGGTGGGCGATGGGAGAGTATTTATAGGAGTGGGAAAAGAGGGTGAAGGGGAAAGGATCAGGTTGCAAACAACCCAAACCTGCCGAGGAGGCAATCCTGCCGCTCACTCACGTGATGCTCTCTGACTAAGCTTCCAACATTCTCAACGCATTCTTCATTTAACACGCAGGATTCATAATTGTGTGGCCTTGTGCAGTCGTATAACTGGCCTTGCGCCTGTCTCATTGTTTCTCGCCATACACCACAAGACTCTCTGCCTCGAGAGCCTGGATTTGAGGCTACGTAAAACTAAAGGTCTAGCAAAACTGGCATAGATTTCAGTCTTGCGGCCAAAATCCCAGAAATGTATCCTCGAGATCACCATCATTTTATTCAATCAACTAGAATTTTACTCTCCACAATCGCTCATTTATTATCTTTCATAATACCATACGTGACAATTTCAATACATTCAAATAAACCTAATTCCAATAAACAAATATATCCAAGCAAATGATATCCACAAGTGCCAGATAAGACCAGCAAGAACTTTAAAGTGCTCAAGTCAGCCCCCAAATCTTCTCCCCAGCCGGCAACTTGACCTCATACTCCAACGGCAGCTTGCAACTCCTCCCCTTCTCCAATTTGACCGTATACGACACCTCTCCGTTCCCACCCGCCTTCATAACTGCCACCGCAGTCCCCCATTTATCATTCAAATTCGCCGCTCCCGGCGCTCCAGTCTTCACCGCCTCTCCACCCTCTCTCAACCCCTTCGGATTCACAATATTCACCCGTAACCTCTCATCCTCCGATACCGGCACTTGATCCAGCACTGTCAACGTCAACATTTGCGCCTTGGCGTTATGAATGAATATACTCCTCTTAAACGTCGTCACGTTTTCTTTAGATATGAACCCTTGCGAGGACGACACGAGTGTGGGTTTAGCGTAGGAGACATGCACGCCCGTGTCGACGCCGAGGGAGAGGGAGATTGTGTCGTCGGGTGGGCAGTGCGGGATGGTGGTCTGGCCGAGGAAGGAGCCGTCGACGGTTAACCCGGCGGTACCGCGGAGGAAGGTGTGTTTGGAGGTGTTCTTGAAGCGGGCTTTGAGGAATGCAGCTGCTCGAAGCTTGGCGACAGCCACAGAGGTGAAGTTTACAGCAGGGATATCGATCGTGCCGATGACTTGGCGGCGCACGAGGGGGGAGGATTTGATTGTTTTGAAGCCTGAGATGTCGTAGGTTGTTGTCATGCCGTAGGATTCAGAGCTGGAGGATTCAGCTACCAGCATGGCGTTGCGGGCTGGGGCGAGGGTCGAAGCTTCATCATCGTCGCTGGAGCCATTTTCGGGTTTTTCGGAGTATCCGGGGGCTGCTGCTCCGCCGAATCCGGTGGGGGGTGCGGGGGCGCCCTGCGACTGTATAGGGATGTCGCCAAGTGTGGATGCTCCGAAGGCGCCTCCTCCGAATAGGCCTGCCGCATTATTAAGTGCTATGTTTGATGGAATATGTTGCTGCGCTTGCACCAGTTCTTGCTGCTGCTGCTGCATCTGCTTCTGAGGCACCTGCGATAATCGCTGGTTGTCCACCATTTGTTGGCGGGCCAGGTGCTGTAGCTGCGCTTGCTGCTGGCCAATTATCGCCTGCTGTTGATTGAATAATGCTTGCTGTTGCGCCGGGGAGTTAGATTGAGGTTGTAATGTCAGAGGGGTTTCTTGTCGAGCCATCATGAAACGCTTTTTGTTCTGCTGCTCGAGCAGCATCAAGTTCATTTGATACTGTAGAGAAAGGTCAATACTCCACAAGGAAGGGTATTGACCTGGAAGGGAATTCGAGGCAAGAAAGGGGAGAGTAGGGAGAAACTTACATCTCTGAGTGCATGATTCTGTTGCGCATTCGTCTTATTCCTAGCGTTCTTGTTACCAAACGTGACTCCCTTCTTGGCGAGTTCCTGCTGTTCTTTGATCGAATATAAGCCGGCGGTATTATCTTCGCTATTTGCATTCTGCCCTTTGCTGAGTGATAAAGTCCATGGAGCAAGGCTGGGAACGATTTCCCTCAATCCGCCAAAAGTCTGGGCGGATGATGAGAATGTGATCTTTGCATCTCGCCAGGTCTCGTAGGTCTTATTCTCAAAATGAGCACGGTATATGACTTGGCCCGTTTTAGCAATGCTGTCCAGGCGAAGGTCGTATCGTGGGTACCATTGAGCATTATTAACGACTATCGAAACAGTTAGTTCTGATTCCGTATTCTATAGACTATCTTGGGTGATACATACGATATATGAGAGTGAGACTCGCTTCGGTGTCAGCATTGGCTTCAACCATAACCTTGACGCGATAAGAATGAGATGGACGGAGACTCATTTCCGCGTTCTTCTGGTTCCACTTCTCCCTCTTCGCTTCCTCCTTTTTAGACCGCTCCTTCGCCTTTTGCTTAGAAATTTTGGCTTTAGCAGCAGTTGGTTTCTTCGCCTTTTTAAACTTTTCTTTTTCCTTCTTGGCTAGCTCTTTCTCTAGATTCGAGAGGTTTAGCTTGGCCGTTTTATTCTGCGTATACAGAATCTTGCGGTTCTGTTGGTAGGCGTCGAGGAACTGGGTCATAATTTCAGGCTGGGCCCACTCAGCAGTGATGGTAGCACCGTACCGTTCGAGGGCTGCAAGTTGTGTCTCCGCATTCTTCACTTCCTCTTGCGCGTCGTCAATTTGTAGACGGATATCTTTTATCTGTGCATTGATGGCTCTGATCTCAGAAAAGTCAGGGTCATCTTCAGGATCTACATCGGACTCGGATTCAGATTCTTCCTGAGATTCTTCATCTTCATCGTCAGATCCTTTGTCTGGGAAGAATGGGGTGATAGCTTTAGCAGGCTGTCCGAACAAATTAGAATAAGGGATCGGACGGTGGACAGTCTCGACGACCATATCGGTGATTATGGCGTCGCCTTTACCCTCGACCTTGATGGAATGTTCTTGGCACCAGCCTGTCAAGTTTTTGATTGTGATTTCATTCACGCCAGTCTGTGTTATATGACACTCTTATTAGTGATTGGAATTTTCGATACATGTAATATTACATATATTTATGTATGTATGTATGCATATAGGAAATGATATTTCATTGGGTGATTAATAGTGAACGGGACATACTTGAAGGTGGACATTGTCAATGTCACGGGTGATCTGGGCCTGGTCTGGGTAGAGGACGACAGAGTTGGCGCAAAGGTCCTTGATGTCGAAGACCAACTTGTGGGGGTCTTCAAAGGTGCCGGCGACGGTGCTCTCCTTTACCACTTCGGCTTCCTTGCCTTTGATTGATGTGGATGTTTCTGGATCACGAGCCATGGCGATCGGTGAGAGGGTGTTGGGTATGTAGTATTTTGGAAATATACGGTGGGCAATCTCAAGGAGCGGAGCTCAGTATTCAGGAGAGATAGGAAATGTGCGAAATTTGTAGAGAACTGTGAATCAAAAAACCAAGCACTGAAATAGACAATAATATATAGCAAGTTGCAACAGCGGTGATATGGGGTAATATAGCAGAATGGACTGGATGGATGATGGCTGGTGATGGTTTTGATATCCCGAAGTCAAATCGAATCAATCAATGCGAGGCATTCAAGGCACGAGGCACAGCGAGATCAAAATGGCAGCCCGTGCGAGCGGGTGGGCGAGCCACAAGCGATATGGGTAACAATCTATCAAACAATCATTCACGAGCGATCAGAGTCACAAACAAGAGAAGAGCGGGAAAAAAACACAAAGTCAATGCAGTATAGCGATATAATAAAATCAAAGACAATAGTGATGGGAAATATTGTGGGTTGTATGAGTAAGTCAATAGTTCAATGTGCAGCTGAGGGACAATGAATGCTATGGGCGTGAACAGACTGCTCTGAAGGACAGAAAGGCGAGCTTAAATGCCCAGGCAGGATCCAACGCAGGATTAATAAGACTTTTTTGTATTCAACCGCAAACTCTGGATCCTGTTATAATGTTGGCAAATCCGAACGGAATGAACCGAATCCTGTCCATTAATCACTTTCTTCTCCTCTGGCATTCATCCCACCTCAATTGACCAACCGCGATATGTGGCTTTCTGGCTTCGAGTCTTCATACTCGATGGGCATCGCGATATTGATGCATCTGTACTGCGCTGCAAGCGAGGTGCAATTTACCTCGGCTCCGAGACGCGACGATGGTATAGCCAACAAGTTAACCGCGAGCTTCCATTCTTCCCCTCGTCCCCGTGATCATCTTTTTATCTTCTCCTCATCTATCTTGTAGAGAGTAGTATATATGAACATTTGTATATCCTGTAGATATAGATCTTCCTTTTTAAATTCTCCAATCGAATAAATTAGACTCCGACCGCTAGTTACCGCCAGCTAAACATTAAACCGTAAAAATAATAATGCCGACCGTATTCCCACAACCGCCTCTCCTCAGCCAGATCAGATATTTAATCAAGCTCTTATGGATGAATAACTTTGTCAAATTCTACCTCTTCCTGCGGTATATACTCGGCCAATTGATCTATTCTACTCTGTCTAAAAAAATCCTCACTAATATCCACTTAGACGACTGTATCGCTACGGCTACTACAAAGACTCCCCGACCTTTACCCTCTCCATCCCCAAACACCACCTCCCTTCATCCTGGTCCTCCACCGTCGAAATCTACCTCCCGAAATCCTACTCCCATCCAGCCCCCTCGACCACCACTCCTTCACCCCCAAATAAAAAGCTCCCCCTCATCCTCGACCTCCACGGCGGCGGCTGGACAGTCGGCCACCCAGTCCTCGACTCCCAATTCAACCGCTACATCTCCGACGCCACCTCCTCCATCGTCATCGCCCTCCCATACCGTAAATCCCCATACGTCCAGTGGCCCACCCAAGTCCGCGACCTCACCGCCCTCATCACCGCCGTCCTGTCCGATGAACGTATAACCCACCTCTACGACCCGACCCGTGTCGCCATCGCCGGGTTCAGCGCGGGCGGCAACCTTGCCGCGGTCCTTTCATACCAACCCGAGTTGAAGGGCAAGCTGCAGACTGTGGTGGGGATATACCCCGCTCTCGACTTCACGATGACAGTGCAAGCCAAGCTGGACACGCGACCGAAGAATGCGGGGAGGGATATATTAGAGGATATGGCGCATTGGTTCGTGTGGGGTTATATCCCTGATGGTGTAGACCGGGAGGACCCGAATTTGAGTCCGTTGTACGCTAAGAAGGAGGACTTACCGCGGAATATGTACCTGGTGGGGTGTGAGTATGACATGCTGAATATTGATTCTAAGAACTTTTACGCAAAGTTTGGGAAGTCTGAGGAGATGAATATGGTCTATGAGGAGGTGAAGGGGGTCAACCATGGGTTTACGCATCAGGGGAAGGAGAGGATGGATCCGGCGGAAGATAAGAGGTTGGATGGGATTACGTTTGCGCTGTATGATAGGATTGCGGCTTGGTTGGTGAAGGTTTGGGAGGGCGAGGAGGTGAGGAAGGAGGTTGTGAAAGATGTGAGTGGTATTGTGGAGAGTGAACCGGTGGGTGGAGAATTGGGCGATGATATTGTGATTGTGTGAGGTTATTATCGAAGCTTAGACCGTCTTTGAACCTGTGGATCTATATTTATTTGATGTTCAACGGTCTCGGATGACATGGTCTAAGGACTAAATCCTGCACGAAGAGATATATCCGGATGTGAAAACGTGTAACGCCAACATTGAACATTTCTGATAAAATTTACAACGGAGTAACGGCCCCCGACATGGCTGTGTGTCCACATGATCATGGGATATTATTATATTCATCGCTCGGAAAGATTCAACGTCTAGACGCTTATGGATTGCAGTCCTAGTATAATAGTCGCAAAATTCGAACAAGGGCCGTCATCGGTACCGGTTGCGCTCGTGGAACCGAAGCGAAACTGCGCCAATGCATTCAAAAAAACATGACGGAACAATTACGTCTCCGAAGTCCCCGAGACATGTAAGCAATGATAACGTTAGTATGCGGAAGTACGTGTATATAAAAATGTTTCTAGGTGCTGGAGGGTATACCTCGGCTCGCTGAATCCTTCTGCTTCTGAATGAAACAATAAACCAAAATGTGTGCGTTGATAGCTGGAAGACCCGGAAGTTGGCTCACCCGCGAAAGCTCTGGAAGCTCAGATATCGCTCGGTCGGCGGCAGCTTTTAAGCTTGTGCGAGCAGTTACTTCTTTTGGAGACACCCCCGCGACGGGAAAGATGCTGTTTCTGGACCGACCTTGACGGCAGAGCCGGTGGGGGCTATGTACATCCAAGTTTTCCAATCCAATGAGCTCTCCAGCAAATTTAAATAAAGCGTGCAATCTTGAAGCTTTTATATATGCAAAAGTTTACTCTGTCGGAATCTCTTTCAGCTCATCTTCATCTTCATATCCTCTTACATCATTCATGCGTGCGAATCAACACTCTAGCTCCCTACCTCTGTGTATCTACGATTCTTGGATTTCGAACAACTTCGTGTTGTCCAAGGATTACTTCGATTCAGCGAATAATATCTTGAAGTCGGAATGATCAGGTGCCGATTTTAGTAGACGGAATCCTATCTTGCAATCAATTGATATAACTGTCTGGTATCCTGCGGAACCAACGACAATACCCAAGGGAGCGCTCTGTTGCATGTTGCATTATCTCTAGCGCAGCTCAATTGCAAAACTGCAGAATTAACCACTATTATAGGTCTTCACCATACAGACTTGTCTCGTAAACCAGACGCGAGGCACGAAGATACAGACATGTCACATTAATCATCTCATACATATAACATAACCAAACCCTTTTTTCTCTCTTCTCCTTCATCGTTTCTTCGTCTCAAACTATCTTCCCCAAAATAACATCAACATCCATCTTCAAAATTCAAAATGACATCCCTTCTCTCCCGCTTCAGCCCAATCCCCTACTTCCCACCCTACAAAGGCCCCTACGAAGTCGGCACACTAGACATCGAGCTCCCCGTCTCCCCCTTCGTCGACGCGGGTCTTTCCCCACCTTGCCCATCCCACTCCGACATCCCAACCGTTCAATTCAGACTATTCTACCCTGCGGCACTGAAGGGTCAAGCAACAGCTGAAGGATCACAAAGCGGAGCGAGTTGGATTCCGTCGCCGCGGAAGGAATACGTTGCCGCGTATTGTAAGTTTGCGGGCGCCGGAGACTTTTTGGCAAATGTACTATCGTGAGTATTTTTTTTTCCTCCTTGAGCTTGAGTATTATTTCTAGACCGCCAAAAATCCTGAGCAATGAATGTCGAAATCAATATAGCAAGTAGTTCTTCAAGAATTTGAAACGCTATATTGAAATATACAAAGGCGGTATAGAGATAGGTGTTAATATTTACAAAGTATACTAACCACATAAATCGTATGATGGAATTCAAGGTATATCCCACGCCACGTATACTACATCAAGCTTCCCGTTTACCCCGCCCACCCGATCCTCCCCGGGTCGAACGCCGGGGATCGTTTCCCGGTCGTAATTTTCTCCCACGGCCTCGCTGGGACGAGAAATACGTATTCCTATCTAACCGCCTCACTGGCCTCTCATGGTGCCGTCGTACTCTGTCCTGAACACCGAGACGGCAGCGCACCCGCAAGTTTCATACGAGAACCTCGGCATAAATCCGGCTTATCAGAATTGCAAAAACAGAATCATCCTAATCACGAAGGAACGGAGAATACTCCCTCCCTCGCAAACGTTCCGAATGGCGTCCCGCGTACCCCGAGTTCTAGTGGATCGGATAGTGAGGACGACAAGAATGTTAGCTCGAATACAGGCCCACTGAAAACAACGGGAAAAGGTTTGAGCTCAAAAGATGAAAAACCAACCATCAGAAGAATAGATTACATCTCCCAACCGCATGAAATCTCTACCGCAACCGCCACCATACGAAACAGACAGTTGGAAATCAGAATATGGGAGCTCGGCGTCCTCTTCGCTATCGTAAAAACACTAAACGCAGGATTCGGAGAAATGGACGTAACCGACGATTTTCACGTCTTCCCCAGCGCCACAACAGTAAAAACCAAAAGTGCAAACACTAAATGTCCTTCAACACTACAGCTGTTACAAATGTTCAAAAACAGACTAGATGTCTCTACGGGAAGCATAACATGGATAGGCCACTCCTTCGGCGGAGCGACTATCACGCAATTCGTGAAAAGTTGCTGGTACGCTCCCCTCTTTCGCCAGAACGGCGAGTTGAAAGATCCGCTATATGTTCCCTCTGATGCCCTTACGCGTCATTTTCACCCAGATGGCGAGATTGGGAAACGGTCGAGAGCGCCAGCAACGGTGTTACTGGATACATGGTGTTTACCGCTGTTGGGTGACCGGACGAGAGCTTTGTGGAAACGAGGGTTACCGGGGCCGACGTTGGGGATTTTGAGTTGGCAGTTTTACAAGTGGAAGGAGAATTTGAGGGGGTTCAGGTACGTTATAGACTTATCTACCTTACCACGTGAAGGTTTAGAATGGAATGAAATAAGTTACTAATCATGTTTAAATACAGACATGTGATGAGTCGTAAAGGCGGCGCGTTTGAAGAGCAATGGTTCGGTGATGTTCAAGATGAACACAACGAACAAGCTACACGACAACTCCCAAAACTGGACAGAAGTTCAAGTATGGACGTAACACCGCAGTTACCCGCCGGTTTCAGTCACAGTGATGAAGCTAAACTTCAAAACGAAGAAGGGGACGTTGTGGAAGAAGAGGATGAGGAAGGCTCATTATCGCTGAAACGAACGGCGAGTAGGGTTTCGCAGAGGTCTATACCAGGACAGCCGGATAGGAGGTTGTATTATGCCGTCGGGTCGGCCCATATGTCGCAGAGTGACTTTGGGGTCTTGTTCCCTAGGTCGGCGAGGTATTTTACAAAGGTTGATGATTCGGAGGGGGTGTTGGATTTGAATGTTAGGGCTTTGGTGGAGTTTATGAGAGAGAGGGATTTGAATATGACACCCTCTGCGGAAGGGATGGAGAGGGATCAGGAGATTTTCGGGGAAGGGGCGGTGAAGGGGTGGGAAGTTGTGTCTTTGGAGTTGGAGGAAGAGGGGAGGGCGAAGAAGAAAGTAGAGGTGGAGGAGGAGAAGATTGCATTAGTTGACGGTGATGTTGTGAAGGCGAGAGGTGGGAGTACGAAGTTGTAATATGTTCCTTCATCGATCGACCTATCCTCTTTAGTTTCATGCAATACTGTTTGTTATTCTTGGTATTTTGTGTATAGAAACTAAGTATTCGTCAGAAACATAAAATAACAGGAGAGTTAACTTGAACATATATGAAATCGATATTCCGGGTTTAGTGTTGATACTGTTGCATTTGGGTGGTTGCCAGGGTCCGGGTAGTTGACAGGCGACGGATCGGACCAATTTAGGCAATTCCGACGTCTCTCGGCGCTCATTTCAATCTGATGGTAATAACAACAACCGCCGCCTCCTTCCTCCGTCGTTCCTTCGATTCGGTTTAATTGCGATGACATGTCTCTCGTTTATGTTTCTCTTCCGATATCCTTCGACGGTGTATATGTAACCCGTCATTCTTTAGCTATACCTTGACCTCTTGGACACAAAGTGGCGATATATTCTATATATCCTTTGTAATATAGGGCAGTCAAAAGCGCAGCCAATTACTCTGTATGTAACTGATTATCAGGGGATCCCACCGACGTTACATCACCCAATCGATCTCTTCACCCGTCGCTCATTAACGGATCCCTCTAAAAATAAAAAATAAAAATATCCGACCGCAGTCACCGTTTTCAATCGTCTTTACTCTTTCCTTCAAATCCCACCTCTCACTTACCACGACCTCGATTGCCATATCACCTCACTACCACACATATCCACCAAAATAAAACCATCTCTGCTGTTGATACGTATCTCCGTAACATTACCAGGAGATACACGGAGAGCGATGAATTAAATGTCTTCCGCCTACCGCCACGATTATCTAGAACCCCCCCACGCCCGCCGGCCGTTCCTTCATACAGATATCGACTCTTCAGGTCCCTCCTCCACAGCCGTAAACTCACGAGAGGGAACAATTTACAACGCCTCATCCGATCATCTTCTCCACACTCCCACCACATCTGCAGCAGCGGCTGCTGCAGTTTCTAGCGGCCGTTTACCACCTCAGCTAAGGGCTATAGAAATCCTACCCGGTGAGATCGATCTAGTCCAGCCGCTTCGAGGAGCGTTATTAAGAGCAAACGCAAACGACGACCATACGGTCACTCCGGAAGACGGAGGGGAAGACTTATCATCCGAACAGGTTGTTTCGGAAAAACCCAGCTTTTATACCCTGTTTACTTCAAAGTGGAGGAATCCCACCATTGCCGCTATCGTCATCATGTTGATCATCGGGTTAATCATCGGGTTGGCCGTCGGGTTGACAAGGGGTGATTCGAAGGGCGGTGTAAAGTTGGTGAAGAGTAGACCGTTCTATCCTACTCCCAAGGGTGGAACTGTGTCTTCATGGCACGAGGCTTACAGCGAAGCAGCAAATCTAGTTGTTGAAATGTCCGTTCCGGAGAAGGTTAATTTGACAACGGGTATAGGCTGGAGTATGGTGAGTTTTTTCCAATTCGATTGGTACATGTGTAGTTACTCGGTATGCTGATTCATAATGAAGGGACCGTGTGTGGGTAACACCGGGTCTACTAAGAAATTTGGAGGTCTTTGTCTCCAGGACGGTCCAACGGGTCTTCGATTCATTGACGATATTACCGCTTTCCCGGCCGGTGTCACGGTCGCCGCCACTTGGTCCAAATACCACATGTACGCCCGCGGTAAAGCTTACGGTGCCGAAGCCCGTGCAAAGGGTGTCAACGTTGTCCTGGGCCCTTGCATTGGTCCTCTCGGTCGATTCCCCGTCGGTGGTCGTAATTGGGAGGGATTCGGCTCCGATCCGTATCTGCAGGGTGTAGCGTCATCCATCACCATTGAAGCCATCCAAAGCGAAGGCGTCATCGCGACAGCAAAACATTTTATTGGAAACGAACAGGAGCGATTCCGACAGCTTCCTGAAGCGCACGGTCAGGGTTGGCCTAACGTAACGGAAGCTATCAGCGCAAATATTGGGGATCGAACGTTACACGAATTGTACCTCTGGCCTTTCGCAGAATCTGTCCGTGCGGGTGTTGGAGCCATCATGTGCTCTTACAACCAGGTCAACAATTCTTACGCCTGTCAGAATAGCTATCTCCTTAATAACGTGTTGAAGGATGAGCTGGGATTTCAAGGGTTCGTCATGAGCGATTGGTTGGCACATCATGCTGGTGTCGCTGCAGCACTGGCGGGGATGGATATGACTATGCCGGGAGATGCCATCTCGTTCCTGGATGGAGAGACATACTGGGGCGGGTACCTCACCGAGTCGATTGTGAACAAGACGGTACCGATCGAGCGATTGGACGATATGGCATTACGTATTGTTGCGACGTGGATCAAGATGGGTCAGAATATCGATTATCCCGAGGTTTCATTCTCATCGTGGACAAAACTATCGGAGGGGCTGGTGCACCAGGGTACATACGGAGGCGCAATGGGTATCGTCAACGACTTTGTCGACGTGAGAGCGAATCACTCGGCTCTTGCGCAGGATATAGCCACAGAGGGGATCGTGTTGCTCAAAAATTCAAAGATTTATGGAAACACGACCTCTTTACCTCTTGACGACACGAGATTACCGAGGGCTATTATAATATTTGGATCCGATGCCGGTCCCAGCTCCATCGGTCCTAATGGGTGCGTCGACCGAGGATGCAATAATGGAACTTTGGGGCAGGGATGGGGATCCGGAACTGTGGAATATACCTACCAAATCACGCCGCTAGAAGCGATCCAGTCCCGGTTATTGGGCAAGCGAGGCGCGAGAAGACCTACGACGGAATATACCCTTGACGATTACGATCTAGGCAGAGCATCAAGGCTCGCACAAACACCGGGCGCCAAGTGCTTCGTCTTCGTATCCGCAGATTCAGGAGAAGCGTACATCGATGCGGAAGGAAATCTTGGTGACCGCAACGATCTATACCTCTGGCACAACGGTGACGCGTTAATCACAACTGTTGCCGCAAAATGCAACGACACCGTTGTAGTAATACATAGTGTCGGCGCGGTCGTAATGGAACAGTGGATCGATAACCCGAACGTCACCGCCGTGCTAATGGCACACCTACCCGCTGCGGAATCCGGTTCTTCGCTGGTCAGCGTCTTGTGGGGCGATGTACCCCCTTCCGGACATCTCCCGTACACCATTGGCAAGAGTCTGGAAGATTACGGTCCCTACGGTGATATCCTCCGAGAGCCCAACGGTCCAATCCCGCAGGACGATTTTGCGGACGGCCTAGACATCGATTACCGCTACTTTGACGCCAACGGCATCGAACCCCGCTTCGAATTTGGCTTTGGTCTCAGTTACACGGAATTCGAATACGGCAATCTAACAATCCACAAGGTGTTCCAAGGAAACTTAACTTCGGACCCGCCCTCGCCGCCGGATAAACTCGCCCCGCCGGATATGAAGTCCAAGATCCCCAAACCGGAGGATGTGACCTTTCCCGTCGATTTCAACAGGTTGAGGAATTACCATTACCCGTGGATCACGCGACAGCAGGCTTCCGCTGTCTCCGCTATGCTCGCGTCGGGTAATAAAACGGAGTATCCTTACCCCACCGGATACGAAACCGAGCAGCGGACTAATTTCGTCCCCGGCGGCGGCGGGGAGGGAGGGAATCCTTCGCTGTACGATGTGATATTTCATGTGGATATTGATGTGAAGAATGTGGGTGAGAAACCGGGCAAGACGGTGCCGCAGCTTTATGTTAGTTTCCCGGTGGGGATAACAGAGTATACGCCGTTGAAGCAATTGAGGGGCTTTGAAAAGATCGGGGTCGGGCCGGGGGAGAGTGTGACTGTTGGATTTGACATAAGGAGGAAGGATATTAGTGTTTGGGATGAAGTTGGGGGGCGAGGGTGGTATATTCCCGTTGCGAAGAAGAAGGCGGTAGGTGAGGGCTTTACGTTCTGGGTTGGGCAGAGTAGTAGACGGGGTGGGATTGAGGGGACGACCTAGAGAAGTTTTATTTGTTTCTTTGTATATATATTTCTTGTAATGATTGGACTTTGTTCTTTGGATGAGTATAGTACTTAATGAGCTAATGGGCTTGGAAAGAAGGATGGTGTTCTAGGCGTTTTATGTCACACCTTGTATTGCCCTTGAGTTAGATGCATGCCTTGCATTTGCATTTGAGCGGCTTTTACATCTTGTATAGTAGAATTTGGCGATTTTTAATTCATAATAAAATATTACATTGGATTTCATGACAATTAGAAGATTAATTAGTACATGAGGGAGACTCGGAGCAACCGGTGTCTGTATAGCAGACTATGGCGCAACAAGGAGAGATAGAAAGCAAAACGCGAAATGCAAATTAACCGATATAACGCCGCGACAATGCTTTGAAGAAATTCGCCTCTGAAACGTGAAAAGAAATGAAACGAAATGAAATGGAAAGAAATGGAAAGAAAGACGCCCCAGAACATGCCTTATCATGAAATCTAACGCAAGAAGAGATATGCAGGTTAACAAACGAGCCGAACCGAAAGTAACAGACTATTCAGTCCATTCTTCTCTTCTTAGATCGGCTGGAGCTACCATCGCCCTGGCTCGACTCGGATGGCTCATATTCCTCATAGAGAATCTTTGGTGGAGCCAGATTTCCGCTGCGCTTGCGATAGTCCTCCAACTGCTCGAGGCACATAACCTCTTCAGCAGTAATGAGTTCAAGCTTCTCCTCCTCGCTAAAGATAGCCTTTGGAGGGCCATGCGTGAAGAGTTTCTGGCCGCCATTAGATTCCTCGTCTTTCTCTTCCTCATCCTTCAGGGACGCTTGAGCATTGCGCTGACGGCCACTTCCACGGATGGGTTCACCATTAATGCTCTTGAATCCGAGGGTTTCCGCGCGATTGTCCAACATTCGTTCGATATGGAGCACGTCGTCGCTAGTCTTCCAGCGACGGTCCATGAGTGCCATTATGCGAGGGTCGTAGAAACGACTGAGGATGTATGCGGTGGAAAGAGCAGCGACTTGTTGTTTCCCATTCGGAAGAGTTCGTGCGACCCACTTGGGGCGATCTGTACCGATGTTTTTGATGTAATTTGGGACTTTACGGTCCAAGTGTTTGGCGATATATTCGCCCTCGCGGGGATACATTGTCAAAACGTCGCCGAGGACGTAGAAGATGAAGACACGTTCGACATTGCCGTCTTCATCGGTTGATGGATCGGCGGTGGTTGCAAGGACGATTCGGCGGACGATGAGAATGTCATATTGTTGGGGATCCCAGACCGAGACGTCGGGGAGGAAACCACCTTTGCGAGGTATACGAACTGCGTCTCCAATCCAGAGCTTCTCAGGACCGAGAAATAGGCCTTTGAGTTCGTACACAATTTTGCTCTAGTGACGAGTTGATGTTAGCAACTAGAGAGCTGTTACTAAGAAGGCGGGGCTCTTACGCTATCGTAGATGCTGTGGCCATTAGCGTCTCGTGCAACGATGAAGTAGCTGCTGCAAGCTTCTTCGGCAGCCGCCTTTGAGAATTCATCCACGGTGATATTGCGAGGTTCGTCGGGTTGTGGGACTTTGGTCCAAGGAAGGAGATCGGACAGATGAATCATGTGCACATCCGTGTCTGAGCCACATTTCTGCACACGATAGAAGCCACGGTTCTGGTCAACGGAGGTGTAGATATTTGCATAGTCGGCGAAGCTCGCAGTTTCGGGACCGTTGATGACGACAGCTGCAAACCAGGTCCCTCCCAGCTCTGCTGTTTCCGATCGAAGATGGGCCCAAACTACTTCGCCCTTTCTGAGCTTCCATCCGCCATCTTTGATGTCCTTTTCGGTTTCAATAGTTGCTTGGATCAAGTTGGCTTGGATTGCGGCAGCCTTAGCAGCTTGAGCTCTGCTGCTTTCGGCTGCCATGGTTGGTGTTCCTTTTGAGGTCGAAGTTGGAGCTGCATGATTCTTTCTAAAGCCCAGGCAATACTTACACTCGCAAGCGTGTAGAGGCCGGTACGGTAGGGTGGTATTCTTAGGTAAGCCGCTGATATGAAAGGAGAGACGTTAGCGTAGCTGGACCAAAGCAAGCTTTCACCGCCGTTAACGCCATGAGAACAGTAGACACTTGCATAAGAGAATTTCGATGCATATACAGTATTGACAACAGATGCGGGAAGAATTCATTAGGCGACCTGAATCTCGTAGAGGATGGATGACCATAAAGATATGTATCGGTGCGTTTCAGGTGTTCCACACCGCTGTCGTCGACTACTACTGTTTGTTGGGCAAATAAACAATACCTATCAGGAAGACGATCCAGAATATAGCCGGCTATCGTTACAGGTTAGTTAGCCCAGAGTCAACTCTCATTATATCAACAAACACTTACTATGGATATCATCGCTGACCGGCAAACCTAAATTTTGCACAATAGCATCTGCAAGTTTGGTGCGGTACAAAAGATCTTGCTTTTCACCATCACCGAGCGAAACAAACCATTCGAGCGTTTCGCCAGGTTTGTGTGATATAGATTTTGAATTCTCCTTCAAATTCGTGGGATAGTCGTCTGTGATAGCATCTGATGTTGGTAGCGCAAGCCTGAGAACTTTGCGAGCACCGTACCCAGGTACGAAGGCTACAGTGCTATTTTCACTATACACTACAGCTTCGCGGCCAGACATTTTCGACGTCCACCACAGCGAAAGAGTCCGCCGCGTGGTGATTCGTACACTGCGGTTATACGAGGAGGGTGTTTAAGCTTGGGGTTGCTTGGTGAATTGGGTTTGGTGAATTGGGTTTTGTGTCGGCGCGATGTAAACGCGCCCCACAGATCTTCATCAGAAGAGCCAATTTCAGGCCAGCAGAAGAGCGACATCGCGCGACCAACATGCAACACATCGCTTCCGAACAATGTTAACCCTGCTTCCTCTTTGCCTTGATCATGAGTACTCAAATTCAAGGACGTGAAAGGCATAAATGCGTCTATAGGCAAGCTTCAAGCCGCAATTCGATGAGGTATTAAAGCTAGTCAATTGAACACTATCCCTTAAGGGACCAAAGTCGACTATTTGAAATATCGGGTAATCCATGCACGACAAAAGCGCGCCTGCACATGATATACGCACATATATGCATATGCATACGATCATTGTAGCGGACGGACCGCTGAGACAAACATTTAATATATGGAAACTAAAACTTAACTAAATTGACTTTACTTCGTTCACTGTAAGCCGATCTAGAGATTTCAATGCTGGCCCTCGCAATAAATATAAGCTATAGAAACATAGTCCCATTTACCAGATTGCAAGTTGAGGAAAATTTCCAAATGCAAATGATCAACCATCATAAAATATACTTGGTCTCGCAGGAATATACCCAGATCTAGATAATATTTGCTACACATGATGCAACTGGGAAATGCAACTGGGAAAGTCTACCTTGGATAACCAAAAAAAAAAAATCTTTGTGGCAAGGAATTTCATTTCTTCACTCTTATCAATCAAGTACTAAAGTATTTAAGCTCGGAAATCCTTCCGGAGCACCCGCTTCCCTTTCTCGGTTCCCGTAGTTTGTCCTCTCCGTTCTTTCCCTTTACGGGTGCCCCCAGTTTTTCCGGTAAATGTGTTGTTTGTACTCTTGGCACCCTCTGGTACTTTTTTGTCCACGCCCGACTGTTCGGGTTTAAAGTATTAACAGCCGACAGTTTTCGATGTCCCACGCCGACTCGCCGATGCTACCATCCGCTAGGCAGCAGCAACTCACTCGCACCTGCCTCTTCATCTGATGATGATGACCGTGCCACTTTTCTTCTGCCCGACGTCAATTTCACAAGCACCTGCCATTTTCTCGCAAACTTTAGGTCTCGTCGCCCGCGATTCTTTTTTGCGAAGCAGCTGTGCAGCAGGGCGTTTGGTCCCCGACTTGCCCAGCTTTCCCACAGAGATGATGAGTGTGTGAGGTTGGGTGCAAAGTCATAAAGTGGACCCGGTCATCTTTTTTGCCTACGATTTTGAAATTCAAATTTTTTACATGGACAAAGGCTGGATATAACATACAACGACGCCAAAGCGAATCCTCTTCAAGGCTACAGAAAACTTTGACCACGATAAATGGAGATTATCCCGTCTATTCACAAACTGACACGACGCTATAACTGTCAACTATCTGAGCAACGCATAGAGCATGCGCTAAGATAAAAAGAAGAAGAACCCCAAGGGTTCATACCTCTATATCGGACGAGGAGCTCAAACTCTGCTCACCAAGGGCCGATGAACACCCAATACCAATCTTCGGGAAGCCGCCGCACGTGCTTAATTCAACGGCTCGAAATGTGGGGCCCATAAAATTTGATAGGGCATTTTTGATGAGCATATATCTGACATTCCTTCGAAAGATTCCTTCCAACGTGGTACGCTAGGAAATGATAAGCTAACCGGAACAGAGCCGGAAATATATCTTACATTTCTCACTTGGATCGTTTATACGTCAAGGAACAGAAAGCTACGTCGGTCAACTGTCGAGACACGGTGGAAATGCTTCCGGGTTCATCGTTACAATGTCACAGGTCAGGGGATGGCCAAAGCCTGGGTCATCGGCGCAACAGTCAATAAGGCTGGTAATAACTACGATTTGCTGTGATATGGGGACCCTACTGACATTCTCATATAGTGGCTCGGCGAATCTGCTCCCCTTACCACTGTCGGCGAGATCCATTTGAACTCGCGGCCCAAACCTACGTTCTGCACCCAAGACCTAGGCGTGCTTCTAGAACATCTCTGGCGTTATGACGAAGAAAGCTAAAGCTTTGGCTATGAGCGATGCCGCACTCAAACAGCCCTCGTTACGCAGCTTATCAGATATACCGTCGCCCGCCCTGGCTCCATCTTGCCAACAACGGATTATAGCGATACTGTTACGGAAAATATATCTTACTATGCGCTTAGAATTTCCTCCTGGTTAAGATTCCTTTCCGAAATAAACTCGTCTTGCTCTTCTCTTTTCCAACTTCCTGTATAAAGGGTAGGAGATTCAAGAAAACGCCGTACGTATCCCAGATTCAGACACCTGAATGTACCATGAGTATTCGTATTAATTCTTGCATAGGGTTACATTCATCTTATATCTGCTTGGTGACATTGTAATGTTGCTATTTTACCCCGTCCTGAATTTTTTAGTACTTGCTTTTGCCGATAAGGCTTGTAAAAAATTCTCTGCACCTGACGATTTGTTCTCCCTTGAGATACCCAAATTCCGGAAAGGTTAGGTTTACCGATTCAAAGAATCAGTCCTCGGCAGGTCTGTATTCCAAAAGGCTTCCAGAAATGGAAAAAGCATCACGGATAAGTCTTGGTCGGATGAGGACTATCGAACGACTCGTTCGAAATGCGGAATGAAGGCTGGCGTCAAGGAAGACCTGACCCCGTACGGAAGCCTACCTAAGGTAGCTGAGTTGAATAGCCCACTATTCGCGGAGTATTCTAAATCCGAGCAAAGGATAGTTACGTTACGTAGGAGAAGACAGGATCGGCTTTTACAAGAAATCCGTTTTTATTTTTTTGATAATATTAGTAGTTAGGATATCCGACAGTAACTTGGGATGATATCAGTTCCTGAATTGAACTTTGTCGAGCCTGACATTGCCGAGCTGAGCCCCGAGCGCGCTGCGGTAGGCTCTTCTTTATATTCGGACGGCAAGCCTTCTTACGAAGATAAGGTGTATTTTCTATTTAATAGATAACAATCTTTCAATCAAGAGCCGCCTTAAATGTACATTTTCCAAGTGTTCTAATTTGAAGAGATACATAAAATAATGTTATAATTCTAAACTCGAAGTATTGTTGTGTTGTAGGATATCTTAATACTCTAGCATAGGCTTTAAGGATCCTTATTTATTCAATAATCATCTGGCTAAAGTACATTCTTGTTTCTTATAAATCGTCTCGTTACAACTCGCCATTTGTCTCATCTGAGTTTAATTTTGTATTTGCGCTACAATCAAACATCTCAAATTCTTTTTCTATATCGTTGGTGAACAAGTCTTTACTTGGCCCTCTCTGATGCGGATGTCTTGCTGGAGGGAACTTTAGTACGCATAGCGCATAAGACTTTCTACGATAGCATAGGGTATGCGAGCTTTACAGTTGGCGAAGCTGTGTCTTTCGGATTTCCTATTTTATCTCTTGCTCAAATTGGCTCCTGACAAGCGTTGGCGGCTACTTTTGAACGGCACCCATCGCTGTACACTCTTCGCATAAACCTAAGTCGCACCCAAAGGCTAAACCTGGATATCTCACCGCGTTAGCATGGTTTTCTATCTGCGAGACGTTTAAATAAGGCTAGTCTTTTCGGCCGTTCTGGTTTTACTACCTCATTAACATGGCGATGTGTACATTGAAACTAGAGCTTGGGCCGTGGCGAAGTGGCATTTGTCCATCATTGTTCTAACATAAGAGGCATATAGTTATATGGATATATAGTTTTGTCATTTCGTATACATTACAATGTTTCATCTGCATATCTGAGAATTATCATTGCGGCCGCACACTCCAGAGCATTGTATACTGTCAACTGAGAATCAAAAGTATCTCTACCAAATATTGTTTTATATCGGGACACTACATTGCTTCGTGAAATTATTAAAAGTATCTGTGAAAGATAGTACAATTACTTAATTCTCTAACTATTATATAAAGCCAAAATCCTCAATATTTATATATAAAATCTATTCTGTGAACCCATCATTTATTTACCAAACTTATCTAGAAGTTGGCGGTGACATATATAAAAACTAATACAATCTGCAAAGCAAATTTATCATATTATTTCCAACAATAATATATAAGGGAAACAAATACGCAACATAGACAGTTAGATACACACAGAAAAAGAGTAAGAAAAAGAGAGAGAGAGAGAGAGAGAGTGTGTGTGTGTGTGCTTACGTACATGTACAATGGTTTATGATTGTGAAGGTAAAGACTTTGTGAAGTTGATGTGTGGATCTTTCTTTATGTCATAAAGCAAAAGAAAAACCCATTTCTACCGCCGGCCAAAACCCTTCCCCCCATAAATTTACAAATCTTAGCTAATAACAAGAAGAGGTATAATTAAACCATCTATATTTGGGTACCAGCCCAAATAAACCTTAACTTGCCAGCCTCCAACCTGTTTTGCTTTGGAAAGCTGACAAGTCTATCTTATTATATCAGCCCTAGCGATTTGTATTTTGTATTACAAAACTAGTTATTATAAGCAAAAAAGCAGAAATATTTATATTAAGAACAAGCTAACAAGCTTATCTTATATTAAGCCCATCCTAAATTTTATCACATGTACCCTCATAAAATGCCCGACTTTAAAGAGGTGATGTGCTACACCTCAATGTCATAACATAGTAAAAGCTAAGTTTATCTACTTGTAAAAATTAACCTCTTAGTAATTACAAGGCCTGCTATAGTCTAGTACTCTGGACAGTATAAAGAATATCTCGAGTAATAGAGTTTAAATTTGCTTTGGTTTCTTAAAAAATGACATGAAATCTGACAGCACATATGCAGGTTTTGCACGCATCGGGAACAGCACCAGCCAATTTTGGCTAAGGCACATATTCGAAGAATCTGCGTAAAAGATATTAATAGAAGGTGCGAGAGGCCGTACGAGCTTATATATATAACCGGCATTACCTATTCGATCCGGATTTCTTTCTATCCCCTCACGGAGACATCCTCTTATCGCTGGAGGTTAACAAGTAAACTTTTTCAATTGTTTATTATCTTATTTCCCACGGAGACCTTTCGCACGTTGAAATTATGCTATAGATCATATTATGTTGCTACCTCGATTTAGTCGCTACCTTAATTTGGTTGCATGAATTAACTGTAGGAATATTACTTCTCACCGTGACTATGTGACAACGGCAAAAGTGTGTTATAATTAACGATCTACGACATTAGGATCCATCAGGATCTAGGAAGGCTTCGGTTCTGAATTCAACTCTGCTTAGTCACGCATCGCCTGAGATTGTCTATAAAGAAGCCTCAATCCTCCCGTTTTTCAGGCGCGAAAAGGAAGACTTTGCATGCTTAGGCGAAGTAAATGTTTCGCCGGTTTCCGCGTGCTCAGTCTCGGCAGTCATTATTGGGTGTTGCAGGCAGTGGCTGATGGTTCAGCAGAGCCAACTCAGCCGCAGTTTTCACCTTGCAGCCGTACCACCGTCGCTTTTTTGTACACAAATCTTCCATGATCATTGATCCCGATCCGCAGATGATGGAGGATGAGAGGCCTGTACCACGATTTCCTAGCCAAAATATTTGCCTCCGAGCGGATCTAGACTTCTCTGTGAATTTGCCTTGCAGGGCTCGCTCGTCGCAAACAAAAATGGATGCCGCCACGAGTCCTACAGTGCAAACTCGCGACAGGCCTAACCTCAATATCCTATCCCTCCCCATCGAGATACAAACCCAAATCCTCTCAGACCTCTCATTCGGCCAACAGGTCATACTCAGTTGCGTATGCAAAACCTGGGAAGACATAATCTTCGCCCACCCGGCCCTCAAAACATCACGCTACAGGCCAGAAGACAAAATCTCCCGACGCTCCTTCGACCGGTCTCACGGGCTTTTATCTTTAGATGGTGACCTCATTTGTTCCGTCCGAGACGGTAAAATTCTAAAGTGCACCTATACCTTCTACGACCCCAACAGATCAAACATAAAAACTGACATTACAGCCTCAAAGTTATTGGATGACAATGTCTTCTTATCTTCGGAGCTACGCGATATCTCACTGGTACCGCAAATAAGCGCTAAGAGTGCGACGTGTCGTACGGAGTGGTCGAAATACGTCGAAACAAAAGAAACCTTAGATATCGCCATAACCACGACGGTTAGAAGCTTCTTGGAAGAGGTTGCAAGAAAGACCCATCAAGTAGTATATCCTACGCTAATAGATGACAGATTGTGGGAGAAGTCTTCCGAAGAATATGGGATTAAGGGTATATATGAGCTCGAGATCGCTTGCGGCGATGATGTATATAGTTATAACCCGGGTATGTTCCTACTACCAGAGGTTGAAGCTATAATACTATTGAATATACCGGATGCATAATAAGCCGATAATTACGTGGTTACGCACGTAACCTAGCTACTTGGGGGTCGAAACCTGTCGTGGTTCCATAATGAAATTGTAGATATATTATATATATATATATGTAAAGACTAGAATTCTGACCAGTGTTTTGTGTAGACTAATGGTCTACGTCGCCTAGAATTTTGTATAGACTAAAATTCGGTGTACACTAGAGCCCTGCCCAGATCGGTGTTCTGTGGCAATCAGCGCTCAAGGTAGATGGGTGCTCCATATAGACTAGAAATCTGTATAGACGAGCGCTTCGTGTAGACTAGAATTCTGTATAGATTAGAATTTGGTCTACATGGAGCCCTGGTCTACGCAGAACCTATGCCGACGGGCCGAATCTGGGCGGTTGGATACAACTCGCATTCGCGGTATCGAAAAATGCAACGACACTGACGGAGGGTACATTAACTTGTCTTCCCAGCAAATCCAACGGAGCACGTCCGAATAAATTGAATTTCTTATCAGCATCAGGATAAGATCGGTGATAATCGTGCATTGGATCTCAATTCTAGAGATATCAATGTGATGTTTCCGAGAGGAGAGGATGGAAAGACTTGGGCTCGCTTTTACAACACAGAAAGCTGCATCGCGTGAATTGTCGGGTTACAGTCTTGAGTCTCTTCGCAAGCTGGACCAGCAATTGATAAAGAAGGGTATTCCTACGGGGAAGGATGTTATACAAGATATCAAGATTACGACGTATATCGATAAGCCGAAGATTATTATCGATGCGAAGCCGAATGAAGTACTCTCCACTCCTACCCAAAAGCCAGCGCAAGCGACGACGCCACCGAAACCCCAGATTACTCCTCAAACTCCTGCAAAGATACCAGCTCAGGCACCCTTTCAGCCTCCTCAGAATATCCCCAAAGCAGCACCAGCTTCTCAAATACCTTCCAAAATTCCTGCGCACCTGCTCAGGCTCCTGCAAAAATACCAACCCAGTTCACTCATCCTCTGGTTGTCCCTCCTAAAGCCGCTCCTACTAAGGCCGTCCACTCTCAGGCATTACCTCAAGTTCGCGTTGTATTGCCACCTAAAGCCCCGGCGCAAGTACCAGCTTGGGTCCCTCTAAAATCGCCTCCCAAACTCCTCCAAATACTGCCCTGCAGATTCCTGCTAAGGTTGCTCGCTCCTAAGGTTCCCGCTAAGTTACCTCCTCAAGCTGCTGCTCCTCAGGTTCCTGCTCAGGTACTTAGTCAGATACCTGCTAAAGTTCCCCAAGTGCCTCAGACGCCTCCCAAGGCAACTCCTCAGGTTCCTGCACAAATTGTTTCTCAAACTCCTGCCCAACCACCTGTTCACACCCCGAAACCCAGTTCAAGCGCCTACCCAACCCCTAGCGCAAGCTCCAATACAAGCTCCAGCACAGGTACAAGTTCAAGCAGCCGCTCCATGACAATATTACTATTATGAAATGGACTACGCCTACGAAGGGTTCGTGTTTTAAACCTTCTTTTCCGGATCAGAAACAAACCCAACAACTCACCATCCTCTACATAGTAACAAAGTAATGAATAACGTACAGTTGTGACGGTAAATGATGGAACCTCAGATTGGGAAGGTGGGCCCACTAACTACATTTGGTAACAAAAAAAATAATTATATACATAAATCTGACTACCACTTTGTGTGGCTATTATTGTTGGTTAATATTTCTGCAATTTTGGCTAGTATTGTAGCTACTAGCTTTATTAGTATTTTATGTGTTATTTTATTTTATTTAGTTTGGATGGTTGTTTTTAACTTATCTTATAATTTATATACATGCTTGTTAACATGTTTTTTTAGTATTGCCTATAGGTTCTTAATGGGATTGAAATTTGGAGAATTTATAGGTTATATAATCTTAGTTATTGTCACAGACCCATGGTCTTGACAGCACAATTACCTGTACTTTGTTCTAGCTATATCGTTCTCAGTTCTGCTTACCACATTTCTTATATAATACTCATTATCCATGAGTGGTGTTCACCTATCCTATCCAAACCCTATCATACAATATCCATATATTACATAATTAAATACACTTGTATATAGATATAATGTCACAGACCTATGGTCTTGACAGCACAGATCACCTGTACCGCATTTTCTGCTACATTATCCCTAGCCCTGCTTTACTATATCTTTTATGAAAAGACTACCCACTTATGTACTGTATTTGCCTGTTTTATTCAGATTCCTGTACTACTATATCTACATATTATATGATAATATCGCATGATTGTAAACTTATCAAAAGCAATTTTATGATTTTTAGGACATTATACACTCGCTCAAATCGCATAAGTAATCTTGTGATATATGTAATTATTTATATTTGTATAAAGTATTTTTATGTATATAAAGATTATTATTAAGACTGATAAATAATTTTTATTTTTTATTGGTTAATTTAAATATAATATAGACTTATAGTTTATTATTATCTTATTATTGTTATATTTTTTATTTAACAATTCTACTATTCCTAGTGATAAATATATTTTTTTGAATTAAAACCTAAACATTAGAACTAAGAAACAGAAACCAAAATAAGTTTACTATAATTTTCTAAAACTACAAATATAACACTTTAATTGATTTAATTTGGTTTAAATAAAAGATTTATATGTATATCAAATTCTTTTATATTTAAAAAAATCCAAGAACATTTCTTTGAAAATATAAAATTAAGAGACACCTCAGATCTAAAATTTATCAAAGATGAAAACAAAGAATATAATTATTTTTACAAAATATAAAAATAGTAATTAAACAGAAGAATGTACTCTACTATATAAATATTAAAATATTAAAAACTTAATAAAAAATAAAGATCAATAATTATATTTTTTAAACTAATATTTAAGATTACTATAAAAGAAGCATATATTAACAATTAAAATTATATCTATATTTTTAATATAAAAATATAAATTATAGAAGAAATATCTAAAGAAAGCTTAATAAAATTTTAAAAAAAAGAAATATTAATATATAAAACACCAGTGCATACAGAAAAACATATTAAAAACTTAAATATAACAATAGAAATTCTAAAACAAATAGAATAATAACTTGAAATAGTAATTATGGAATAATTGTTAATATTATTAATAGATTCTTCCAATTAATATAGAGTGCAACATAGGGCAGGTTAAATTAGTTTCTAGATAGTCAAAACTACTTACAGGTCAGTTTCTAGATAGTCAAAATTACTTACGGGTTAATTTTTAAACAGTCAAAACCACCCACAGGTCAATTTCTAAATGGTTGAAATTATTTACGGGTTAGTTTTTCTTTAAAAAAAAAAACCAAACACAAATTTAAAAACTGTGATAATAATGAAAAACTGTACTGCTAAGAAACCGTTTTAAATTAAATCACGTGACCACTAAAATTTTTATTATATAATTTTAATTAAAATTTAATAAAAAAAATTAAAAAAATTAAATCGAATTTTTATTAATTTTTTATTAATTTAATTTTAATTTTTTTAATTTCATTTTTTCGATTTTTTTATAAAAACAATTTAAAATTAGGTATAGAAGATTTTGAAATACACTAAAACAACTAGTACTTTTTTAGCAAATTTTTAAATTAAATTTAATTAAATAAAATTAAGCGCTAAACCGTTTACAAACAAAAAATACGAATTGATTAATTTTTTTTTAAAAATTCAAAAATTTTCAAAAAGTTTTTAGATTTTGAAAAGTTTTTTTGAAAATGTTTTGTTGAAAACATAGTTGAACATATTTTTATATATATGGTGTATATGTATATGTTGTATTATATATGTATACATTGTATACGTTGTATATATGCATATGTTGTATATGCGTATATGTTGTATTATATATGTATACGTCGTATATGTGTATATGTCGTATTATATATGTATACGCATATACGATGTATACGTATATAGTACGACGTATACGCATATATGATGTATATGTATATAGTATGATGTATATGCATATATGATGTATGCGTATATATAATGTATATGATGTATGTGTATATAGTACGACATATACATATATGCCGTATATATAGAGGTATATTCGACTATGTTTTTGATAAAATGTTTTCAAAAAAACTTTTTAAAATCTAAAAACTTTTCCTAAACTCTTGAATTTTCAAAAAAAAATTAATCAATTCGTATTTTTTGTTTGTAAATGGTTTAGTGTTTAATTTTATTTAATTAAATTTAATTTAAAAACTCGCTAAAAAAGTACTAGTTGTTTTAGCGTGTTTCAAGATTTTCTACACCTAATTTTAAATTGTTTTCATAAAAAAATCGAAAAAATGAAATTAAAAAAATTAAAATTAAATTAATAAAAAATTAATAAAAATTCGATTTAATTTTTTTAATTTTTTTTATTAAATTTTAATTAAAATTATATAATAAAAATTTTGGTGATCACGTGATTTGATTACATAATCTGATAATTCTTATTGATAAGCGGGGAACCGTCAGTTTTTAGACAGTTTTTGATTTTTAGAAAAACTATCCAGTGGTTTTCCATAACCTATATCAAATTATCCAGTGGTTCTCCACGACTCATATCAAATTATCTAGCAATTCCCCACGACCCATATCAAATTATCCAGCAGTTCCCCATGACCCCTCTCAAACTGATCTAACCCGCTGGTTTCTGGGTTAAAACCAACCTATGTCGCACTCTAAATTAATATATTAAAAATCCTATAGAAATTTTAGAAGAAATTATTAAAATGATTAACTTTATTAAGAACTCTAATAAAATATCTAAATTAAAAAACCCAATTAAATTTAAAAAATAACTTAAAAAATTTGATTAATTTCTTAATTAGTTTTTGATTTATTACTTTTTTAATACAAATTGATTTCTTATAAATAAATATAAGATTTGTTTTATAAGAATATATTTAAAAAAATTATTTTTTTATACTTTTATAACTTACTTAAAAAAATGAAATAGCTATGATAAGGAAAAATATGAAGGTAAAAAATTTAAATAAGTGTATTTAAATATTTATAAGGTATTTATTAATATTAATTACTTTATTATCTTTCTTTAATAAAAATATGGATATAAGAATAAAAAAAAAAAAATATAATGCAAGATTATTATCCTATACTAAATTTATTTGGTGTGAAATTATTTTTAAGAGTTTAATTGTTATATTTCACTTGTAGAATATGATGATGTACAATTTTTTGATTTTGTTAGAGAAGGACTCAAGCTAATGGTTTATATTAAAATTATTAAAAAAAAATTTAAAACTCTAAAAATGATTTATATGGAAATGCAGAATCTTACTATACAAATAGACAACTCTATTTTTTAACAAAATTAATAAAACCCAAATCAATCTTGAAAGAACTATTAAGAAAACTGCTCTAATAATATATTAAAATAAGGAAAAATTGGATAATACCATCTTTATAATAATTATCAAAATTATTGTTTTAGAAATAATATTTATTAAAAATATAAATTTATTTTAATAAATCTTAATATTACTAATTATTGATAATACAAAGGATTATTAAAATTTAACATAATTATTTACTACAATTATGATAGATTAAGATATTTTGCTAGAGATTATTGATAGCTAAAAAAAAATTAGTTTAAATATATCCAATTTACCTAATTAAAAATTCTAGAAAAATAATAAAAGTAATGCAAAAAATTGATATAATAAATTTGTACTATCTAAAATATTTTAATATTAGAAGAATTATTAACTCTATTTTATAAAATAATTATTTTTTTTTAAAAAAATAAATTTATAATATACCCAATATTTAAAAAAAAACTTCAAATACTGCAAAAAACTATATAAACAAAAAATAATAAAAATATTAATAATATTATATTTAATATCTTAATATATATTTTAAGCGAAGATTTAAACTTAATTATTTATGAACTTATACTTTTATCTTATAATTTTATAATATATAAATATTATTGGATTTAAAACTATCTTATTCTTGGAAAATATTTTAGATATAAATAAAACTCAAATAAAAAACTATAATAATTTTATATTATATTTATCTTAAAATAACTAGAGTTCGACAAAACCCATGGCGAACTCTAAAAATAACTAGCCAAAGAAACACATTTTAAAATTATTTTCAAAATTATTTTTTTTGAATTACAAGTCCACTTACGAAGACTTTATTAAAAATTAAAAATAATATATAATAAAATTAATATTAAACTCAAAAATTAATACCTTTATAAAGAAAGAAATTACTAAAATTAATTAATTATTTTAAATAATTTAGAAAAAATTAAATATAAAAATCCATCTAACTTATTATAGTTAACTTTTATTAATAATTATATTTAAAATTATAAAACCTATTAATACCAATTTTATAAAATCAACGATATTTATAAATTCCAAAACTTATATAATATATATTTAGATAAAATTTTTATAGAAGGATATTATTTTGTAAAAAAGTTATAAAAAAATTATTATAAATTTTATTAATAAATTATTTATCTTACTATAATAAATTTATATAAAATAAAATTAGTATAAAATTTTATAATTTTTTATTTTAAAAAAAAATTTTTTTGTTTTAGAATTTTTTAAAATATAGTTTTTATTAAATTATGTTTTTTAATTTTTAAAATATATTATATAATTTATTTGTAAAGTAGAAGTTAAGTCAAGTGGTATGAATGTGGCCACCCCCTAGTTGTGGCCACCATTTTTTTTCGCGAAATTTTATTTAATGCGAATATGCGTTTTTTTATTTTTTATCCATATAACCACAATATCTAGCCAATTAAGCTTGTTTTTGCTGGCAAATTTATTATTACAATGTCCAAAAAATAATATAACAAAATCGATATAGTTACTGTAATAGGTGTTATTTAAGATAATAACTCTCTCTATACTACTACCACTACTTATAAGATACCTTAAACTACTTTTTAAAATCAGCTTACCTCCCAACAGCCACACAGTATTATACATAAAAGCCAGCAGTAACTTTCTAAAATATAAAAAAAAAGACTTATAAAATAAATTTTATATTAAAAAACTTTTAGTTATACTTCTATATATATTTAATTATGTAATATCACAATTAGTGTTTTTACAAAATAAGATAATAATATTTTATTAAATAGATAATAAATTGTTAATTTTATTTATTATTATTTATATATTAAAATTAAGCTTAACTATTATATAAACTAGCAATATATTAATTATATTAATTCAACTAATATTAATAAATTTTTCAATTTTTATAAGATAATATTTTAGATTTACTTAAAATAATAGTATAATATAAATAAGGGTAATATAATAACTAAAATGGGTGTAAATAACCTTATTATTAAAAACTCTAATTATTAAAAATATCAAATATTTATAAAAATAGATCAATCACGCTCTTAGACATTATTTATAGAATATATCTTTATTTTAAACCATATCCTCAATCTACTAATGATTTTTAAAGCAAAATTTATTCAGAATCAATAATTTTAAGTCTAAATATTAAAATAGTAACCTAATTAGTATATAATATTTTTAGAAAATAATTAAATTAATAATGCTATTACTTTAGAATAATTAATTAAAGTATTTTTGCCAAAAACTAATACTAATAATATATCTACAATATGATTATTAGTAATTAACAGCGATAGCTTATATATAATAAATAAATTTATATTTAAATACTATTTTAATAATATATATCTTTTGTATTTGTTTATTTATATCTCTTATATTATTTAGCTTTTGGATCTAAAATATTTTTCAATATTAAAAATAGCATATAGGCAATAACTTAGAGATTTTGTTACTTTAATAGATACTACCCAGATAAATAAAATATTATTTTTTAAGTTTTATACTAAAGTATATATAACTAGCTTTATAAAAAAAAATATAATTGTAGGATGAAAAATAACTAGGTTTTATTTTTGCAATTATAATAAGGTATTATAAAATTGTTAAATAGTAGTCTAGTAATTATATATACTTTTCTTAAAACAAAATAATAATATTACTATTTTAATAAAAAGTTTGGATATTAATTGTACGTTTAAATTATTTATTTGAAGTTTTTCTATATAATTAGTGGTTTATAAAATTAGCAAAAATTTTAACAAATATATAGTTAAGAATATTATGCTATAATAAGAAATATAAGGTTTGCAAGCTAAATTGGAAGTAATTTAGTTAATAAAAAAATAAAAAATATGATAAAATCTAAATAAGTAATTTATTACTCTAGCAGAAATAGTTTTACAACAAAAATATAAATTTAAACTTACCATAGTAGTAATAAACAAGGTGATATTTAATAAGGAAGATGATGTTTTAGTTATTAAAAATGAGGCATTTTTATGATAATTAAACCGTATACAACCCAAAATAATAAAATATTCAGAGTATAGAAGCGATATAGACAATAAAATTAAGTAGATTTATATATTTTTTATATTTATAACCTTTAGACTGACAAAACTGTTGTTAATAATATATAATTTTGTTATTCGTGATGGTAGTGGCCATAACTAGGGGGTGGCCACATCAGCAAAAAATTGTGTTGTCCTCTCAGTCCTCTGAAGACTCAGAGGATCCAGAGGACTTTTGTCCTCTAACAGCCTCTAAAGATTAAACAACCTTATAACCTCACAAAACCGAACAATCAAAAAAAAAACCCCAGGCTATAATAGACTGAATCTTAATAATTCTAATCTATTATAACTTAGGACTTTATAGAGTTTAAGAAATTTACAACTTATTATTTTAAAATATATATATATTTTATTAAAAAATTATTAAAACAACTAAAATAATAGAATCCTAATTTATAAAATGTGTTTAATTAGTAAGAAAATATGTCTAATTAATAAAAAATAAGGTGAAAATGAGTAAAAATATTTATAAAATAGTTTATATTATTTAAAAAATAATTATTTTATTAATAAAAGATATGTTTTTAGTTTCTATTATTTATTTACCACTAATATTCAAAAAAAACTAAGTTAAACAACAAGTAAAAACTTTCTGAAAATCTATGGATTTATAGGTTTTTATAAACTTTTTTTATATTTATTCGTGTGGGTATAGAGTGAATTTTAAAAAATTGTTTATTATTTTTTAATGTTTTGTAATGCGTTTTTTAATTTTATTTTTAAACCGCACTGGATCCGTGC
>JAJTUB010000044.1:10471-374219 GCA_036971345.1 Dactylellina drechsleri
ATTAATTAAAATGCAATTTAATTTTTTTAAATTTTTTTTATTAAATTTTAATTTTAATTATATAATAAAAATTTTGGTGATCACGTGATTTGATTACGTAATCTGATAAGTTCTTAGCTCTCACTTCGACTCGGGGTATCCTGAGGCACAAGTTTCAGTACCGTTTCAAGATTAAAAAACTCGAAAATTTCCTTGAAAAAACTTTTTACCTATTGAAAAAAATTCAAAAAATTTTATTCTGATTTGAGAAATATTTAAAAAATTTTACCCAACCCGAGAAATATTTTGACTTGGGGAAAGTTATTTTTAATTTTTTTTTCTTGGCTTTAGTTGGGGAATTCCCCGTCCCGACTCGATTTTTCCCGCCCCGATTTTAAACGCTAATTTAAAGTTATTTTATTGAATTTACTCTAAATTTAAATAATTATATTTAAAGATTAAAACTTTGAATATAAGATTAGGTAAACTTTAAATAATATAATATAAATTAAAAAAACATATAACCACTTGGAATAATAGTATGGTTAGTATGTTGAATAAAAGTAGGTATAGTGATAATAGGATTTCCAATTACTATAATATTATGTACTATTTTTTAAACTAGTATTATAAATGTATGTAAAAAACCAAATAAAAGGCCAGTTAAAGTTCCTATAATTTATGGAAACTTACTCTAAATTTTTAAATTAATAATTTACTAATCTAGATCATAATCTATAATTTTTCTTAAGTGAGCTTGTTATATACCCTATTTTATTATATTATTTATAATATTTGCTTTATATTCATAAATGTGACTTAATTATCAAACTGTTATTATATTAAATCCTTTATATACTACTATAAGCCTTATATTTTTTGCTTAATATATAAAGTATTTATTTATTAATATTGGAAATTTAAATGATCTAATATTCTAATTATTATTACTTGTCTAATACTTTTTAAACTAATAATAAAAATGGTTATATTTAAATGAAGCTTCTATATAAGATGGAACTGGATATTCCATATTTAAAATTAAAATTCCTAAACTATATTTTTATTATTTATATATTATAATTATATAAAATTTGGAAAATTGGCTGTAGTAATATTTTTATTTAAATATATTGTATAATTACTTTTATTTGCTTGTTAATATATATTTTTAATGATATTGAATTTTTTTTTTTAAAAAATAATATAATTAATAAAATTAGCTTTTAATATATTATTTTATTATATTATATTGTTTTCTTAAACAAAAATAGTTTTTATAAAATAGAATAATTAGAATATATATTAACAATATAAAAATATATCTGGAAATAAATTTTTATTATTAAAGAAATTTATTATAAAACTTTCAATAATTATTTATAAAATCTCAAAAACTTTTTTACCTTATTATATATTAAGCTTTATACTTGTATATAATTTATAAATTAGATGTTAAAAAGGTTTTTTTTGAATAAAAAGTTTATTATTGTTTTTCTAATATTACTTATATTTTCAAATTACTTATACTATTAAATACATTAGCTCTTAAAATAAAAATAAATTTAAAAGTATTATATTAATATAAAGTTTTTTATTATAATCTAACTTTAATTATTATTTTTTTTATTATTATTATTAGTAAAACTTTTCTTATAAGTATTTTTTTTTTAAATATTAATAGTTTTATAATAAAAACTATAATTTTATTAACTTTATTTTTATTAACTATTTTGTTTTTTAAAAATATACTAAACTTGAGGATCAGTAAACTATAAAAAAATAGAAATTAAAAATTTACAATTATAAAAAATAAAAATAAAAAAATAAAAAATTATTATAAAATAGTTTATATTTATTAACCATTTTACATTAATAAAGATTATGATTTTTTGATTTTATAAAATTAAAATATAATTTAAATAAACAAATTTAAAATTAGATTTAAATATATATTTACTAAACAAAAGCATGGGTTTAAATAAAGATGAGATTTTATAATTTTGTAAAAATAGGATTTTATATATTTTATTTATTTATATTATATAATTATATATATAATATTGTAACTAATATAAAAAATTGTAAGATTACAATTTTATAATTATTTTTATTGTTACACCTGTGGCCCGGAGGTCACAGCAAGCTCACTCTGGCTTCTATTTCTCAGTCTTATTGTTCAGGTCTTGATTTAGGGAAGTATACTGTTGTCTGGAACAGTAAAACTGTTGGAGGGAAAGTGTAATAATAATAAGATAATAGTAAATTATAAATTTATATTATATTTAAGTTAATTAATAAAAAATAAGAACTATTTATTAATTTTAATAATAGTTTTATATATATAATGATGTTTTATACAAATGTTAATATTTGTATATTTATATTTTAATATTTATATGTTTATATGCTTGCATATTTATATTTTAGTATTTATATATTTGTATGTTTGTATGTTTATATTTTGATATTTGTATGTTTGCATGCTTGTATATTATATAATGTGTAGTGCTGTATGAGTTCAGGATAAGGTAAGGGATTATGAGTAGTATATCTTCCTTATCAAAGATGTTGGTAAGATAAAGCTGAGAATATTATAATATAAAATAAAGTATGGGTAATTGTGTTATTAAGATTATAAATTTGTAATATTATCTTTTTTTTTAAAAAAATAATTTTTGTGTAGAATTGACTTCTGTAAAAGCTTAGTTTTTGTAAAATATAGAGATTTATGTAGGAATCAAATTCTGTGTAATCAAAATTACTTTATAGAGTTAGTATTTGGTATAGGTATGCTTTTAATGTAAATTATTGTTTTATGTAGAATTTTTGTTTGTATGGATTATGTGGGGTGATAATAATATAAGCGAATAGTGTATAAAAGGATAGTAATTAAATTAAGGTGGTAATTTTAAAATTTAAATTTTAAAATATTCTTATAAGAGAATAATTAATATATATCTAAAATTAAGTATAAATACTGGTAGAATAAGTAAATAAAAAAAATAAAACATTTTTTTATTAGTATTGCAATTTATAAGCTGATTGTATTAAAAAACTCGGAATTTTAGCTTTTAATCCTTGTAAATATTGTACGAGGAATAATCATTTGTGTGTTGTTATATCTAGTTACAAAAATTGCATAATTTATATTAGAAATAATCAGAGAAGTTATGTTGCTGATTCTTATAAATCTCTCTTAAGGATTTTTAGAATGGATTTTACTAATTTCTTTTTTTAATCAAGCAACTGGATTGTTAACTAGATGAATAAGAAAAAGAGTTGGAGGAATTGGAGGAAGAATAAACTGTAGTATAACAAAAAGCTACTGAGTTTCAAACAAAAATTAATCAAAAGAGGAAAGAATTTTATTAAGTTAAACAAAAATATTTAAAAATAATAATACATAAAAAGGAATCTTTAGATACTAAAAAAAAAGGGAGTTAAATAGAAATAGAATAATCTTTTAAAAAGATTAAAAAGTTCAAAAAGGAGTTGTTGGTATTAATTCTAAAAATTTTAGGTTTTGATTATATTAATTTCTTATAATTTTAATTTAAAATTAGATTCTTTTTTGGTCTTCTACATCCTCATTTTATAGGTGGTGATATAGTTTTCTAATTAAAATAGGTTTAAATAACTTCTAAAAGTATATTATCTTCTAAAATTTAGGAATTATCTTATAGTCTATAAGATAGTAATTATTTAATAAAATATTTATTTTTTTTATTAAGTTTATCTAGAATTTTTTTAAATTTGTACTCTATATAGTTTTTAAGTTTTAGTTTTTTATTATTAGGGTTTTTTTTTAAGTTTTCTGGAGCTGGTTCTAAGAGTAAGATATAAAATAATTGATAAATATATATAGATTTTAGAATTTTAAATTTAAAGATATTATCACTAAATTTCTTTATAATTGTGAAAGGTTCATGTTTTTGGTAATCAAGTTTTTTATTTTGGCATTTTTTTTATTTGATATATTTAGTAAGTAGGTATATTTTATCTCTTTTTTTAAAAAATAGTACTTTTATTCTTTTTTGATTATAATAATATAATATTTATTCTATTATAAATTAAAGGTTTTTTTATAGATTTTCATAAAAATTTTTCATATTTCTGATATATTTGTTTGCTTAAGAAACTATTTCTTTAGATATTAAAAATAATAATATTACTATTGGGTTCCATTTTCTAAGTACTTTATAAAAGGTGTATTTTGTAATTAAATATTTAGAAATATTATAAATAAATTTAAAATTAGGTAGTAATTTAGCTTAATTGTTTTATACAATATTTAAAAAATTATATAACTATATTTTAATTATTTGGATAACTTATTCAGTTATTTTATTTGTTTAGGCATATCTTTTATTAATAATATTAATTTTAATTCTAATCTAGTTTCTGATTAAATTTTAGAATTTGCTAAAAAATAAAGTATCTTTATTATAAATATATTTAATTTATAAACCATATTAACTAAATATTTATTTATTATAAACTTATTTAAGTTTTTTTGTAGACTATTTTAAATTCTATAATTTTAAAATTGCTATTTTACTAAATTTATATATAATTATTAGTACTTTATTATATATGGTATTAATAAGAGAGTCTTGTGATTTTGGTATTTCTTAAATAAAATTATAAGAAATAACTTAAAATAGTACTAATAGTATATTATAAGTTGAAATTTTTTATAAAGTAAATATTAACTAAGTTTATTTTTATAGTATATATTATAAGTTTTAATATATTGTTTAATATATTGTTTTATTTATGACTAGTAGTATGTTCTTGTTAAAAGTTTTATAATTTATTTTATTCTTAGGTGGTTATATATTAGGGTATTGTGGTATTAATTTATTAATTTCTATTATATCTTTTTTTTTGGGATATAGAAGTAATTTTTGAATAAGATTAATCCTTGTTTTATTATAAAATTATAAAATAATTAATTTGTGTTTTTCAAGAGTTTTTGTGTGATGGGGTTATTTTAATAGCTGTTTTTGATTTACATTTTATTAATATTGATAATATATTTTATAGTATTGAGTTTTTGATTAATAATAATAAATTCTTCTTATTATTTAAATATAATTTTTTTATTATATATAATATCTTTTATAAAGTCTGGTTAACGGTTAATTACATCTACTATTAAATTGTTTTTTTTTTAAAAATATATAATTTTTATATTATATTTACTAAATGTTTTTTACCATCTTATTTATTATTTATTTAGTTTTTTGGTAATAAGAAAATTAGTAAGGTTTTTATAATCAGTATAGATAGTAAAGGTTTTTAAATTATATAAATAGGCTCTTTATTTTTTACATACTTTAACTATTGTTATAAGTTTTTTATTATAGATATAATATTTGGTTTTTATTGTGTTAAATTTCTTTGATAGATAAGTAACTAAGTGCTATTTACTATTTAGTTATAATTAACTAAAATAAATTTTTAAAATTATTTTAAAGGCATCAGTTTCTATTTTAATTTTAAGTTTAGGATTGTATAATTTGAGGATGGGGGCAGTAGTAAAGGCTTTTTTTAGTATTTAAAATGCTTTATAAATTAGTTTTATAATTCTTAGCTAGATATTTTTCTTAGTAAGTTTTATAAAAATTATAGACAAGTGGCTGTATTTCTTAATAAATTGTTAATAATAATTACAAAGTTTTAAAAAGAATTATACATTTTTAATAATTATTTTATTATTAAATTTGAATTAGTTTTAAATAACTTAAACCTTCTTTAAATTTATTTTAATTTTTTTTATAATAATAATAGTTTTTAAGAATTTAACTTTAGTAATTTCAAATTCTGATTTATCAAAAGCGATATTCAAGTTATATTGTTATAAAATATTAATAATAGTTAAAATATATTTTTTATATTCTTTTTTATTTTTACTAAAGATAAAAATATTATTTAAGTAGATTATACAAATAAAATTAGTATATTCTTATAAAATGTAATTAATAAATAATTAGAACAATACTAGGGTATTAGTAAATTCGAAAAGTATTACTAAATATTTAAATAATTTATATTTGTATTGGAAAACTGTTTTCCATTTATCTCCTAGTTTAATTTATAAAGTGTTATAGGTAGTAATAATATTGAATTTAATATAAACTTTAATTTTTTAGAGTCTATTAAAAAATTTAATAATTAAGTTAAAAAATATTCTATTTTTAATAATAATATTATTAAAAATATGGTAGTTTATATAGATTTATAACTTCCCATTTTTCTTTAATATAAAAAAAATTAAGTATTCTACTGGTAATTTAAAAAATTAAATATAATTATTCTTAAAATTTTTATTAATATATTTTTAAAGGATATTAATTTTTTTTTAAGTATAAGCATATACTACTATAAATTTAAAATTTTTTCCATTTTAAAAAGGAATATTATATATAAAATCATTAATTTTTAATAATAGTCGATTTTTTAATAATAAATCAAAAATTTTGTATTATTTTTTTTTAATTTATTTGGGGATTTTCTAGATTATATTTTTGGTGATTTTTTTAGTTTTGACTTATATAATTTTTATACTATTTAATTTATTTTTTATATAATTAATAATTTTTTTAACGGATATATATTGTATAAGTTATATGTGTATTTCTTTTCTTTTTGTTCTATAACTGTTATTTAAGTAAGATTGCTGGTAGTTGTAGTGAATAAAATTAAAAATCTTATTTTTTTAATTAATAATAAGATCATATTCTTATAACCAGTTAAAGCCTAAGATTAAATTATATTATTATAAATTAAAAATATTAATTATTTATTTTTTATAATATCTATTAATAAGGAGGGTTATTATTATTTTATATTAGACGGTTTCTAAAACACTTCCTCTAAAAACAATAATATTATAATAAATATTCTTAAATTATAAGGGGAGATATCTTTAAGTAATATATTTAATAAAAATATAAATAGTTTCTATACCACTATCAAAAAGTACAGTAGCGAAAATTCCATTAATAATAATATTAATATTAAAGTATTTTTCATTAATTAAGTTTAGTTATTTATTAAGTCCCTTTTTAATGAAGCTAGGGCTAGACTTTTCAAATTATTTTAAATTTTAAAACTAAGTTAGTTTAAAGCTTCAGTAAATAATGAAATTATTGTATAACATTTATAAATATAAATTTACTAAAGTCTCTTTGTTATAAACTATTATAGGTATTGGGGATAGGTTTTCTTTTTTAGTATAATCTTAACCTAATATACTTTTTTGATAATATTAATTTATTTTTATATATAAGTAATATAGGCAAAAAATTTTTTTTTATAAATAATATAATAGTTTCTACTTTATAAATAAATTATATAGTATATTTTAAAAATAAAAAAACATAGTCTGATAAAGATTATGTTTTTTAAAATTCTAAAACAAAATATTTTTTTTTTAAAATAATAAATTGCAAAATTTTATGCTAATTCTACTCTATATAAGTTTATTATAATAAAATAAATAATTTATTAATAAAGTTTATAATAACTTCTTTATAACTTTTTAGTAAAGTAGTATTTTTTTATAAGGATTTTATCTGAGCAGGTATTATAGAAGTTTTGTAATTTGTAAATATTATTAGTTTTACAGAGTTAATATTAATAGGTTCTATAATCTTAAATATAATTATTAATAAAAGTTGGTTATAACAGGTTAGATAAATCTTTATATTTAATTTTACTAAGATTATTTAGGGTAATTATTTGATTTTAATAGTTTTTTTTTTTATAAGAGTATTTATTTCTGAATTTAATATTAATTTTATTATAAATTACTCTAAATTTTTATATTATACCTTAATAAAATTTTTATAAATAAATTTAAAGTTTTAAGAGTATTATTTTAAAAATAATTTTGGAATATATTTCTCTAGTTAATTGTTTTAGGATTAGTATAGTATAAAATTATTATAAATTTTTGTTTAAGTTTTATTAATATCTTAAATATCTTCCTAAAATAGGGTAATTCCAAATTTAATAATATTCATACACTATAAAGTCATAAAATATGGGTGTGGGTTTGTGAATATCAAAATCTAAATTTTTATTTAAAATATGTATTAAGGTATTAAACATAATATTATTAATATTTTTATTATTTTATATAAATTTCTGTAATACTTGGAATTCTCCTTTGGATGCTAGATATACTATAGGTTTGTTTCTTTAAAATAAAATAATTATTTTATAGGATAAAGTTAATAATTTTTTTGGTGTTAAAGTATTTTAAGTAATATGAATTTGTTATATTAGTTCTTTGTATTATTCTTATTATTTTTCTGGGGTTTTTGATTAAGTAAAGTAAATGTGTCTAAATTATTCCTTTTTTAGCTATTTATAATCTTTAGTATAGTATCCTAATTTATTATAATTATAATAAATAATTATATTAAATTTTGGAAAACTTCTGTGTTGTTGATAATTAGTAGTATTGAGGTTTATTAAGGTGGATCTATATTCTTGATAAATGTTATTTTGAGGGTGACGATTTCTATTATTATGATAAAAACGATTTAGTTTATTCTTTTTTTATTTTAGTAGGTTGTCTAAACAATTCTCTTAGTAATTTTTTTAAGGTTGATTTGGTTTTTGCTAATTTTATCAGAAAATGGAGTTGTCTATTTATATAATAAGATTTTACATTTCCATATAAATCATTTCTAGAATTCTAAATTTTTTTTTAATTATTTCAGTATAAACCATTGGTTTAAGTCCTTTTTTTGCAAAGTTAAAGAATTGCGTATTGTTATATCTTGTAAGTGGGATATAGTGATTAAATTTTTAAAAATAGTTTTATACTAAATAAATTTAGCAAAGAATAATAACCTTATATCATATTTTTTTTTTTTATTCTTATATCTATATTTCTGTTAAAAAAAGATGATAAAATAATTAGTATTAATAAGGATTTTATAAATATCTAAATATGCTTATTTAAATTCTTTATTTTTATATTCTTTTTTTTTATAGCTGTTTTGTTTTTCTAAATAGGCTACAAAAGTATAAAAAAGTGGTCCTTCTAAATACATTTTTATAAAATAAATCTTATATTTATTAATAAAAAATTAATCTATATTAAAAAAGTAGTAGGTTAAAAACTAATTAAGAAATTAATTAAGTTTTTTAAATTATTTTTTAAATCTAATCAAATTTTCCAATTTAGATACTTTATTAAAGTTATTAATAAAGTTAGTTATTTCAATAATTTCTTCTAAAATTTTAATAAAATTTTTAATATTTTAGCTAAAAAGGTCTATTAATAATATTAATAACTATTTTATAATTACTATTTTAATTTATTATTTTATTTATCCTAGGATTTCTATTGCTATACTTAAGTTTTTAGTATGTTTTTTTATATATGCTAATATTTTATATATTGATATTTCTTTTTTTAAATATTCCTCTGAATTTTTTTTAGGTATTTTTTCTATAATCTATATTCTTATATTAAAAATATAAATATAATTTTAGTTATTGATATATACTTCTCTTATAATAATATCAAATATTAATTTAGAAAGTATAATTACTGACCTTTACTTACTATTAATTTTCTAGTATTTTAATATCTATGTAATAGTATATACTTTTCTAAAGTTTTATTGTTTTCATACTTCACAGAGGTAGTTGCATTCTTTGTTTTTGTTTTTAATGGATTTTAGGTCCGAGGCGTCTCCTAATTCTGTACTTTTGATAAAATATTTTTGGATATTTTTAAGTATAAGGGGATTCAATATGTATATAGATCTTCTATCTAAATTAAGTTGGATCAGTCAAAGTGTTACACTTATAACCTGGAAGTTATAATAAGCTTATTTTGGTTTCTATTTCTCAATCTTATTATTTAGGTTTTAATTCAAAGAAATATACTATCATCTAGAATAGTAGAACTGTTAGAGGGAAAGTGTAATAATAATAAAATAATAGTAAACTATAAGTCTATATTATATTTAAGTTAACCAATAAAAAGTAAGAATTATTTATCAATCCTAACGATAGTCTTATATACATAATAATACTTTATACAAATGTTAATGCTTATATGTTTATATTTTAATACTCATATATTCACATACTTACATATTCATATTTTGGTGCTTGCATATTCGCATGCTCGCATGTTCACATTTTAGTACTTGTATGTTCGCATGCTCACATGTCACGTGATGCGTAGTGCTACATAAGTTCAGGACAGGGCAGGGGATCGTAAGTAGTACGTCTTCCTTATCGAAGATGTTGGTAAGGCAGAGCTGGGAACGTTGTAGTGTAAAACAAGGTACAGGTAATTGTGCTGTCAAGACCGTGGGTCTGTGACAATGAGATATTTATTTTTTTTATTAAATTTATTTAAAATCTTTTTGAATTTATACTTTATATGATTTTTAAGTTCTAATTTTTTATTATTTAAATCTTTTTTTAATTTTTTAGAAACTAATTCTAAGAGTAAGATATAAAATAATCAATAAATACATATAAATCCTAAAATTTCAAATTCAAAAGTATTATTACTAAATTTTTTTATAATTATGAAAGGTTTATATTTCTAATAATCAAGTTTTTTACTTTAGTATTCTTTTTATTTAATATATTTAGCAAGTAGATATATTTTATCTTCTTTTTTTTAAAAAAATGCTTTTATTCTTTTTTAATTATAATAATATAATATTTGTTTTATTATAAATTAAAAGTTTTTTTAAAGATTTTCATAAAAATTTTTTATTTTTTTAATGTATTCATCTGCTTAAAGAACTATTTTTTTTGGTATTAAGAGTAGAAATATTATTATTAAATTTTATCCTTTAAATACTTCATAAAAAGTGTATTTTATAGTTAAATATTTAAAAGTATTATAAATAAATTTAAAACTAAAAAATAACTTAATTTAATTATTTTATATAATATTTAAGAAATTGTATAATCATATTTTTATTATTTAAATAATTTGTTTAGTTGTTTTATCTATTTAAACATATCTTTTACTAGCAATATTGATTTTAATTCCAATCTAATTTCTGATTAAATTCTAAAATTTACTAAAAAATAGAATATTTTTATTGCAAATATACTTAATTTATAAATTATATTAGCTAAATATTTATTTATTATAAATTTATTTAAATTCTTTTGTAAATTATTTAAAATTTTATAATTCTAGAATTATTATTTTGTTAAATTTGTAAATAATAACTAATACTTTGTTATATATAATATTAATAAGAAGATCTTTAGATTTTAACATTCTTTAAATAAAATCATAAAAGATAACTTAAAAAAGTACTAATAATACATCATAAGATTATAATTTTTTATAAAATAAATATTAATTTAATTTATTTCTGTAATACATATCACAAATCCTAATATATTATTTGATATATTATCATATTTAAAATTAAAAATAATTTTTAATTAAAAATTCTTAAATTTATTCAACTCCTAAATATCCATAAGCAAGTATATTATAATATTACTTAATAAATTTCTACTAAAGATTTTTAATAAAAATATAATAAAAATTTTGAAAAAAAATAATTCCATATTTAATAATAAAATATTCTAATACATTCAAATTATTAAATAAAATTTAAATAGCTATTAAATATTATTTATAGTTTTCTTTTAATTCCTGAATAAATTAATTATTAAATATATAAAAAATAGTATTAAGAGTTTAATTAATAATAATATCTTTAAAGAATTTTCCTTTAAAAATTACTTTTTTATCAGGTTATATTTTTATTATTAAATCAAATCTTCTATTAATAATATCTATTTTTAAGTTTTTTTTATTTTTATAATATATAATTTTTATATTATATTTACTAAAAAGTTCTTATTAACAGACTTGTTATTTGCTGAGTTTTTTAATAATAAAGAAAAAGGTAAGATTTTTATAGTTAGAATATATAATAAAAAATTCTTTTATTTATAAATATACTCTTTATATTTTGCAAACATAAACAATTATCATAAGTTCTTTATTATAAATCAGATATCTAAATTCTATAGTATCAAATTTATAAAATAGGTATATAATAGGGTACTATTCATTATCAGGATATAATTGGTATAAATATATGTTTAATACAGCATCTAAAGTGTTAGTTTTAATTTTGATAAATAATTTTGGGTTGTAAAATTAAAATATTAGTATTAAGAAAAATAATTATTTTAATGTGTTGAAAATATAAATTTAATTGGGGGTTATATTGAATTTAATTCCCATTTTGATAAGTTTTATTAGAGCTACTGATATATGGCTATATTATTTAATAAATCATCAATAATAATTACATGGTTTTAAAAAGGATTAAATATCTTTAACTATTCTAAATAATAACCAGTTTTAAATAGTTTAAATTTTTTTTAAATCCATTCAAATTCTATTAATCATGATTATGATTTTAAAAAATTTGTATTTAGTAATTTTAAATTTTATTTTTTTAAATTAAATCTTAAGATTGTATTTGTCAAATATTTTTAAAATAAGTATAATATGTTTGTGATGTTTTTCTAAATTATAGCTATATATTAATATATTGTTTAAATAAACAATATATATTTTGTTAATATAATTTTTAAGGATGTGATTTATAAAAATTTAAAAAAATACTAGAACATTAATTAATTTCATAAGCATAATTATATATTTAAATAATTTATATTTACATCTAAAAGTAGTTTTTTAAATATTTTTAAATATAATTTATAAATTATAATATTTAACTATAATATTTAATTTAATAAATTGTTTAGTACCTTATAATCGGTTTAAGAATTTAGAAATAAGTAATAATTTAATTTAATTTTTTATAATAATATTATTAAGATTTTGATAATTAATATATATTTATAATTTGTTATTTTTTTTGGGTATGAATAGGATAGGATATCCTATTAAAAATTAAAAGAATTAAATATATTTTTTATATAAATTTTTTTTAAAATATTTTTATAATACTTCAAACTCTTCTTAAGTATATGCATAAATAGGTATAAATTTTGGCATAATATTTTTTTTAAGTAATATCTTATAAATAAACTTATTAAATTAAGGTAAAATATCTTTGTTAGATAATTTTTTAAAAATCTTAATTTACTTAGGGATTTATTTAAGGATTTTAGTGGTAATATTTTAAATAATTTTTTTAACAATTTTATAATTATCTTTAATTTTAATCTATATATGTTTAAGAATATTAAGTTTATTTCAAGATTAATGATAAATTTTTTTATTAGAAAAATGTTCTGTTAGTCATAAATATATTTCTTTTTTTTAGGTTCTAGATTTGAAGTGTTTTTGAGTAGTTTAATAGTTACATCTAATAAATCTAATAATTTGTAATCAAAAACTGATTTTTAAGTTGTAGTCCTATAACTAGTCATATCCTAAAATAAGGTTGTCATTTTTGAAATTGAAGATGTTAGCTGTTCTTTTCTTAAAATAATTATTAATGATGAGGGTGATAATAATTTTATATTTGACTATTTTGAAGGGGTTTTCTTTAAATGCTATAACATTGTAGTAAGTAGGCTTAAAGTATATAAACAATATATATCTTTTAATATAATTTTTTAAAATATAAGTAGTTTAAGTTGCTCCACTATTAGTAAAAATTTTAATAAAATTTCCATTGATTATATAAAAGATATTAAAATGTTATTTAATGATTTTATTAAATATCTTATCTAATCCTTTCTTAATAAAGCTTAAGCTGGATTGTTTGGAATATGTTAAAATCCAAAACTTTTTTAATTTAAAAATTTGTTAATTAAATTTATAATATTTTTTATAATTTCTGCCTTTGTTGGTAGTTTGTAGTTGATATATTGATATTCAAATAAACTAGGTGAAGATTAGATAATAAAATAATATAATTTTTTTTGTTATTCTAAGGATGTTACTGAAATTTTAGGAAATAAGTGTGTTCTTAGTAGAATATTCGGAGTTTAATAAGGTTTTTTTTTTTTATATTTTTTAGTAATTATCTAATTTTATAATTGGTTTTTAGTATAGATTATTTATTCTCATATATAGTGTTCACACATAATAAAATATCCAACATATACTATATATCTAAACTTTTATCCACACATCATACATTTACTAATATTGTTATATTGTTTAAATTAGATAACTATTAGTTTTAATCTTTCAATAAAAGCTTTTTCTTTTTCTATAATATTCCAGCAGTTCTTAAAGTCTCTAGCAAATTCTATACCATACTTAACAATTATAACAAAATAAATAGCATATTAATAAAATTTATAAGAATTTTGTTAAAATTATTCTACAAAATAAAATCCTTCCATAAGAATTTTATTTATACATTAGATACAAATATTTTTTAATTTATAAAATTCATAAGTTCCGTATAAATAACATCTCCAATATCTACATTTTATAAAACATATTTTAAAGATTTATATTTTTAAATTTTCATATTCATAAAATTTATTATTATTTTTAAATTTTGAATATTAATTATATTATTTTTTTAGGTATTATCTAATTAATTTGTCTTCTTTAATAGAAATTTTTTTGTATAACTCATTATCTAAGATGTTTTGTTGATTTTTTTAGTTGTAAGTAACTTAAAGTTGTTTTTTAAGGTATACTTTAAATTAATAAAATTTTAAATTTTTAAAAATAAATTGGTTTTATATTTCTTTCTAACATTAATATTCTTATCTTAAATCATTGGTTAAGTCTTGAATATATTGTAAATATTATCTTAAAAAAAAATTATTCTAAATCCAGTAATATTCTTCAATAGTAAATAAATTAAATTATTTAAATGGTATAATATATTTTTATTTTATGTTTGATATTTTAAAAGTATTCTGGTTAAAAAATATAACTTCTATTTACCAATTTTTTTTTATTAATTAAATGGTAATTTATAATATTTTTTTGTTTTAAATTTATTAATTAATTTAGATGTTACTTATAACATTATGAATTTATTAGAGGGTAATTTTGAAAAAGTCTTTTCTAAAAATGGTTTAATTAATAGCAATATTAAAAATTCTATTAAATTCTAGTTCTAATTTAAATTTTTAATATTTATTTTCATATTTAAATTTGGTATAATTTTTATATTATTCATATAATTTTTTATAATTTATAATATAAATTTATTTAAATTATTATTTTTTCTGAAATTGGTTTTGTTTATAATTTCTAACTATATATCCTTTTTTATTATATTTAAAATATACATCAGCAAAAAATCTGGTAGCCTGAGAGGATCTTTAATAGTGTTAAAAGGTTGCAAGGGTCATGTAAAAAACAACCTCAAACACTCAAAAACTGGCACCCCATCAAAAGTCATTTTCACCAAACATATCTAAATCGATAGCAAAAAGAATTATCGAGAGGTATGAAAAAAAAAGCTCAAAATCCTCGGAATACCTCTGAAAAAATTCGAAATTTGTTAAATTTAGATATGTATATATAACTTTAATTATCGATCTTTATATTTTTTTTTTTTTTAAAAAAATCTTTTTAAATAATATTTTTTATTTTAATCTGGAGGTAGATATTAAAAATTTATTATAGATTTTTTACAACTTCTTTATTACTTGATTGATTAAATAAAATATATGTTTTTTAAAAAAAAATATTACTTTTATTGTAAGTTATCTATTAGATCAATTAATTTTATATTAAATATATGATTAAATTTAAATAAAAATACCTTTATTATAATTTTTTAGAAGATTACTATAATCTTCTCTAATATTTTTATTATTAACAAATTTTTTTTAATTTCTTCAAATTTTTAAAGAAAATGTATTGACTAAATTATATTTTAGTTTTTTTTAATTTTTTTAATTTAATTTTTTATTGGTTTTTTAGTATTTTTAATTTGTTTTACTTAATCCTATTACTACTACTACTACTACTACTTTTTTAAAATTTAACCAAACTATTTTACTAATTAAAAAAAAGTTAAAATTTTAAAAAGTTTGATAGAAAATAATATAAAAATAATATAATTATATTATTATTATATTTTTTTAGATTATTATTTATATATTATTAAGCTATATTTTTAAAGTATTAATTAAAATAATTTTTTTACATAAAAAATAACCATTATTTTTTATTAATTTAATATAATCTTCTCTTAGTTACAAATAAATTAAAACTATCCTACTATTTTTTATTACTATAAAAGTATTTAAATCTACCAAAGTTATAATAATCTGATTTATATTTATATTATAAGATTTGACTGTATTGGAACTGTCTGTTTTTAAATTCCTAAAGTTTTTATACAAGTAGTTTATATTATCTTAGGTAAAGATAAATCTAATAATATTATTTAAATAAAATATTTGGATTTTGATATAAATTTTGGAGGAAGGTAAAGCTAGAGCTTTTAATAATTTTAAAGTAGTAGTAGTGGTAGAGAAGGTATTAATAGTAAATTTATTAAAAGTGATTATGAAAATAAATTAACAAATTTTTAATATCTAATTATAAACTAATAAATATTTACTATTATTAATAACCTTTTATAAATTTTTTTTATTTACCTTCTTCCTAGTTTTTTTAATTTCTGTTTTTTTTTGTTTTGCCTCTAATTAAAGATTTCTGAAGTTTTTTATAAAACTATTATTAAAATCTATATGTCTATTTAAAGCAGTATATTTTAAAATAGTTCTTATACTTTCCTTATATTTTTTAAATACATCCTAAATAATTCTTTTTAAATTGATAAAAATAGATTTTATTAGATTATTATTAGCTAGTTTTAGATTTTTAGTGTCAACTTAATTATTTATAAAATTGCACTTTCGGTAATATTAAAATAAGTTAACTTTATAATTTTGGAAATAAAATTTTTCTTTTGCTTAATACTAAAATCTTCTTAACTAGTTTATTCTTATTAGCTATTAATATAATACAAAATATTATATTTATAGTTTAAAAGATTTATAGAGTCCACTACTTTATATCTATTATTTTTTTTTTGTTTGTGTCTGAGGGTCTGGTGCTTCTATTTTTACTATCTTCATTATTTCCATCATCTCCTCCATCTCCTTTACCATTATCCAATACTAGACTTATGAAGTCCACTAATTCTGTGATTTAGTATATTAATTTTTTAGCTTAGATAATTATTAAAAAGTTGGTAATAACTTAACAATCATCATTTAAAATAAGATTTTTAAGTTTAATTTAGTTTATATATATAAATTAACATCTTATAATAGATTTCTAGTATTTTATAAAAACTTATTTTTTAAATTTATTTTAACAGTTATTTTATCTCTTAACCTGAGATAAGTATAATTAAAATTATTTGAATTAAAATTGGTAATAATTTTTATATTAGTAACCTTACTATATTTTTTATTTAAATATAAATTATTAATAAATACTAAAAGTCTCTTATAAGATTCTGATTCTTATTTTTTGATTTTTAAAAAGATTGTTTTTTAATTATGCTATTAGCTCCAAAGATTCTTACAGCCTTATTATTTCTTATGATTGTAGTACTAATATCAATTTTTTTAATTAAGAGGCTGTTAGCTGATTTCTAGCGTCTTATAGTTTATTATTTTAGGATATTTATTAATTTTATGTTTTTTTTTTCTTGGTGGTGCAACTTTGCCACCATTATTATTGTTGTTGTTATTATTATTATTATTATTATTATTTTTACTACCATCTTTAGCTTTATTTTTAATTTTATTTTTAGCTTTATTTTTAGCTTTATCTTTTGTAATTCTTTTTTTTTTTTTTTGTAATAGGTATTATCTTATACTTATTAATCAAAATTTTTTTATAATTTGAAATAAGATTTTGGAAGTTTGTTACTTATTTAATTTTTTACTAACAGGTTTCTTATTTGTACTTTTATTAGATTTTTTCCTGTTATTTTTTTTATTTAATGATTTAAATGATTTTGTTGTTGTTGCTGATCTTTTAGTATTTGTTATTAGATTATTTGAATCTTTTAAATATTCTAGTCTTAGACTTTTACATCTAAAATTAATAAATATGAAAGTTAATCTAAAGAAGTTAGTAGAATTTTTAAATAAATTAGGGTTTTTAGTTTTATTAAAATTTTTAATATTAAAATCAGATTCTGGATAATAATTAAGATATATAGGTGTGTTTGAAAGAATAATTAAAAAACTAGTAATATTTTTAAGAGATTTATTATTATTTTGAGATTGTTTTGGGGTTGTGTTTTAAGATATCTAAGATTAGGTGTATGTAGATTAGTAATATTGGGAGTTAGACTAGAAAAAAGAAAATCTATCCTATTATCTAATATTTGATCAAGATTATAATTTGTTATTTTATTAAAATTTTAATTTATTTTAAGTTTTTGATTTTGAAGATAAACAGCTTTTAATAGTTTACTATTATATTTTATTTTAGTGTTGGAGTAAAGATATTAAAAATAGTATTTCAAAATTAATAACTTATTTAATATATAAATTATTAATAAATATAAGACTTCCAAAATTTATTTAAAACTAGAGAGTTTCATAAAAATACTAAATATTAAATAAAAATAAAATAAAATAAAAGTAGCGTTTAAAATCAGGGCGGGAAAAATCGAGTCGGGACAGAGAATTCCCCAACTTTAACTAAAAAAAAAAAAATTAAAAATAATTTTTTCCAAATCAAAATATTTCTCAAATTAAAATAAAATTTTTTGGATATTTCTCAAATCAAGGTAAAATTTTTTGAATTTTTTTCAATAGGTAAAAAGTTTTTTTAGAAAAATTTTCAAATTTTTTAATTTTGAAATGGTACTGAAACTTGTGCTTTAGAATATCCCAAGTTGAGGTGANTAAGTTCTTATCGATAAGCAGAGAACTGTCAGTTTTTAGATAGTTTTACTATGTGATAACTTATTTACGTGGCTTTTTCCAAACCATTAATATATATTTATAAAAATATATTATTATAACAAAAAAAACCCACCCTGAACCAAGAAAAAAGCTAGAATCAAATCAAAAAATAATAAAAATTTATATCAGGGTATTTCCCCGACTCGGGGAAATATCGGCTTTTTTTTTTCTCGATAAAAAACCCGAGTCGGGGAGGAGTAAATTGATTCCCTGATTCAAAAAATTTTTCTGGGCTCGTTCCTCGCCATCCCCGGTATATTTTAAACACTGCTTTAAATAACGTACCTCACCTAGAAGCGGGACACACCTAGAAGTGTGACACTTACCCTAAGCGAGAAAACCACACCAAAGAAATCCAAAAACCACCAAAAATCCATCACCAGACTATTAACCAACCATCAACCTACCATCAACTTCCGTCACGTCCACAACCACAACCATGCGTCATATACCGTAAAAAACGTCGTAAATCATATTACAACCACCGTACCTAACGATATATACAAAAAAACCGATCAGTTTACCAGCGCGGCGCTAATAAATCACGTGTTGCGTTTAGCACTATACACGTATACACCGCCTATTTTCAGTAGCGATTTTAAAAACAACCACAAACAGTACATAACTGAAATGCGTACTATATAACAAACTTGATCTTCTGGATTGCATGCCGTTAGATTTATAATTTTACGATTTCTTTTGATGGTTTTATCGTTGATGGAAGTTGATGGTCGATTGACGCGTTTGGTGATGGATTTTTGGTGTGGTTTCTGGATTTCTTTGGTGTGGTTTTCTCGCTTAGGGTAAGTGTCCCACTTCTAGGTGTGTCCCGCTTCTAGGTGAGGTACGTTACTTTAATATTTATAATTTTTTTATTACCTTTTTATAATATAATATTCTTATATATATTCTTATCATATAATAGTTTATTTGCGGATTTCTTTTCAAATCATTAATATATATTTATAAAAAAAATTACTAAAACAAAAATTCACCAACCCAACCCAATAAATATACCAATACCAAATCAGTATAAAAACAAATTATATATTAAAGTTTTAATACTAGTTTAATACTATTATTATTATTATTTTTTCCAATAAAAAAACCGGGTCAGTGAGGCCTAAATTAATTCACCGGATCAAAAAAATTTTTCTGCCTCGTTCCTCGGCATCATCGCATTATTTAAAACGCTGCAATTAGCAATTTATAAAATTGGCAAAAATTTTAACAAATATATAATTAAGAATATTATGCTATGGTGAAAAGTGTAAAACTTGTAAGCTAAGTTAGAAGCAATTCGGGCAGTAAAAAAACGAAAAATATGTCAAAATCTAAATAAATGATTTATCACTCTGGCAGAAATAGCTTTACAACAAAAATGTGAGCCCAAACTTACTATAATAGTAACAAACAAGGTGATATCTGACAAGGAAGACAACATCTTAATTATTGAAGATGAGGCACCTTTACAACAATCGAGCTATATACAGCCTAAAATAATAAAATATTCAGGGTACAAAAGCGATATGGACGGTGAAATCAAATAGATTCATATATTTTTTGTATTTATAGCCCTCAGACTGACAGAACTGTTGTTAATAATATATAATTTCGTTATTCGCGATGGTGGTGGCCACAACTAGGGGGTGGCCACATTCATACCACTCGACTTAAAGAAACTTTGCAGTTATATTACGATCATAATGACTGCTACTCCAGAAGAATGGGTGTATATAATTTTGTTTTTTGTGTCTACATTATATCTCCGTGTGCTTAGTTAATGCCTATTTTGAACAGGCCGGTCTTCCTAAACGCGGTAACTTCGAATACATGATCACACCTCGCAAAAGCCCCAAAAGCTTCAAGAGTTGGCAGCCCCAATCGTGCCCGCAACTTCGTTATGCCCAGTATATAAAAACAGCACCAAGTTTTATCAAAGAATTGAAGGCTTCATGAAAATCCCTCAATATAAACGGGCTGGGTTGGTTAATGTCATGTCAGCCATCAATGAGAAGATATGCAGCACAACTAACAAAAAGGCAAGTGGTTGTTATGATAAATATCACTGGGCAATTGAGGACATCGATGATATGGGTGATGAGCTTTTTGTAGTTTTCAAAAGGTATAATTGCGATCCAAATTTGGAGGTCAAAATGGAAGTGTTCTATCAAATATTCACAGGGGACCCGGGGAAGATATCTCGCGTTCAACTGATATATTTCAGGACTAATGACACCCTTAGAGCGTCTATCGTTGCCATTGGAATTTTTTGGCTTTTGGTGAACGAACAAGCAGTGTGAGAATAGGAAAACTTGTATTGTTAAAATATTAAGAGGGCCGCTTTATTTAATCTAGTTCATTCCGCCAGTGGCATGCTCTTCAGATAGTAGCATACAGATATTCATGCAAAATTTTTTTATAATTATCACAAAAATAAGGGATTTATGTTTCTCATAAAGTGTTTTATGGTATTTAGTTTTCAGAGATAATTTAGATTGTAGTGGTCTCGGTCACGATTATATTAGATTTATAAGCTCCGATATTTATTCTATTGTATGACCTCAAGATGTAGTATCCCTCCTAGAGAGAAACATTCACATGTTAGCAGTTTCTTCCGCATATTTCTAAAAGATTATTCCCTACTTTTTCCAAGTTTATATTTCGAAAGGCGGGAAAGAGGAGGGTCCTGTCGAAAACGCTTTCCTTATAATTGTTTCGAGAGGACTGCGGCTCGTGTGGCAAGGAAGATCATTTCAAGCAAGTTCAGGAACGGTGGTAGCTGCGGCCTAACAATAGCGGGATCTCGATCCACCGACCCCGCACTAGCTCTAGTTATAAAACCCTTAGTTTAACGAAACAAAAGTGCATCTTAGTTACTTACTGATCGTCTAGGCGCATTTCAACTGTTACAGATTTCTCAAGCACGCTGGAGGCTGAAAATGCACCAGATGGTGAAGATACCATGGTTACGTCTAAATTAGCTCGGGGAATACTGTTTCTTGGGTCGTAGTTAGTATCATAATTCTGAGGGTAATACCGTAAACATTTAAATAGCTTAAGGTCCAAATTTTAGCCTACGAAGTATTTGATGACTTTAATCCCGTTATCCACTGATGCGAGAGAATAGCAGCCGCTCTGGGCCGGCCAGCAGGATTCGGGTTTAAGAGCTCCTCTATAAAATCTTGACAGGAAGTTGAAAGGGGTTTATCCGGAATACCGCTCTGAAGGTCGAGCGGCGTGTCTCCTTTAACATAACTTAAAAGATCGCCCATGTAGCAAAATAATCGACGGTGTAGTAATAGCTCAACAGTGATTATTCCAAGAGCCCAGACATCGACAGCGACCGATAATTCGCTAACGTGGAAAATACGTAGCACCTCAGGTGCCACATATCCAGGTGTACCGATTTCAGTCATACGACTATTGTCTTCCAAAACTTGCTTGGATATCCCAAAATCAGCGAGCTTTACAATCCATCGTGGAGATCTAGTCCAAACTAGTATGTTCTGCATGGTCATATCATTAAATGTTTTCATCTGGAAGCCAAAGATTCTACCTATGAGTGCTTACATTCGGTTTCAAATCGCGATGTGCAAATCCGTTTTTGTGCATATGACCAATGCCTTTCGTTACTTGTTGTATAATTTGGCCTGTCTCGGCTTCTGATAGAGGTGGCTCTGATCTTGTAACCTTCCCTAGGTCGCCGAGCGGGAAAAATTCCATCGCTATAAAAATTTCATCGGCATTCTCGAACCAACCGTATGTTTGCACGAAGTACTGGGCATACTATGGCTCCCTGTTAGTTTATGTATTTGAATTTATTATATCAAAACAGTAAGAACTCACTTACTTGACGTTCTGAGAATTGAGCTATCACTGCAAGCTCTCGCTTATAATCCCACCCCTTATCTTTTCTATAGGCTTTCTTGATAACCTTCACAGCACGATATTGCGGGGTTCTTTGATCGTGATGCTGATTCTGCCGTAGCTCCTCAAACCGCACGGAGCTAGATGCGCCCGCACCTATGTTAGGTCCAATATCCCATATTTCTTCCCGTTTAGAAGCATTCGGTCCTACGACCGAGGCTGTGGGCTTTCTCCACCTATGTTTGATGCATCCTGTGAGAAATTCAGTTTCCAGTTTCAGTTTGAGAACTGGCTCTGGATAATATGACATGGGTTAGAAAGGTGTTGCTCTCCGCAGATACGTATATACGGTAGTCGACCAAATATTCCGATCGTCGTGGTTTACAAAGAGTATGTAAAATGCATGTTCAGTTGGTCTCGCATGTGTCCTGATTTGATAAGTGGAGAGGTTTGTGATAACTTAACGAAGTTTAGTCTAGAGCCATGAACCACCGATCTTTTGAATGGAGTCGGTGTTTACAGTTTCGATTAGATCTTCCAAATTTATAAGCCTTACTTTGTCTTACTGTTTACAATCAAGTTTCCATTTTAGCGGACCGTGAAATGTACGAGGCGGCCAGGCCAAATTTCACCGAAGGTTCAATATTGGAAGGCTTTTATCAAGCTTAATTGGTTAAAAAATTTGTTATTTTCATATAAGTTCATTATATTTTTGTGTTAAAAAGGCACAGCATCATGTAGTACGGCCCTTGCAGCAATGGTTAAGGAAAGCCGCAAATTTATTGGTCATGAATCGATATGCAGGCAGCCGCTCTTGTTTGTTTGCAGGTCAGCGGCTAGGATACATTGTACGCAAACAGTCAACCAAAAATAGCCCCAAGACTACAAATATAGCTATTCGTCTTCATCATTTAATGTGAGGGGTGTTCTCTGGAGGATCTCTTGAGCTTTGTAATTACAAACTCGTTCACTGTTTTGTTTTCAAAAGAGCCGCGGAATGTTTATATGACCATGGCAGAGCTAGCGATTGGAATCGTTGGTGTTGCGGGTGCTGTGGAGACGAGTATCAAGTAAGTTAGGTTCAAAGGAGAGGATCGCAAGGTATAATTCTGACCTTAGGCTAGACTAGCAAAATATCTAATCAACACTTATCGGACGTACCGAGACGTTACTCAGATTCTGGAAGAAAAGATCGTTATTGTCGAGGCCATCTGGATAAAGGTCGAAAGACAGCTGGAGTTGCTCCATAGTATATCTGACTCCCTGGATCCCGAATATGCGGAAAGCCAAGTTAAAGTTGTTGGAATACTCCGCACTAAACTGCTTCAACTCGCATCTCACCTCCAGAACTATACCTCCAAATTTGAGCCGAAAAATATATCTTTAAAACGAACATTGAAGGGACCATATAAGAAGATCAGGGTCTCGGCAGCCCTCCGACGCAATCTAGACAAACTCATCGATGAACTACGAGAGTGGAGTGATCTATTCGACCCAGGCTGGTACCACATCATTCGTATGAGTAATAAGACCATAGATTATGCTCTTTCCAAGGCGCCCAGTCAAGTGTCAGGTTTGGATCAGAGCGCAGACCCTATTAGGAGAATACAAACACTTCGTGCTGTGATAAATCCAGGAGCATCACATGCCACAGGCTACCCAAATCCTCCACTAAGTTTTTCGGAGAACTCGCTCGGAGAACATCAGGATGAGGTCATTCCATTTTCGGAAGCGACAGTAATAAAAAGATTAAATTTTCGTACTCAGCGTATATTGATCAGAGAGCGCATCGCATGTCCCCCTGAGACCGCTTCTCAATTGAAGTCTGATATTGAAGAATTGGCTCGAAGATTACAACAAATCGACCCTGACGCCTTTGGGCTCTTACAATGCTATGGCTTGATCAAGCATCGGGACCCGAGTACGAAGGCTCTCCAGGCTCTCGATGTCATATACCGAACGCCGGACGGTACAGAATCCCCGATTAGCCTTCGCCAGTATCTTATTCAGCAGCCACCTGTCAGCATAACAGCGATCGTACACCTCACCAAAGAACTTATCAAGTCTGTCAGCTATATCCACGCCTGTAACTTCGTGCATAAGAACATACGACCCGAGAATATTTTAATATTCCCAAACAGCCAGTCTCCAATAGGGAAGGGGTTTCTTCTGGGCTTTGACAAATTCCGCAATATGAACTTTCAAACAAGTTATTTTGGCGATCGTGCCTGGCACCGCAACCTCTATCGTCATCCTCAGCGACAAGGTCCCTTTGTTGAGGATAGATATATAATGCAGCACGATATCTATAGCATCGGAGTCTGTCTTCTTGAAGTCGGGTTGTGGCAGTCGTTTGTTGACTATCCAGAAACAGATGCGAATACTATACCTACGGCCGGGGCCGCAAGTAGACTAGCTGGACTGACTCTTACAAACGATGTCTATAAAACGAGAGATCTAGATACATTTATGCACATAAAAGATTGTCTTGTCACTCTAGCCCGGAGCTACCTGCCGCTTCGGATGGGAGATCGGTATACAGATATCGTTTTAGCGTGTTTAAGATGCTTAGATCCGGGGAACGAAGCCTTTGAAGCTATGGATAACGTTGAAGACGAGGACGGCATTCTTGTTGGGGTCCGATATACTGAGAATATATTGTTGAAAATGAGCAATATATCAGTTTGAAGCAGCCAATCAGAGACCTGTCAATATATCATGTAAAGACAGTCAGAAGGATATCCCGTCTGTGGAAAAGGCTAATCATAATAGACTAGCAACATAAACTTTTGATGGTTACTATCGGAGAGAAGGAGTATAATTTAGAGTTATATCCGTTGATCAATATAACCGCATTATAATGATAAGAACTATAATAATATGAAAATTGAGTGAAAAGATATATCAATGATAGTGGTGTAGATGGCGATCCATAATATTTGAAGCTAAGTCATATGGTCATCCTGTTCGGATAACAAACTTAAGTGTATCGATACGTATCTACGCCCTCAGCCTCTGCGTCAAAATTGACAGAGTACACATGGTATATTAGAAACTTTGATATTAGCTATAAGATGCCATACTAGCTTAAATTTAATATTGATATTATTATTTCTTTTAAATATCATGTGCATGCTATAGTAAGACCAGCGTCAATGAAGAAATTACCTATAATCTGAGAAGAAATATATTGAAATACACTTCAGTTGAAACATGGAATTATCATGGCTTTGCAAGCTTTGCATTTTCCAGGAATATTACAGTGAAGCTACTAGTTTGCAGATTTGAATCTGGGGATTCGACTAAGGCTATCAAATGAGTGGCAAGGAAATACTCTTGTTCAGGAATTGTAGGTAACCGGTGATGCATGATGCATCAAAGGACGGGGGTAAAGAAAAAAAAGAAGAATAATCGGCATTCCCTGATCGATCATGATTGGCATTAACATTTTGAGCGAACGTTTGTTTATCATCCGCGATAAAGAAAATCCAACAGATCTACGACATTCTATCTTATAAGCTTGAGCTAGACTCTTCTCACACCACACCATCAACCTTTCACTTGCAAACTCCACCTTTCACTATCGTTTGATATCGATATCAGTATATAATATCAGTATCGAGCATCCAACTCTCATATCCAGCCTACAATGCACTTCGTATATCTCCGATCCAGTAGCCAAAGCTATTATACAAAGCTCCAACCTCCTCCAAAGATCGGCAGATGGCTGAAAACATCCCTACTACCCCTTTTCAAAAGACAGCGAAGCACAAGTCGCTCGTCGAGGACGCTGAGTCCTCGGTGGGAGTTCTTCAATATTAGACCCCCGTCCCAAGTACACCGGTATGCCGCAATCCAGTTTCTTTCTTCGAATTTGAGCTACGATTGTTAACATCTCTTTGTCTATTGGAAAATAGTGTTAAAGGTCCTCCCTATGGGCAAGATCTCTTCTACGGCCACCGCTCCTGCTCCGCAAAGTCGAGCTTCGCAAAACTTGGAGGACCAGATTGAAAGCGAGACGGCACAACTGTCCCAGCAAAACCTTGCTATCAATACTTCAGACAAACCAGCAAGTGATTCCAAGCTCGGAAAACCAAGACAGCGCAAATTCTCCGCTCTTGATTCCCCGGTCTCAAAAAAGTCTTCATCTCAAGTCAACGAAGAACGAGATAACGAGCAGCTCTCTTTAAGCATAGGTATCTACCTCCGCTAGTGGCACCACTGCTAATGACAGCAACACTCAAATGCTACACGACGAAATTGAAGCCGAGCAGGAAATGTTGGTCAAGCACTACATGGACTGCGGGTTTCTAAAGAGGCCCGCAAGAAAGAGAATTAAACCATGGCACCTGGGACTCAACAAATAATCTGGCCTTGAGTTTGAAATAGCTAAGGAAGAGTATAGGCAGAAGTATAGAGAGGCCAGGTACTCTAAGGATTATGTTAGAGAAATGTATATTCCTGATGTTATGGTTGGTTCGAAGCATTTTCATGTCCCAAATGAGCGACAGCGAGAGGAAATGAGGGCTAGGAGAAAGGAAGCTGAAGAGGAGTAGGAAGAAATATTCTACAAAACTGCAATTCGTGAAATGGAGGCGAAGAAAGAATCACTGAACCCATGAGATCTTTTAATTCTGAAAGTTTGAACTAGCTTACAATTCTTTCGATAGTTTAGAGGAAGCAGGCTTCGTCGACACGCTACGATTAATTTAGAATAGGCAGACACCGGAAATGCCCTGGTATGAGGGAGGTCTTTGAGTTCACCTTCCCAAACTCGATGACCGGTGAAGGACTGCTTAATATTGGAAGTGAGAAATCAGACGCTGGCAGAATCACCGGGACAGATGTGGATGATCTCCTTGAGAGTCCGGCCGATATTGAAAGGCGACTAGATGTCGAAGATGAGGGAACAAGTCTCGGGTCAACATATCCAGAAGACTTGCGTCCTCGGGTGGAATCGAAGAAAAAGAATATCATCTAAGAGGGTGGGTATCAACTCGATAAAGCTAAAGGGGAAAGCAAAGCGTATGCTTGGAGAGGCAAGCCAGTATTCAAGAATTTATATTGGTTAAAATCACTGTGCTAAGACCATCGAGCTAGAAAGTCGTTGATATGTGGTAGGTATTTCTTGTATCAAAAGTCTTTCATGAGGTTATTTCGTTCATAATGTAAGTTGACTTGATATTTCTGCTTTTACTATTGATTTAGATGGTAATGGCAGTTACCAATGAAAGAACTGTCACATGTGGCCAAGCGATACAGCTATATATAAAAATCTGTAGGTATTTGAATTATTTCAACCTAAAACCAGTCCCTTGCATGCGTGACTATACATTCGCATCTGCACATTTATTCAAGCGTGCGTCTGCGCCAAGGCACCGTCCGGCGTGGCACTAGATGTTATACCCGTCTTGGAAAACTTAGCTTCCCATCCAGCGCAAATGTTGTAGAAGGCTAGTTGTGGAAGTACATGATATTACGGGCGTATGCATGCATATCCATGTATATACCAAGGCAAAAGAAATTCGATACATTCTCTACTGGTGATAGTATTATTACACCCCTTAAATTTAAGTTTACAGAACCATGTTTATATAGCTCCGTTAACTCAGGTACCTATAAGATATATTTTATACCAGAGATTGTACTGATGCTCGCCTCAGACAAGAATCCCAAAAGCGGCTCCAATTTAAACACTTGAAACATTCTCAAGGTTCCAATAATTACCTAACTATAACCCCCAAACCGAGGCGCTGGAGATACAAATTGTTAAGTCAACAACTTCTACGGGATTTCACTTGATACATCTCGAAATAGAATGAAGGCATCAAATTTTGACTGAAAAATTTTCGTGTAAAACTAGAATACACCAAGGATTTTGTTGATATAGATCGCGACTCGTTCTTTTCAAGTTGTCAATATTCAGTTAAATTCAAGTCTCCTTATCTTAATACATGCTTACATTGTGAGAACCCTTTGGCGTTTTTGCATTTTTCTCTTCCGGGATATCTTCCATGGTACTCCACCATCCGCGACCAACGCCGATGCAAAGGTAATGCAAATGCAATCTGCTCCTTCGATGAGTCGATGCAAGAGCTCACGTTATGTAAAACAGGTATTAATACGTGATTGAAACCAAGCTGTCCGATTCGTCAATGGGCACAATTGGACGTCTCGCGCAGAGACTGTGAAAAAGAAAATTCAGCTCAAACCCTCGCGTGGCGCTTGAAATGTGGGCCCACCCGACCGTCCCCACCGGCCTTGGCTCGCTCCGACGCTGCTGGCTATACCGATCGCGGTTTAGCTTGGACCTGTGCTGGCCAGTTTGGCCGGGTGGTGTCGCTGCAGGGCAACGCAGAAGGACGACATTCCTAATTCTGAGTTTGAGACGCATCAGTTCTTTCACGACCACAAAACTGGAACTCGGAACTCGTCGTGTGCTGACGGACTGGCAGGTATCCACCGACTCACCCCGCGTCGCGCGCACATTTTTTCAATGATATGATATAATCAAGTTCAGGTGGATATACTCGGGTCTACGCTATTGCGCTAGTGCACGACGTTGCCTGTTGCCTGTAAAGATATGTGTGTGTGCGGTTGGACTTCACACCACGCCAAGTGAAAGCTTGAAGATGTATAAAATGGCCTCCCCTCGCTCGGCCACTTGGCATTCTCCTCTTTCTTCATTCCTTCGTATACCTTCTCGAGTTCTCAATCGCATTTCACCTTCCCTTCTTTGCATATAATAGTAATCCTGCCTCACGTAGTAGTTTTGGCTTTGTTGTATTTCTCGATTTCCTCACCATATTCAATATGCAATTGAAGTCTATCGTCCTCCTGGGCTTGTCCCACCTGGCATCCGCCCATTTCCTTCTAAACTCCCCTCCAACCATTGGATTCTCCGATGGCGACGAAGGAACCTATCCCTGCGGTAGCTTTGACGCCACCGATCGAAAAACCGTCACCAATTTCCCCCTAGGTGGGATCGCTGTCTCGGTTACTTCCACACATCCGCAGGACACTTGGTTCATCCGAGCCGCTCTGACGAATGACACGGAGAATTGGGTCGAGTTGATCCCGCCACTATCTCAACAAGGGCAGGGCAACTTTTGTTTCAGCAATGTCCCCGGTCTCGCTGCTTGGGAGAACTTGGATGCGGTATTGCAGGTTGTTGCTCTCGCACCAGATGGGTACCTCTTCCAGGTAAGAATCACACATCTCGCCTCCATCGTCTATCCATAATTCGAGAAATATGTACTAATTTGGATCTCTTACAGTGTTCTGCCATTAAATTCGTCAGCGGAGCCGCAATTCCTCCAGACGCAAAATGCACCAACGTTAAAGGCGTCTCGAGCTCCATCCTCTCCGAGACATTATTGTTAAATTCCAAGACCACCAGCACCGGTGCCGCCACCTTACCCGCCGCCACCACCGGAGGATCCGTGACCAGTGCTGCCACAAATGCCGCCACAACTGGCGGTACTGCGACCCAAGGTGGTGGTGCCAGTTCCACCTCGTCTTCTCGGTCGGGTACCACATCCCCCAACGCTGCCAGTAGGAATAGCGGTGCGTTGGTCGCTTTGGGTGGGGTTTTGGGCTCTATTGTATTGTTCTTCCTTTGAGGAGGTGGCAGAAAATAATTGGCGTGTCTTTGTTTTTTTCTCATAAAGAGGATATAATGTATTCTATGGTAATCAAGCGAAATATGGTGGTTTTCTTTGAGTCTCACTGTCTAACGAACTTTAATTCAATACCGAGATTTTTCTTTTAATAACGTATCATAAAAGTAAAATCCAGTAACTATGAGCAACCTACAGTTTTTTATAATCTGCGATGTCTGTAGTATTGCGTACATATGCTATGCAGTGACCCCTAAATTGCCATTGCGAGACCTTTATAGCAAACGACCCTAGCCTCGATATTAATGCGACCCGGCATCAGGTGTCTATTTTCGCATGCTGTATCAATTATACTTGATATGATTATACGAATATTTTAGACGGTTAGCTAACGTCAAACCTTATATAAGTCAATCCCGGAGATCCCTAAGCTTCTACTCGTTCTCAAAATAACATCACCAAAAAGAATTGGGAAGGTCGCGGGAATAGTCGAGCTCGAGGCTTCGTATATGTATAGTCTACCACACCGAAGAAATCTAGATCGTATACACACGAAGATATACGACCTTCCCTCCGTCACTTTAGCCCAGGATTTCACAACTAGTCAAACAACAAAATCCCTATATCCGAGGATAATCATCAGGATCCAAGGTGGATATGTACGTCTACGTATACATGTACATCCGAGATATAACTCGGAATACAAGATTCAAATGTTAGACGGTCGACAATGTTGGTTAACCTCGGATTCATACTATACAGATATATATGGTTTTGATCTGCGGTATATATATCCATATGCTGGTATCGTGTTGGTGTCGGTTACACAGTTTCGCGATATTGTGACAGGGGAGATTGAAAGGGAACGGGTTGGTTAGCGTTTTATACTTGGGTTTGGTGGTTAAATTTTCTGGATTCCAGTGAAAGGATTCTTTGGTTCGACTACAATTGTCGAATGCGAGATTTCGGGATTGGTTTGGTTTGAAAATGAAGGTTTGGACTAGTTAACGAATCTCGTTAGCTGGGCTCTATTTATGATGCCACGCAACGTTGATCTCGTTGTGATCCTGATCGTACAAGAAAACAACAATACGAATGTAGATGTATGGAAGGTAGAGAGGAAAGACTAAATAACTACTATCAAAGTTGTATAATTATGTTTTCCTTTAAATTTTAAATGATAATTATTTCCATTGCTTAACACCATGATGCGATGCGCGATGTCCGACAATCGATGCCGAATCTGCTGACCAAAATGATGCTTTGGGCGGTTTCACTGTAAGCTGTCGATCCAACACAAACACGAATGCAGCGCGGACTCGGGCGCAGAACCGAAGTGACACCGTCATGAACGCTAAAAAGCGGGTATCCATATTTTGGATACTAACTTCTTCGTTTTCACATTAGTAATGTGATTCGTATGTATATCTCGCATTCAATCAGATACTGCAGATAACACGATCCCCCCTCCCCGTATGCAAAGACGCCATAGACCCTACGTGTGCCGGCCGACAAGGGTGCCGAGACAGACCTGCAGAATGCGGCAGCTCTCAAAAATCGGAACAACTGCGAACAGGGAAGCGTGCCATCCCGCACTTGGCGGATTTAACGCCAACCCCGAGATCACTTGAATTCGCTGATGAAAGGCCATACTGATTGAGGAAAGTGGGTTTCTCCATTCTTCCTCTTAGTCTCCAGGCTCCTTGGCAGGAATGTTGTTCCCATGGTGCATACTGACTAACCAACTTTGCGACCATTCTGGATATAGCAATTGCGAACAACCGGATGACGGTCATAGCCATGGAAGCATGAGGATATCGAATGTCTTTTTACTCAATCTGGCTGGCGAGGTTTGTGAACGCCTTATCATTGCACGAGGTAAAACAAGGTCGCCCGATGCAGATAAATCTTCCTTGAGATCGTCCGAAATCCTAGCTCCGACTTAATATAGCCGTCCGAGCTACCACAAATGCATGCAAAATGCCACAAACATCACTCTTCTAACTATCGAAAAACCAGCCATACCAGAAATAAAAATGAATTGCTACTGCTGAGCGCCTTTTCCTGCTTCAATGGCCCGCCCCGGTTTATTGGGACAAGCTAAGCTTTTACTCAATCGAACAAGCTATTTAGCACCTTCATCTTCGAACCGGATTCTGTTGGGAATCGCAGCCAAGGCAGCGATACGGATAGTGATTTCTTTAGCTTACAAAATGAACTTCTCCGTCGGATCCTCTCATGGTAGCCGTAACCTTCCAATTCAAGCTCTAACGTTATCCCCCCACGATTTATTGCGTAGATCTTCATGTAATTCACCGTCACGGAATGCGCATGTGCGACACGGAGAGTGGGGACATGTGGATAAATTATAAATAAGAGGTCAATGGACGGGAATATCTCTGGATCTTTCCTTTCCTTCGTTTACCATCTTCGATTGCTTTTGAGATCGTCGACGACGAGATTTCTAGTAAAAATGCGGTCCACAGCTCTTTCATTCCTCACTGGTCTTCTCTTCTCGACGGCGGCATTGGCTGCCCCGGCGTGGGATAGGTCGCCGCAGAATATTGAGAAGATGCGCAGCGAAAAGCAAGCCGCAGCACTGAACCGTCTCGGAGGGCAGGCTGTCGCTAATGCTTACGAGACCAAGCATACCAAGTACTATAACAAAAATACCAAACGTAAGTGCTTACGTATTACTCGCATCCGGATTCAATTTACAAATTCTAATCGTATAATTGTTTTAAATAGAGTATTGGGTCAACGGTACTACCGGAGCCATCCCAGATGTCTACTTTGACGTCCCAGAATCCTTTGCAGGTCTCATGCCAATCTCCGCGGCCAAGAATGAAACCAGACAGTTATACTTCTGGTTCTTCCCCACCCTCGGCGGCAAAGATACCGAAGATGATCTCGTTATCTGGCTCAACGGCGGCCCAGGCTGTAGTTCTCTCGAAGGATTGATGCAGGAGAACGGACCGTTCACCTGGAAAGCCGGCACCTACCTCCCCGTCAAGAACAAGTACACATGGGCAAATCTGTCCAACATTGTCTGGGTCGAGCAACCTGTCGGCACTGGTTTCACACAAGGTGAACCCAATATCCGCAATGAAGAAGACATGGCCGTCCAATTCCTCGGATTCTTCCAGAACTTTGTAAAAACCTTCTCCCTACAGAACAAGCGCATCTGGATCACCGGAGAGTCATACGCCGGCATGTATATTCCATATATTGCCGACGCGATGTACAAGAAAAAGGATACCAAGAACTTCAATCTTAAGGGTATCTTGATCTATGATCCTTCTATCGCCGGTGATCTCATCACCGAAGAAATCCCCGCTGTGCCGTTCATGCTTAAGAACCAGGCCATCTTTAATCTCCCCGATTCGACTGTCGCCAATTTGACAGCACAACACCAGAAGTGCGGATATGATAAGGTTTATCAAGCCGGTTTGACATTCCCACCGAAGGGTAAAATCGACATGAGTGGAGTGGTTCGTAGCAGGGATTGTCACTTATGGGAATGTAAGTTCTTTCTCTCTTCGTTTTAAACCCTATCTACCAGCCCGCGAAGAATTATTACTAACGAACATTCTCCTCTTCGGGAATAGCAATCTGGGACGCCGCCAACATCATCAACCCATGCTTCAACATCTACCACATCACAGATACTTGCCCAGTCCCATGGGATGTCCTCGGCGTTGCCGGTGACTTTGCCGGCCAACCAAAGGGTGCAAAAACCTACTTCACCCGTCCTGAAGTCCAAAAGGCAATTCACGCCCCCATAATGTCAGACTGGTCGGAATGTTCCGAAAAGGACGTCTTCCCAACCGGTGACGGATCTCCCGCCCCTGCTCCAGCCGGTGTCCTCTCGCGCGTCATCGAAAGCAGCCAGCGCACGATCGTAGCGCACGGGTTACACGATTACATTCTCCTCGCTGAAGGAAGTTTGATGGCGTTGAATAATATGACCTGGGGTGGCGTTCAGGGGTTCACTCAGCGACCTGCGTCGACGTTTTATGTGCCGTATGAGGGACAGGGAGATATGGGTGTTTGGAGAGAGGAGAGAGGACTGACGTTTATTGAGATTAAGGCTTCGGGACATATGGTACCGGAGTATCAGCCCGGTGCGGCTTATAGGCATTTGGAGTATTTGTTGGGCAAGGTGACCGATTTGTCTTCTACCAAATGAGTACCGAAATAGTTTGGGAGGAGTTTGTAAATAGATCTTATAGGGGAGGATTGTGAGTTGGTGGAGAGATAGCTATGATACCCTGGATACCCAAAACAGTTAAATGAAGAGACAAATCAAAGTGAATGATAGAATATATAATAGAATCTAGATCTAGCAACGTCGGACACACAATTCTTTTACGCAGGCCATGAACACAGTCAGTGCCCAACACAAGGCACCGTTGCATTTTTCGGTTCTCATGTTTAGCATACGCAGGATTTCCACCTGATGTACAGGAGCCGCCGTACGTCACGCACAGATTCCTGCGTATTTCACACAGGACTCCTGTGTCAATGAGTTACGGAGGAATCTACCTGAAAACTCATCGCATTTATACTCTAGGGAATTGGATCTGCTCGGCTTGATATCATGAGATCATGATCCCGTCAGCATCTAATACACAAGCTTTACATGTCTCGTACAGTAGCAAGTTAATTGAGAAAATATAGGACTGTTCGTTTGTGAAGGGTTAGGGACAGGTTTTTTCAACCATACTGGCTAATTTAAATATTCACTATTAATATATATTGAAAAACAGCATAGCACGCTGACGATATAACCCCGACGGCGCAATGGCCGTAGTAGCACCTCATTAATCGCACCTCAAACAAGCGTGGATGCATATAATATACAGAATCATTTTTATAACTCAAGAGCGTCGACCCGTGCCTTGGGGCAGGCTTGTTTTCGGGATAGTCCGCCCTAATAGTGAAAGCTATGACGGTGATTTCGAAAAGAATGACCGCCTCTTTCGCTTCTGTGGTTCTGATCTTAAAACTGTGATGTCCAAAACGATATCCTTCCGCGGGTCCCTATAACCGAACAAAAAACGTGGCTCCTCATATTGGTACCGAGGCACGGAATCGAAAACCGCCCAGCACTCCAAAGTCGAAGCATTCTTCAACATCTGCTCTTTGAGATATCTCCCAGTCATATCGATTATACTCCCAACGGCATCCCCATTCGATCCAATGTACTTTTTCGACACGGGTGCCGAGTCGGTCGACGCATCAAACAAACCAGGTGGAACAGAAACATTCCTATCCCGATTCTTATAATTATTCGGCGACCGATCTTGAACCTCTTCCTTCTTCTTTTCCACCTTGTGAAGCCCATTCCCTGAATTCAACATCCTCACACGAACAGGATTCCGAAATCGCACAACAGGCCGTCCATTCGGCACCTTTCTCAGTCGCTCCGGAATTTTGAACTTCTTTACCACCAGTGGCAGCATCGGCGGCAAAACCTCGATATCCGACTCAGAATCCGCATCCGCGAGCGACAACTTCGCCAACCCCTCCACATCACTCTCAGATATCGCCTCCCCACCCCAAAAATATATCGTATCGGACTTCAACAACGGCGAATCCGTGATGTCAAAGTAACTGTGTACCCCCCATCTCCCATCGTGCGCGTGTTTCAACACACTAATCCCCCCCACTGGAACCCTCTGGTACCCCTTCGCATCCGCAGCCAACAAAAACCTCGTAGTCACAGCCCCAGTCGTATCCTTCCTTATCGAAATTATCAACCGTTCGGTCCACAGTAATCCGTGGAGACTGAGGTACCCTCCATCGCGGATCTTGGAAGGCCACGGCGGACCGGGATCGTTGGGGAGGTATCGTCGCAAACCCCAGAATTTGATATACCCGCAGTGATCAGGCGCTTCCGGGTCGATTTTATCGTAAAGGTAGCGTTTGCGACGGAATGTTTCGTCTTGGAGGATTGTGCCCCAGCGGGGGCAGACGAGGGAGGCGATAAAGTGGTCGTCCCAGTCGAGGTGTTTGAGGATTTCATGTTGTAGTTCTGTGGGGAGTTTTAGAATGCTCATTGTGATGTTTATATTATATGTACATTGCGACTTATATCGGCGGATTTATTGGGAGCGGCGTGAGGGTTTTTTTGGGGGGGATGTCGTGCATTGAATGAAATGATGTCGTAGGTGATGCATGCGATTCGGAGCGCCTTTCCCCGGTCTTAACGTTAGCGTCAGATCGAGAGATACCCCTGTCCAAATCCAACCGAAATGTCGGCTTAGTGTTGGGTGCTTTGAATTTTGAGATTTATAGCTGTATCCTATTGGTTTTAGGTTACGATAAAGGCAAATTTAAATCCATTCAAGAATTTCATGGGAGAAAGTATAGTAACTGCGGATACAAACATTTTTTAAAGCTGGGTGCTCTTTTTTAAAGTGCGGAAAAGCTAGCTCACAGTCTTAGGTGAGTCAGGCATCTCATCAATTGAAATCCATCCAATCCTTTGGTCGGTTCGGAGCCTCAGCTCACAAGGAATATGAACCTATTATAAAAAATATTGAAAGTAGGAACAAGATGTACAAGATAATGCAAAAAATTCGAAAATTACAGTATATTAACAAAAACCTTAAGATAGTTTCTAGACGTATTTATGCATGAACAGATACTGGCTTGGCGTATCCTTGTCCAGCAAACCCTCCCAGTCCAGCATTTACCTCCTGTTGCACCGGCTTCGGCTCAACACCGACACGCTCCTTGCTCAACAAATCGACGAGCAATGGGTTTGGTCTTCCCTCCCTCTTGACTCCATCGACACCCTCCTCCCTAAACTTGGTAATTTGATCCATATAAGAATCGAACAGGAAGCTACTATCTAGCGGTCCTCCCTTCGCTTCTGGATGGAACTGTGTGCTCATAATCGGCCTAGTTTCGTGAATCATACCCTCGTTCGACTGGTCGTTCAAGTTGATGAAATACGGCTTCCAGCCAGCTGGGAGAGTAGAAGCGTCAACAGCGTATCCGTGGTTTTGAGAAGTAATGTGGCATCGTCCGGTAGTTAGGTCCAAAGCTGGGATGTTGTGAGCACGGTTTCCGTACTTGAGCTTGACGGTTCTAGCTCCCGTCGCGAGAGCAAGGAGTTGATGGCCGAGACAGATTCCCATGATCGGGCCATTGTACGAATCAATCAACTTTCGTAGATGGTAAACTGTCTGCATACAGTGGGTTGGATCACCAGGTCCGTTCGAGATGAAGACACCGTCAAAGTGGTGAGCAACCTTGTGAATTGGATAGTCCCATGGGAAACAAGTGACGGATGCTCCTCGTCCGACAAGAGATCGTAGAATGTTTTCTTTGACACCACAGTCAATGACAGCTACGTGCAGATCACCGGTGGAAGAAACGTGGAACGGAGCCTTGGTGGAGACCTTGGCTACCAAGTTGATCTGTTCAGGATCAATAAAGGCTTCATCTTCATCGGCATCATATTCTTCCCCAATAGTGATGCGAGCAAGGGAAGATCCCTGTTCTCGGAGAAATGTGACGATATCACGAGTATCGACTCCTGAAATTGCGGGGACGCCTTCTCGGGCACACCAATCGCCAAGAGACTCAACAGCGGTCCAGTGAGAATATTGAAGAGCGGCGTCGGCTACAACAATACCCGCAGCTTGAATATGCGGGGACTCGAAATATTTGAGCAGACCGGCTTCGTCGCGGTCACGTCCTGGAACACCATAGTTGCCGATGAGGGGCTGGGTGAAGACGAGAATCTGACCACGATAAGAAGGATCGGTCATGGACTCTGGATATCCTACCAGAGCCGTGGAGAAGACTGCTTCTCCGGAAATGTTTTGTTTCGCGCCAAAGGACTTGCCATGATAAACCGGGCCGTCCTGTTCGAATATATCAGCACATCAACTCCGTAATCAACAACAAATTCTCATGACATACCCTAATGGTGAACGTAGCCCGATCGTGTGAGATTGGCGTGGCACCACGGTTGATTTCAGGCATAAGACGACCGGCACTACCGGTGACAGTAGCGAGATATCGCTTCCCAAGAGCACCCTTGAACAGGGATTTGGAGTGATGATTGAGCATTCGCTTAGCCAACATGGTTGCTAATTTTAATCTTCTAATATTGGTCGGAGAGCTGGCTGGTATGTCTCGGAGCGTGAAAGGACGATAAGAAGTGAGTGAACGGTTACTGCGCTATCTGAGACTCAATTACTGAGAGCAGGTCTTCCAAATGTGATCTATTACGCATTTCAATAAGTAATTAGTCGCCGCTCTACTTGTGAACCCTTGATCACGAGCCGTTTCGAAAGATGTAACATTCAACAAGGCGTCCAATTGGAGCCTTTGCCAATCATCATTCGATCGCATCTCCGAACGTTGAAATGCAAACACAAACAATATTTTAGTAGCATACCAGAGATGTAGTCCTGGAGAAAAGACCCTCGTTAGTGACACGTCTTCAGCTGTTAACCAGCATATGGGTCTGGCGGTGAACATACTTGGGAAGTAAAGGACGTTGGGCAAAATCGCATACGTGCGGTGGCAGAGGATGAACCCTCCCGCTGGGATCAGTGAGGGACGAGTATAATCTTAGATTGCTAATGGAAGAATATCTTAAAGATACAATCTCCCAGATTATCAAGAAGGCGGATTGATTGTTGAGGAGCTGATTGGAAGGAAGAAAAGAAGAAGGGACGAAGAGAAATGGTTGGAAGGGGAGAGCGACCCTTCTGCTTAGTGTATGGACAGGGACAACAGATCGAGTTAGTTTAGATCTCAAAATTTTTTCTTTCTTCCTAAACGGCGTTCAATCGGAGAGGGGTTCCGTGGGGTTAGCCAGTGGAATCGAAGCTGGATCGTGGTCGAGTGACGAAAAAATTTGCAGCGGTGAGAAGGTTGGTGAAAGAAGGTTGAATCGAAGAGGAACTCGTCCGCCAAAACAAGAAAATTTGCGTCAGAACAAACAAGGAACCACTCCGGGAACGGGGCACCCGCACAATACAACAAAATCAACACATCAACTGATGTCAACACGATTATACATCGCCAAGGACGCATCCGGATGGTCTGAAAGGCTTTAATCCACAGGTGTTACAATATACGATCGCGCGAGCCACGATATACGCGATATCCTTGTATACGATAGCTTCAAAGCCCCACAATCGGTCGTATCGCATATGTTGCGTGATGATAAGGTATGACAGGACTCATGTCGACCCATTGTCATCATGTGACCGCGAGTCTTCAACGTATGGCAATCTTTAGTCCGTTGAACTCACCTAAGGGGTCAATAACTATTCGGAGCAATCTTACTCCGTTGTTATCCAACTGAATTTTGACCACCATGAAGCTATACAGGGTCGCATATACCGAGACCCCGCAAACTAGAAATACCTGCGTCTTGATTGGTCAATATCCAGTTTCTGTCTTCCGCATGCGACCATTAACAAACTAAATATCGATCAATTGAACCAAAGACATCCCAAAAAGATGGAAATTTTACCAAGAATCAAAGCTAGATATTCCTCGGGTCTTGCTTCTCACAAGGGTGTGTAGCTCGCTTGGCAGTAGCCTGCCTCGCTTGGCGCCACAGACACCTCCGCTTGGCGAAACTGATAACAAGATGTTGCGGAAGAATAGTGGAAGGTTACGAGCATCGCTCAAATCGGGTAGGTGCAGAAAGCCTTGGCCGGCCTGGGCTCACAGTGCATATATATTCCAACCTACTCTAATGATGATCCTTGTATACCTATACTCGTACACCTTCATGCCTGCTTCAGTATTCCCTTGTGTAGCCAACATGCCGATAGGTGCCAATTTCCAATTCGAAATTGATATAGTCATAAATCCAGAGATAAGCTTATAAATGAGACCTTGGGACCCACATTTCTTGGCCGAATCTTCGAAGCTTCCATTAACATTAATGCCATCTTAGGCAGCTATCCTGGCGCAGGAACCCTTTGGTTTAAACCGGCTTTGGCCTCGGCTTTTCCTGGTTGCAATATTCGGATGTTCTTGCGAATCTCGACACTATGTTGTTTCGCCCGATAGTTGATGTCATATCATCTTAAATGACCAAGTATAAAAGACAGCGGTTTCTCCTGGGAGTCTAAAGCATCTGACACCAAGAGAGACGTAACTGTTCCCACGGCTTTGAGAATAATTTGCCCTTCTTCGCATTTCTTTTTACTTCTCTCAAAGTTTAACGACAAGACAAGCAGACTTTAGCCTTCTTCTTAACTGCAATGAAGGTCTCAACTTTAGCTTTGCCAATTTTGGCTTCATCACTGGTCTCTGCCGCTCCATTTCCCATCGTTGAGTCGAACAAACTTAGAAGAATACTCTACCGCTCAAACCTGGAAGCTCGGGCCCAAGAGCTCTATAACATTGCTGTTCGCAATAACGGAACCCGCGCTTGGGGGACCTCTGGTATACTCCTCATCCTATCGATTATGTTGTGAATCTTTGCGAATATGATATATGTCGTATTTTTACTAGGTCACTGGGAAACTCTCGACTGGATTCAAGGTCAGATTCCAACGGACTACTACAATGTCGAGCGACAGTACTGTAAGCTATATTCCATTTGTTATACATATGCATTAGCTTGTGTCAAATCCATTATGGGCCTCACTAACAGCGATTGATCTCGTAGTCAACATTAGTGTCACCACTTATGATGAGCTATCCGTTGCCATCGATGGAGTCGCAGCAACCGGTGTTAATGGAGTCACCGCGACCTCTGGTTTGTCAAACAAAAGTGTCACTGCGCCAATCATTGCCGTTCCCAACTTAGGATGTGAAGCTGTGAGTATTCGGTCCGAACTTTCAATTTACGAGCAAGTCTAACAATTGTCAATGTTTGGAACGCGAACGCTAGTCCGACTATCCTGCATCCGTGGCCGGCAAAATCGCTCTCGTCCACCGTGGAACCTGCAACTTCGGCTTGAAAGTCGCGCTTGCCGAGACTGCCGGCGCGGTTAGTGTAGTTTTATGGAACAACCAAGCCGCACAGGTTCAGCCCTCTCTCGGTGCTCCGACAGACTATAATGTCACCTACTTTGTCCCAACAGTTATAATCCCACAAGAGCAAGGTGAGGCTCTCATGACCAAACTTGGAACAGGCTCCCTTCCCGCAAAACTCTCCACTCTTTGGCACACCGAGGAGCGATTAACCGCGAATATCATTGCCACCACCAAAGGCGGAAATCAAAATGCTATTATCACGTCTGGCTCTCACACTGATTCCGTGAAAGCTGGTCCTGGTATTAACGACAACGGCTCCGGTACCATTGCTCACATCGAAATAGCAAAAGCCCTCACCAGATTTTCAGTTAACAATGCCGTCCGGTTCATGTGGTTCTCAGCTGAGGAAGACGGCCTTTTGGGTTCTGAATACTACACCACGCATCTTTCTGAAGCTGAGGCTGCGAAAATCGTTCTGAATCTCAATTTTGACATGTTAGCCTCGCCAAATTATGTAAGAAGCCTGACTACACCCTACCTAAGTACCAAATCCCTAACAGTCAGCGAATATAGGTTTACTCCATCTACGACGGTGATGGTTCTACTTTCGAATCACCCTTCGCTAGCACCGGCAGTGGTCACATCGAGAAAACCCTGATCGACTTCCTCATAGATGACGACAAGACTTCGGTACCCACAGAGTTCGATGGCCGTTCAGACTACAGTGGCTTCCTCGACATCGGTATCCCCGCCGGTGGCATTTTCATGGGTGCCGAGGGTATCAAGACCGAGGAGGAGGCCAAACTGTTCGGCGGAAAAGCGGGTCAGCCATACGACGCGTGCTACCACCAAGCTTGCGACGATATTAAGAATCTTAATTATGGAGCATTCATTACGGGTGCTAAAGTTATCGCGGACTCGATTGCTAAGTATGGGGCTAGCATTGAGGGATTCCCATTTCCACGACCTGCTAGCAAGTTGAAGCCGAGAAAGTTGACTGCGGGACCTCTGGTTCCAAAGCCAAAGAAGGGCGGATACATCACTGAGATTTGAAACGATTTAATATGAATAAGTACTTCAAGTTGTAGATACCCATTGGCACGATATAATTGTATAAATTTGTATACAGGTTTCTGATTTTAGCATCAATTGTTGCTGTCGTCCAAATTTCATGAGTAATATAAAATATGATAGGCACCCGAAATTTTATCCCCACCGTGCGCTATGTTAAACATTGCTAGTCAGTAAAGCCGGCATAACAATAAGTTCTACCCAAGATTAGTTTTGCGGCTACTCGATATCACGACAATAATGTGTTGAAACCTGGACATGGGGTATGGATCAAATGTGGTATCCATCCAAAACAGGAACTCAAGGCATCGAAAGAATTACCGAAAACGAATGACTCTAACCTGTCAGAGTTTAGACCACTCCCTAACCGGGTTGAAATGCAATGGACTCAAATACAGGTCGTCGACCACTGCGTAGAGAAGTCCGAGAAATCCATCAAATGGGCCTATACCTACGGATCTTCCAGAAATTTTTCTTCTTCAGATAGTATACTATACCATTGCCAAGCTGGATCCTCATATCAACGAATTTTGGGAATATAGGCTGGCCCTATTAATTCTCATTCTTTTCTATCTATATTCACTCGTTATATACTTCAACAAGATTTTGCACTTTCTTTCTAATTTTTAATAGTTTCTATTCCTTACGTCATCGAGTACCTGTGCACTTCTAGAAGAGACAAACAAAATGAAATCAACTTCTACCCTTCTACTATCAGTTCTCGCATCCGCCGCTTTAGCAGTTCCATTCGCCGCAAACAAAACTAATGGTAACACCCAGCAAACTCTAGCCAAATCTCTCGGTAACAATGTAGCGCAAGAAAAGGCACCCTGGCATCTTGCTCGCATTTCTGCCCCGAGTGCTGACAAAAGCGTATACTTATCAATCGAAGATGGCATTTACTATCATGACTCTCGTTCAGGATTAGGCGTAGATGCCTACCTCATGGACGGAGGTATCTACCCACGACATCCGGACTTCGTCAATAATAACTTTACAATGATAAGCAAAGGCGCCGTCACAAAGGATAAAGCCGGGCACGGCACGAAAATGGCCGGAGTATTGGGTGGGAAAAAATACGGCGTCGCAAAGAACGTTAAATTGACTGGTTGTTCAACCAGGGATAGGGATATCCACGGTTGTATCCCCAGGATAATCAAGATACACCAGCAAAAGATGGCGGAGAAGAAGGCTAACCCAGCGATGCATCCTAACTTTGTGGGTTCCGTCATTAGCATATCGCTGGGATTCACGGAGCCTCTGGAGGCATTGAAGTCCAAGAAGGCGTTGAACGCCACAATCGCAGCTATCAAAGCTGGTATTCACGTCGTTGCATCCGCTGGTAATGATGGCAAAGATGCTTGTCTCGAAGGGTTTGGAAATATCAGCCCTCTAGTACCTGAGCTCATCGTGGTGGGTGCTACCACTAAGAGAACTAACGCTGTGAAGAGAAAAGATGCACCAGGTGGAAATGAAATCGCGGGATATTCCAACCGGGGCCGTTGCGTGAGTATCTATGCTCCGGGTTCTGTGATCCCTACTACCGATGTGAATGACGGCTATGGCACCGCGACCGGAACTTCGCCTGCTGCGCCTATGGTTGCCGGTGTGGTTGCAGAGATGATGGTCAGACACCCCAAGTTGAGCACTGATCCTAAAGCGATGAAAGATTTCCTTCTTGGTAAGTCTGTAGGTCCTAATTCTGGAAGGAAGGGTGTTATAAAAGGGGCTGAAGACCTCAATTTCTTGTACAATGGTATCGATGAAAGTTAGTACTATTCTGATTCCCTGATAGAACAATATTTAGAATTTATTATGATAAAGAAACCCTTGAACTATCTCGTGTAACTTGATAAATTCTGCATACACAAAAATAGTAATGAGTGTCATGAGTTTTGGGAGTGAAAACGGGCCTCGAAATTGAGGGTGCCTGGTGGAACCATATAGCCATAAACCACTCATGACGACTAATCAAAAGGTTTACTCGAGCTCCCAGCGCTGGACCGAAGCATCCAGGGATGCTGCCAAAAGTGCCTTTGGAGAATATACGGCAATTGAAATCTAAAAGCCATGCAGAATCTTCGAAGCTCGTGTACATACCGGTGCACCATTCACAGACGCCCCACTAAGAGATAAAGCCACAAGTTGACCGGCATTACTCGGATGAAAACTATACGCACCCACAAAATCGACCTTTAGATACCAAATAATCACAATCCAAAACCGTCTCTGACGACCTTACCTATACGTATTCTCACTGACAACATCGATAGTCCAGGTAGCAGGCTTAGTCGACAAGGCGACCAACCCTCCGACCAAAAGTGATACAGGCGCCATATAAAAGGTTTGTACCCGCGAGTTGAATCGTACAGTCGTAACCTGCCTGTGGGTTGATTTGCCATTTCGTCGTCGATGATTCGGCGGGGACAATTGTCACTAGCGTACCGGACTGTGGCGCTGGCGTTGGCTGCACCGCTAGAACCTGACCAGCTGATACCGAGACGATACTAAATGATACCGAGAAAGGCCTTTGAAGGTATGGTTCGGCGGCGGATGTACATGGTTGTGGATTTGGCGTGAAGATTGGGGTTTGTGTGCTAGTTTAGGAGGCAAATTGAGTGAGTTTGGGTATATGCTTAGGGATTCATGTCATGAATCTTGCAGTTCTCGATCGCTTTTATAGATTTTCAAACCAGCTTGTTTTGTACACGTGTATAATTTGAGGCCGCATATAACCGTGTCCGAGATTCGAATGGGGCTAGATCAGCGTGATGCTTTCTAGATGCATATGCATATCAGCGTCCCCTAGACTATATGCATATGTCCGTGCATAGCTAGGTATGAGATGGGTTTAGCGTTGCGAGCAGTTGGTGCAACATTACAACAATTGCAACATCTAGGCTGCGATAAACGTCTATCAATATAAATATAAATCCCTGCTATATGCGATCGAAAATAAGTCCGAGAAGCACTTACATGAACTCGAATGGCTAATATATATACTTGAAAAATATGTCCACTGAGAACGTCAACTTGAAAATGCCACGACAGAAAATTTGAATAACCCCAAATGAATAAAAAGGGTATAATCAACACATAGACTTTGTAGCTCCATCAAACCTGCAAAGGAACGAATCAAACAAATAACTCCAACCTATACGCCTAGAATCTACTCGTTCTATTACTTCACGTATAATCCGAAAACTCAATTAAATGCTCCCCTGGTCCGACATTATCGACAATAACAACCTGATCATCAACTCGACCCATAGCTTGCTGTCCGTTCCAAAGAACCGGGACAGATCTAGCCTTTAACTTCGACGTAACTGGAAGCGAAACAGTCCCAGTCGCCGACGACGGAATTGTAACATTAAGCGACTGCGTACCCGGCGGCACCGTCACGTTGAACTTGCCATTACCATATCTAACAGTAACGTTTCCCCTCACCGTCGATACGGCACCCAGTACCGATGTTAACCCTCCAAGCTGCGGCGCTACTAGGATTTTGGTGAACCCCGGTGTCACCGGACGGACGCCCATAACGTAACGTGCGATGATATTAGCGGGAGCAGCACCCCAGGCGTGATTCCATGTGAGGTTGGGTTTATACTGGATATCCCACGCCTCCCACGTCATCGTAGAATTATTAGCTAAGAAATTATTCCAGCTTCTTTTGGTGGTCGTTGCAGTGATTAATGAGAGCGCGTAAGCAGCTCTACCCGCTTTGAATAGTCCTTCGAGGAGGTATTGAGCTCCGTAAACACTGCACGCCATACCCCGGGATTGCACGAAATCTGCGACTTGAGATTGATACTGCGGTGGTACGAGGTCAAAGGCGAGGGGGAACATGTTGGCGTGCAGCGAAGAATGTGTAGACCCTTCACCGTCGATATATATTCCCGTCGCATTATTAAAAAACACTGCGTTATAAGAGGCATAAACCTGCTGAGCTGTAGTTTGGAACAAAGTCACATCAGCCGGTCGATTCGTCGCAGCCGCGATCTCCGCCATCTTGTTGAGCGCATTGTAATAAAATGCGTTAACGACAGCGTTGACCGCCGGCCCGATCTGATTCGACGGGTCGGTCGTTCCGTTTGGTGTGAGACCGAAATTATCCCGCTCACCGGGAGGCCAGTCTATGATGCCCACGGAATTAATCAAGCCATCCGAGGCACGAGCCTTGTTCATGAGCAACTTGGCTTTCAAGGCGTCGTAGTTGTTATTGCAGACCGTGGTGCTACCAGTTAACCAATACTCCGCGTTTGCAAGCATGGGCATATGATAGCTCCATTCCGTAGGCCAAGTCGGATGCGCTAGTAGAAACTCGATCGTGTAACGTCCCACCGCAGGGTTGGAGTCACACGCCATGTGCGATTGGAAGTTTATGTAAGCATCAGCTTCGTATGGTACACGTTCACGATTGCCATCAATGTAGCAAGCGAACGCTGTAGTTGCCCTCATGGTATGTTTACACATAGCATAAACGGCATTGAGTGTTGAATCTGAGCTCTGAAAGGAACTCGAATCCGTATTGAAAGCTGTGTGGACAAAAGTCTGCTTCACGGATGAAGCCGTCAAGGAAGTTGGCGCATTGTCGATTTCCGCATAGCGAAAAGGTGTGATTTCACCGACGCTGGCTGGTGCATGCTGTGCAGTTGGTTTTGTATATGCGGGCTTCGGCGGAATATTGAGTAAATATGTGGATGTGCCGGTCTTATATGTGATGCTCAAGGAAACGTAGTTGATGCTTCCACCAGGGCTACGGTCAATGGCGCCAGCTGATGTAAGCTTCTCGCCAAGACGAACCGGAAAGACGGTATTATTCGCGACGGTAGAAGGCAAGGTAACCTGCAGGTTACCGTACACATCCAAACCAAAGTCGATAAAAAGGGTTGTCCCTTTTCTTTGGAATACCACAGGGGCGAACGTGGACACTATGGTCGCTGGCTTTGGCTGTGGCGTCGGAGGCATAATGATCGGGTTGGCAGATGCGGGGACAATGTTCTTGGTAAATGAAAGCGCCAGGGCGAGCCCCGCCAACATGGTTGATCTAGCTCTCATTGTGAAAGTCCAACGTCCGTTCTGATTGGTCCGACTAAACGACAGGGGAACAAGAAGAGAATACGGCTTCAACGGCTAAGTGCATTGAGCTGCAGTGTACCTGGCGATCGAAGTATGATTAGATAATTATATTTAGAGAAAAAACTACCAAAACGAGCCCATACGCATAGCCAATTCGACTTCAGAAGGATCTTCACTCATGGATAGAGGGGGTCTATATATTACCAAGCCGTTCGAATAATTGACGCAGCAATGCTCGAAACAAGTAGACAGGAATGTATGCATTTCGCGACCCTCTCCCAAAGACTTGCGGATAATTAAAATTGATTATCCACCACAGGGGCAAAAACCCCTAAACGCGGTTAACATTTTAATAGAATAGTCACTCGAATTCAAACCTCTCCTCTTCTAGCAAAAGAATTATATTTAATTTTAAATTTACAAAATAGTACACAACTAGAGTTCGTTATGGTTTGCCAAGACTTCCTATTCAAGTTAGAAAATTATGCTATTAGGAAGTCGACCTGCCTCAATAGGAAGTCTTGGCAAACTATAGCGAACTCTAGTTTTGTATTATTTTGTATTTAAAATGAAATCTAATTTCTTTTTCCAGAATGCCAGTGCTTTTGACGCACACTTCGTAGAGTTTTGATCGATTGATCAACTCTAAACCGTTTCCATCTCTTTCTGTGTTGGGAAGGCGAAAAAGATAACACTTGTGTTGATTTCGAGTTTATACCACCGGCAAGGTTAGGAAGAGAAAAAAGTGGCTACCTAAGTTACCGAGGAGCCGCGCAAGAAAAGACCCTCAAGTTGTTCTTTTAGGAATGCTCAAGTCCCAATCAGCCGTGCAGCCGAAATCAGCACCACCAAGACCTTTGAAACCCACGCCATGGGACCTGGAACATCAAGAGGCTAAGCGATTTGTCAAAGTAGTGCAAGCCGAGATTTTAAGGGACAGATCGGTCTTCGTTCGTATAATAACAGGAACCAACGAGCGAAAAACCCAAAAGCGGTATTTCTTCCCCGTTGGTGAAGCTCGAGCTTAGCCTAAATCAGTCTCCTAGAGCATTATCAGAATCGATCCGTTTGAACTAGCGAACAAGGACGCCGAGCTCGCGAATAAGGGTGGCTGAAAGGGTTAGATACGGCAATTCGAAGCAGCCTCAATAATTCGCTCTCTGCGAATGCAAATAGCTAGCCGAAATGATTCCATATGCAGTTAATTTTCGTTGACGCATCATCATGAATAAAAAAAACCGAGCTAACTAGAATATCAGGTCATTATTACATTCTATAAAACAATAGCTTCGGATCGAGTTACCAAGATATTGATATACTCGGAATATTCCAGCGGTATGTCGGAGGAACCCCACTTTATACTTCTCTACGAATAAAGATAGTCAATATATCGAAGCCGCGGAGATACGGATCTGATCTGTTATTCGCATAACGCTTTTCTTTTTTGCTTATCCACTGTTCTGGACAATTAAATATGGAACTTCGAGTCGTAGCATGGTTGAGTTTGATAGAGATGTGGTATTAAAATATTCATAAAATTCATTGAATTGATTCGTAAGCCGTTCTAAATATACACTAGTCGATGATACATATATGATACCAAATTGCCTTTGTATTAGGCGTGGTATCTTGGTATGAGTCCCAAGATTGGTATAATGTTTCTCGCGAATGTTGGTCGAGATATATATCAATGTAAATGATTGATTCGAATCACGGACCAGTCAGCTATCTGAGTTCCTAAGCTCTATTCTAGCGACACTGCTTGCTTCCCGTCCATTCAGTGTAAATTCATCACCCTCTTAAACCCAATTAAGACCGAACACCCGTCAGCCACCCCGAACCTTCAAACCTCACTAACCACAATCCCATCACTACACTATCCCATAACTACCAGTCATATTACAATATACCCTCGAGTCTCTACCCCGACTGCGATATTATTCCTTCGAATAAAACCGGTACTCTAACCTTAAACAAACATGCAAGACCCACCAACGTTAAAACTAGACCGCATTCAACGTCTTCAAAACTGTTTAATCTGAAAAATGCCAGCACTACTAGCCCGACTTTGAATCGCCATCACCGAAAAGGTAACGGCGGTTTCGAACCCCGAATGCGCAGACGTGGAATAGGAGTGTAACGATGCAAGTTGGTTCTCGATGCTAGTGTTGCTACGCGTGGTATTTCCTAAATGTCAACAGAATATGTTAATATGCGCACTATATAATTGATTGCATATCTATATCACTAATATAGCGAATTAAATTGAAAAATAAATTTTTTGAATAGAAATATCATAGTAACAGAATATAATTGAGAAATATAAATACTTTCAAGGTCAAGGCGAGCAAGAGCTGTCTCACGTGTCGCCTTGCGTTGTAAATACAGCTGATATAAAGCGATTCCCAAAAGTGGAAGACTGAACACGATTGCGATGATGGCTTCGGCTGATAAATGTGGCATATTGCCGTAGACTGGTACAACAACGTTTGTTGAACCTTCTCGGATCGGTTGATATATTTGGCGAGAGCTTAGAATGGAATAGTAATAGTAATGTTAATTTAAGCTAAAGTTATAGCATCAGGGTTATAGTTATCGGGATAGCTCAAGAGTTGATAATATATGCTTGGGTATACATTAATAACGGATACGGATATGGTAGGAAACAGGAAACCGGTTAACCGGGGTATCTCGGAGTATTGTTATCAAAAGGCCAAAGGAAGCCCCGAAAAAATGTAAAGAAGAAAATATCGAATGATCATACTCGACAGCTAGCACTTGGGGCGACTAGGTGCTCGATCGACCGAGTAGTGAGGTGAATATGGCTGTCTATTTGTTTCGCTTTTTTTTTTTTGGAGAGCGAAAGGGAAGGCTCGCGGTCTTTCTTATACTTTGCAAGCTTTGGGGAAATAACGAGAGCGGGGCTATACGTTACATATAGCAGACCAAAGCAATTAATTCCGAATTGTTTTCGAGAATACGAATATTATTATGGAGGTTGAGTTTCAAGAATCCGTTTTCTATATGCGTCCGTCGTCCTGTTGGCTATCATTTCCTCCTGAACAGCAGCCGTCGATCTGAAACGTAGAATTCTCCCAAAAAGCCTCTGATCGAAAACCCAGTTTTTGCGTTGTCGAAAAGAGCTCCGCCACACCATCATCGAGAAAGACGACATCAATTCCGAGGAACTTTCCCGAAACGAGTAAGGTTTGGCGAGCCGTTTTGTTTGTAAAGCGTAGAGAGGTTGTATATATACCTTAAGTCTCGCCCATAAACTCTAGCGGGGAAGGTATCAGCTTCATGGGGACCAGTTTTAGTCTTCTTCGGCTTGCTGCGAGTTTGGTTCATTACTTCTGACCGCCGGTTGGTCCCTTGATGGCGGCAGGATTCAAACAGTACTTTGTCCATATTTTCCGAAGAAAATCTCTTGGTAACCAATCACCGTTCTAAGACCCGAAACCTTATACAACGTACCCTCAATTCGTTTGAGGATCGAAACCTGCGCCGCGCTTTCGGCTCGATTCTTTCTGCTTTGATAACACACGCGACTTTCAGAATCCTTCCTCAGATGATTTGCTTACCTTGCAATATATGCACCTCCAAGAATTTTGCAAACCAACGAACGACGCAGCCATCCATGGCGTGAAGCTTTGAGGCGGAGTGGGGTCTTATCGGTTTAAATGTTGATTCAAACAACAGCTATCGACCACAAATTTCGTTCGGAAATGCAATGCGTCTTTGTTGGCTCGTAAACCAAACGTTCGAGATCGAAGGTAGCCTCAAAGACAGATCGAACGGTCTGTTTACGAGACTGTCTTTGCACGTGGTGCAAACTCACTTTTCAAGGGAAATGAAAAAAAAAAATTCGATTCGACCTACCTTCACGGCCCATTCGCTGACCAGGATTTTTCTGGACAAACTTCGCATCAAAGATGTGATAATTGTACCATTTTTTCACGACCCGATTCACTGATATCCCATTAATCTGCCACATCTTCCAACTTGGTTACAAACATGTCCACTCCACAGACAATCTTCAAAGCCCTCCGAGGCACCTGGACCCTCCACCGAACCCTCACCTCAGCCATCCCAACCTTCCCATCAGGAACCTTCACCGGAACTGCCACATTGACCCCACACCTTCCTTCCACATCCCACTCACCTACATCCCTCCTGTACAGTGAATCCGGCGAGCTCAAAACAGACACGGGCCTCATCCTCCGCGCCAACAAAAAGTACATTTACCAGTACGACGAAAAGGAGGACAAGATATCAGCCTGGTTTGTAAAAGAGCCCTCCTCGCAAACCCAAAACCGCAACACCGACAACACAAACTTGAACGATGAGGCGGTGGAACAAGCGGATTATCTCTTCCACGAGCTCATACTCGCTCCGGATTCTACCACCACCGGTAGTACGGTATCGGATTGTAGAATGACAGCCACGGGAGATCATTTATGTATCAAAGATAACTACGCGGCACGGTACGCGTTTGAGTTTGAGAATGGGGAGTTGAAGTGGTGGTCGTTACGGTATAACGTTTCCGGGCCGTCGAAGGACTATATCAGCTCAACGGTGTTCCGACGGTAACCATACCTTATCGATACAAATAAAGTTGAGGGAGTAAAAGATACGTTAATTCGTGAGGATTGTACATGCCATTCTTTTTCTTTCTTTCTTTGATTAGAAGGACCTAGATTAAACCCCTAGAATCCGTTTATTCAAAACGGAAACCTCGCGCAGTCATTACATACATATAGACGCATCATGGCAATCTTTCTCGTCTCTCGTCTCTCTTCATAAAATTTATTATTTTATTTTAACGCGGTCTTTACATTGTGGCATTGGCCTTCCCCTTTGCTTCCTCGAACGCTCCTTTCACCTTACCGCCTACACAAAAGAATACCGTCAGCATCAATCCACCCACCCTATACGGTTATTGGGAAATTAAAGACTTACTAATCTCATCAACCTTTCCTTTCGCTTCACTATGGGCTTCCTTAGCTTTACCCTGCAACGCCGAAGCCTTCCCCTTCGCCATCCCCTTCGCTTCGTCGGCCGTGGGAGCCTTATCTTGAGCCGCACCAAAGGCACCGGAGACGGAATCTTTGACTGCTTCTGTTGCGTTTTCGGTCTTTTGAATACCAGCTGCTAGGGTTGCTCCTGCCTTTTTATCAATCGTGTCGACGGTGTCCTTTTATATTTCGTATGATAAATTAGTAGTTATTCTTTGAAATTTGGTTCGTGGAGGCGGAGGGTGTTGGTGGTGGTGTACCTTTACAGTGTCTGTGACGGATTTTCGGAGTGGGTAGGATGTGGAGAGGGGTCTGGCGATAGCAGCGGTGGGAAGACGGGTGAAGATTGTTCGACGAAGGATTGCAGACGACATTTTCAGGATTTCTGTGGTGGATATTAAGCTATCAAGCTGGTTTTGTGGTTTGGATTGAAGTTCAGTTGCAATTGCAATAATTGAGTATTTTAATTCATGTTAATTTGTATGAATGAGAGAGTGGAGAGAGGGGAGGTATCAGCGACTGACGGTGTATTTATAATCTACCTCGCTTTGATTGTTAAAATCCGTGGCTTTCCTGATGATGTCGCTTTTGACGCGGGTTTTTGCCCGCGCTGGTGTTTATGATGTCACTTTGATGTCGTTGGTTCGGGCAACGCAGAAAATGCCGGAAAACTCGAAACCACGTCAAAATATGCGGATGGAACGTACGGCATTGGTTTAGCGTGTTGGAAAGCGGATGTATCAATCGAGGCTGCATTTATTCGGCATGGTTTGGAAAGTTTAAATGTCAGTCCGATTTGGAAGTTTGATGGAAGTGATATATCCTGTGCACTATATCTATACATAGCATGGGACTGAGACTGTGTGTATAATCCCATTGGATGGAAATACAACGTGCAACGACGGTTATACATTATCACACATTTAAATGCATTTAATCACGGGAGAGTCTATTCTCGAGAGAAAAAGTCGATTGATTGATCGAGACGGAATGAGCCGTAAGACCGAGCTCATAAAAACACCCTTGTTTCCTCCAGAGGAAGACAAATGAGACAGAGTCATGCCAACAATACATTTTCATAATGTAAAGAAATACATGATCGGATGAACGCCATTTCATAAAGAAAACGCCCTGTTAAAAGAAAAAAACCCTCCATAATGAACCAAAATCAGATATAAGAAAAGTAGAAAACACTTATTTTTTTTTTTGTCCCCTTCGCAGAAAATCCAACTACAAATCACTCACTGCTGATGCTGACCAGGATAAATATTATTGCTCTGATCTCCTACACCAGGAAGATATTGGTAGTGTTGAACCAAATCCCTCCCGGATTTGAGGAGCTTCTGACGACGCTTTTCGATCTTTTCGGCGGTCGTAACGAAGAAATGAACACAATCTCCGCGAACCTCCTTGACGACAGTGACACCACCTGGCAAGTCACCAATGATCGTGAAGGTCGATTTCTCGGGTTCGATTTGGTCCCAGGTGAACTGAATTTCGCACTCCCTTGGAGCTTTGGAAAGGTAGTACGAGAAGATGCCGGCAGGCCAGTTTGACTCCGGGATCCAAATGAATTGACCGGAGGCCCCGGAGTTGGCTTTGATTACTGCTCCGAGTGATTCAGGACCCGTGAAACGGACTAGATTGTAGGGACACTCGTTGCAAACAATGACGCGAAAGCGCCATCCGAGACCTTTGATCCCTGTTATCAAAAGAACAGAGTATGGGTCTTAGCATTCATATACCTAACAAAAAAAGACCGGAAAGAAGAAAGAAGTCAAGTACTTACATCCTTCGAGCTTACCATACTCGTATCTGGGGTAGTGTGCAGAGCTGTTACTTGGGCCTGCGGCGTTCATTTTGAGATTGAGATTTCAAAAAAATGTAAGTTTTTTTTTTTTTTTCTTGCTTGAGGAGTCTTGAGATATTGATATTGAGGTTTGATTCGGATAAGTTGAAGGAAGGAATCGAGGGAAAAGATGGAGTGTCAGGCACGAATTTATACCCGAAGCCTGGAATATACGTTTACGGAGGGAATGTTTGGATGGCGAACCTGTAACTGTGGTCTACGATTACGATCATGACGGGTCCACATAGATTCATGATAGAGAGTGAGAGTGAGTACGGCGACATCATTGGGACGCTGGGTTGCTGGTTGGACGGCCGGAAGGAGGTGGAGGCTTGGATGGGATTGTGGAGGGGGATAGGTTTTGTATGGAGGGTGTGCGCCCTACCGTTTATTCATCTATTCTATCGGATAGGACTGGTAGACGGTATGGATGTCGTGTTTCACGGATTGTAGGTAAAGGACTCTTTCAATGAATAGAGTGACATTTTTGTAGATTCTGTAGACTGTCGGTTGAGGAATAGTAATTACCTTGAGTAAGTGTGTATGTATTAGCGCTAGGACTGGGATATCAAAATATCAAATGTTATACTAGGAGCTAGTCCCGCTGTAAAACCAATATTCTAGTCTTAAGACGTCTTTGAAACTGGAATCATACTTTTATAATCTACGAGTGTATAGTCCTCTGTCGTATGAAGGAATTCTATAAATGTTATAATCCAACAGACCGTATCCTTCAAATCCTTGTCCTATAATGAACAGTAGTATATTTGAATGAATGCCGCAGAAAATAGAAATGCGGCGAAGGTAAAATGTGTTGTTTTGTGGTGCGGGATCTTCTTTGTTGACCCGCCGAGAAACGCGAACTTTTCCTTTTTCCGCCGCCCCGGCCTTCTCTTCCCTTCCTTTGCTTTTCCCTTTCATCATTTCTCTCATCTTTTCTCATCGCATCTCAAAACTTCCATTCAATCAAAACCATCGTCTACCATCGTCCCTTCAACGTCCCCGTCCAATGTAGACACTCCCGCTCGCTGCATTGTCATCATCACCATTCACATCCGCTCGCTATTCATCACAACAATCCGCCATCGTTCGTCTCTTCGGCCGGTCGTGCTGAAGAGACCCACCCTGTCCATTCCACGGACTGCGCTCGTGCTCTCTCGTGCTTGCCGCTATCGGTCCGCCCTGCAGAAACCACAACCTCTTTTTTTTTTCTTTCTGCACAAACCTTCGCCTTCTACGTCACAACGCGCCAAAAACCAACTAGCCTAATTTTATCATCACAATCACGACTCTCTCATTCCGACTGACAACCATGGATCCTGCGTCGCTCAAAGTCACAGAGCTAAAGGCCGAGCTCAAGAAACGCGGTCTTGCTGTCGGCGGTCTCAAGAAGGAATTGGTCGAGCGTCTCACTCTCGCTCTCGAAGAAGAGAACGCTCCCGCCGAAGAACCAGAGGTGGAAGAAGAATCCGAAGAGCCCGAAGAACCTAAGGATCCTACTCCCGCTCCGGAAGACTCACCGGCAGAGGATGCAGACGACTCAGCAGCCGCCAATGCCAACGATACAACGCCAAAGGATGTTCCAGAAGATGCTCCAACCGAAATCACAAAAGATGCTGCCCAAATGGAAGAAGATAAACCTGAGAAGGATGAAAAGGAGGAACGTGACACCACGCCTTCCGTTCCAGCTGTCGAAACTGTCGAAAATCAAACCGAAGAAGCCACAGAAGACGTCGAAATGACCACCGACGAAACAAAGGATGAACCAGTCGTCGAAACAGCTCCACCGAAAGAAGAAGAAAAGCCTTCGGAACCGGAACCTACGCCGCTCCAAGCGACAGTCGAAACAGCCGTCGCTACACCAGCTCAATCTCAGGATACTCCCAAACAATCCGAAAACGTTCTAGAACCCGTCACAAGCGCTCCCACCCCGTTACAACCGCCGGAATCCGTTCAATCCATCGAAGCCGACCTGAGCAAGCGAAGGAAACGCTCCAGATCGCCCTCCATCCGCGCTGAAGAAGTCGAAGCCAAGAAGGCCCGTATCCAAGAAGAACTCCCCGGCAAGGATGAAATCTCCATGACCGACGCTCCGGTCATCTCCACTGATTCTCCCGAACGCGGCCGTAAATCTCCCCGCGATAGATCCCGATCTCGATCCCACCAGCGAGACCAATCCCGATCCAAATCCAGATCTCGCTCACCTTCACGTGGCTACACCAACAATAATAACCGACGACACGCACGGTCAAGATCTCGATCCCGTTCCCGTTCCCGCACGCAATCACCCTCCCAAGCCCGCCAACGACCATCGATCGTAGCAAGCACTAAGGACGCTCGCTTCAAATCCCTCTTCAAAGACGACACGCAATCAACCCACTCCCCCGCCGTGGGGAACGCGGCAGCAACACCACCCCGCTCCGACGACGAGGACGCCGTCTCACCATCAATCCACGCGGCCACCCGCGCACTCTACATCCGCGAACTCGTCCGTCCCCTCCAAGAATCCCAGTTACGCACCCACCTCGTCCAACTAGCCAGCAAATCTTCACAGGAAGATGACTCAGTTTTGGAGCTTATTTACCTAGACGGTATCAAAACACACTGTTTCGCCATCTTTTCGAGCGTGCAGGCGTGTTCGAGGGCGCGTAACGGTGTGCACGGTAAACTCTTCCCGAACGAGAAGAACCGAAAGGTGTTGTTTGCGGATTACGTTCCTGAGGGAAAAGTCGACGCGTGGATCGCGAGGGAGAAGCAGAATAGAGGAGTGAGATTTGTCATCACGTACGGTGATTCCGAGGATGGCGTGGAAGCTGTGCACGAGGAATATAACAGTGTTACTGGCAGGAATGTTTCGATCAGTGGGAGAGGAGGGAGTGGACCGCCGCCTGATGCACCGTCGGGACCTAAAGGACGTGGGAGCTTTTCTGCTTCGAATAATGCAAATTTGAATGCGGGGTACGGTGCCGGGAGGGCTATTCCGCCTGGAGCCAAAGTTGTCAGCTTGGATGAACTATTCTTGAGCACGAAGACTAAACCGAAGATTTATTATAAGCCTGTTGATGAGGCGACTGTCAGAGAGAGGATTGCGAAGGGGCCGGTTGAGGGTGAGGTTAGGGGAAGACCTGGACGAAAGGGTAGTGATCCTCGGAGGGGTGGAAGGGGTGGTGGTATCGGTGGTGGTGGTCGTGGTGATGGTAATGGGAGGGGAGGTAGAAAGGGAGGTGTTGATAGCTGGACTAGTAAGGATCGAGATAGGGATTTTGAGAGGAGGGATTGGGTTCGAGATGGAGGGAGGGGAGACAGGAGGGGCCCGTTTCGGGAGAGGAGTCCGAGGGATAGATGGTGATTTTGATTTTATTCATTTATGAGGGTTTATTGTCAGACGGGTGTGTTTGGTTGGATATGTTTCTTTGCCCCCTTTTTTCGGTTCGATTGATGGGTTTTAAAAAATACATGTTGTGATATCCTTGCTTCTTTTTCTCTTCTTTTCTCTATCTTTTTCTTGATATTTTTTGTTTTCTTGATTTTTGACCCTTTTTACTTCTGTTGGTTTATTACTATATTTAACTGTTGCTCAACGGGGGCTAGAGGATGGTTTTGCGAAAGGGTGGATAAACGCTTGAAAGGGAACTATCTTATAAATTGTTAGATGGAATAAAAAGGTGGAAGAGCCATCGGTCTTGTTTATCACTCTTCTTTTTGGGGATAGGTCGAATTCAGATGGTGAGGATTACATTACTGGCAATGCTAGATCATACGATTCATTAAAAAAAGTAGATTGTATTAATATGTCCTGACTATTTCCCTTCTCGAGTGGCAGACAATCACGAATACAATGCATCAATCGTAAAGTTGAATGAAATCATCACAACAGCCGCCAGCTAGCTAGGCATATCACGATTTATCACATCGCCACAGAAACCCACCTACATATCAGAAATAAACCATCCTACCTACTCTCTCTCTCTCTATCCATCTCTCAATCCATGAAACAACCTCCATGAAACAACCTCCATAAACCAACCTACATACACACATGCATATATACACACATGCACACACACAACCCTCCCAAGTTCACCGCCCAAATGATAAAGATTAAATTAAAGCATATTAAAGCATAATGGCCTTAAATTCTTCAAAGTCAATCGTGCCGTTACCATCCTTATCCGCCTCCCTGATCATTTCCTCAATTTGTTCATCGCTCAGATTCTCGCCAAGGGCCTTCATCACATTTCTGAGTTCCTGGGCGTCAATGGTGCCCGTGCCGTCCGTGTCAAAGACGTTGAAGGCGTCTCGGAGTTCGCTTTCCGCGTCGCGTTTGCCTTCGCGAGGGGCCATGAGGGTTAGGAATTCTGTATGTTATATGTTTGTGTGGTTAGTAATACTACTATGAATGTGGTGCAGTGTATCGTAGTATACGGTACCTTTGAAATCAATAGTTCCGTTGTTATCACGGTCGACTTCGTTGATTATATCTTGGAGTTCCTCCTTTGTGGGTTTTTGACCGAGGGATCGCATCACCTCGCCCAATTCGTCGATGGAGATTTCGCCTACATGTTACCATAAATATATCGCGGATTAGCCGTTATAAAACTACACGGGTGAGGTTTTGTGGGTCGTATATAGAGGTGTGGGTGTAAAATCGCAAGTTTTGTTGGTTATATTAAACGAGAGGTAACGTGGTGGGAGTATGCGTTGGTGGAGGGGCAAAAACTGTTGTATTTTCGGAGCCTCGTCGTTGATGGCGATGCACCCTCGGGTGTGGATTTTTCTCGGAGTTGTGAAGAGGTAAGAGAATGAAAGAGCTGGCTTACCATTGCCATCTTTGTCCTGCATAGCACGGCCGAAGAAGATGAGTTAGCTAGGTTTCTACTTCTCGAAATGGTGCAAGACGTATGATAAAAAATGGTATGTCTTACGAAATGGTTAAAGGCGTCCCTCAAAGTTTCGATCTCGTCCTTGCTTAGGAGATCGGACTATAAATATATAATTATTTTATAAAAATTCAGTAAACGATTCGGAGATTGATATTATATATCGATCGCACGGGGAGGGAAAAAAGCTAGCTCTGCGTCTAGATTGATGCGTATTGGTTCCCTTCCCCCGCTTGGGCTGGCTGGTTGGCTGCGCGCAGGCGGGGGAGGCTTAGATCTGTGAGGGCGGGAAGGAAGGGGTAGCTGGGTACCATGGTATTGTATGCGTAACAAGAAAACTAGATCTGAAAGTTTGTTAAAGATCGTGAAAAAATTCGTGAGGTCCGAGTCGGTCGTCTTTGTGGAGATTTGGATTTGTATTCCTTGAAGCTGTAGATGGGATTGGAGAAAGCGGTGAAAATAAGATTCTGATGCTGTGGTTAGAGCTTTTGGCTGTTAATATTATGGTTACTTTTCAGCTGGGCTGTGGTTGGTCGGGCTAGCTTTCCAGGGAGATGGATGGATGCCAGGGCCCGACTGCCATACGTACTCACTGTCACCCGCACGCACACGCACACGCACACGCACTGTTTCCGAGTCTGATTACCGTGTTTTGAAACTTTGATCGTTTATGAGGGCAGCGGGGTAAGTTGTATTGTTTGCTGATATGTATATGGTTCGTTTTGAGGGTACGGTTGATTAAGTTGGATGATTGGTGTCGATGTGGAAGTGTGCATCTGCGAGCTTGAAATGGAGAATGAGAGCAAACACCAGCCAGCTTAGGACTTAAAAGTGGGGCCTTCTTTTAGCAAGGAATAGACGATTCCGGGATTCGAGAATTTAAAAGTAAATTTTGGACCGGACTTTTTTGACCTGACCAGGCTGACTAGCTCTTTTATCGCATGGGTTCGCATTTTGTATTCCCGTTTTTTAATTGAGGATATTGTCATATCATTAGTGATGCGGCTGTGATGGTTATCCGATATATATCGGTCCGATTTGATTACAACAATCTCACAAAATAGAACAGACTGGATAAATTATATTGAATTGATAGAGTATCCGCCTCATGAAAAGAGTTCTTTGTTGCACCGCTTCCATAATGCACATGTCAATGTTAAACGGCAATGGCAGCAAGTAAGAAAATCACAAGCCGAAAAGAAAGTCGGCTGGTGCGTTGCGAGATGCGCGCTGATCGGAGCCGATGGTAACCTCACCGCAACACATCCCGACTTCAAAATTTCGACCCGTTCGTTCGGCTTCTCCCCAGAGCTTCAACCTCACCATCCTCTCCTTCCTCTCTCTCACCATCCTCCTTACCGACACGCAGCTCCTCGAGTCCTCGCCACCGGATGCAAGCTGACAATAATCCGCAATGTCTTCTACGACCCTCCGTATTCTCGTCCCCGTAAAACGGTACGTCCAACCTCACCCTCCATTCACAATCAATCATATGCTAGAATATTCGATTCGATTCAAAGCTTCAAATTCCGCTAACTCGTAAATAAACAGGGTGATCGATTACGCCGTCAAACCCCGCGTCAACAAATCCCAAACCGCCGTCGAAACCGCCGGTGTAAAACACTCAATGAACCCCTTCGACGAACTCTCCGTCGAAGAATCCGTCCGTCTCCGCGAAAAACACACCGCAAAAACAGTCGAAGACATCCTCGCCCTCTCCATCGGGCCCCCGAAAGCAGCCGACACCCTTCGCACGGCAATGGCGATGGGTTGCGATCGGAGTATCCACGTCGAAACAGCGGAGAAGGACGAAATGCTGGAACCGCTGCAGGTCGCAAAGATATTGAAGGAGGTGGTGGAGAAGGAAGGGAGGAATTTGGTGATATTGGGGAAACAGAGTATTGATGATGACTCGTCGCAGACGGGGCAGATGCTTGCCGGTTTGCTCGGGTGGGGGCAGGCTTGCGGTGCCAGTAAGGTTACCCTTGATGGGGAGTATTTGGAGGTGAATAAAGAGGTGGATGGGGGGTCAGAGACGGTGAGGGGGAAGCTTCCGATGGTTATCACGACCGATTTGAGGTTGAACGAGCCGAGGTATGCATCTTTGCCTAATATCATGAAGGCGAAGAAGAAAAAGTTGGAGAAGAAGAAATTGGAGGATTTTCAGTTTAGGGCCGAGAATAGGTTGAAGACTTTGAAAGTTACAGGTGAGTTAGAATCTCCAACTATATGTGTGTCGAGCGGATGACTCTGACTGATTGCGTGATTAGAACCACCACCGAGACAAGGCGGTGGTAAGGTCGAAAATGTCAACGGGCTTATCTCCAAGTTGAAGGAGTTGGGTGCTTTGTAGGATGTGTATCATGATACCTTTTCCGACGAGTATATTTCTTTGGTTTGAAGGGCGAATATGTGTATATATATGTGCTATACTAAACCTCAATATAGATGTCATCCACCATTGAATTGTGAACAAAGGATTGGCAGTATAGTCTGGTGAAAACGCTATATGCGCATCTACACCATACAGTCCAGCATGAGGGCCACAACAGCGTCTGGAAACGAGACTACCACTTTCCACCTCTGTACGGCCAAGCTGATCAAACTGGATCGCAACCCTTTGCTTTTTTGTAGCTCCTTTACGAAGTAGGGGGAGGAGCGAAGGCAGGCTGGAAACGAGACCAGGGAGGAGTGTTTAGTCACGGCTCGGTTTTGCTTTTTTTTAATATTTTTTTTCTAGTAAAAACGTCCAGCCTTGTGAAGGAGTGCGGAGACGGCTCCTTGCGTGCAAGCAACCCGACTGGTATGCAAGTCGGGACTTTTGACGAACGAACAGCCACACTATATTCACCTCCTGGTCAAAAGTCCCAGAGTCGTGTTTGTAGCAGCTGGGACCTAAATACTAGTTTAAATTGAACAATTCCTAGATGAACGCCTCTGAAATCTTTAAGCTTCGAGATAGTTTCTTCTAGGCCTCTTTCATACAAAGACTTTAGTAAACTTTCAGTCTTTTAAATTACATTAGAACCGGACGTATAGATCTACTGATCCGTCGAAAGCTCGTGAGAACAAATTACTCCAGCCTTCCAAACATATTGTGGTATCGCAACAACAACCAGTTTGAGTTGAGATGCCGCCCCAGAGATCAGAAAAGCGGGAGCGAGAACGTGTGATACCATTATGGCAATGGGAGCGACACAAGGAAGCTTTTATAGAGCTCTATTCGAATCTGAAATTACCCCTCGCAGAGTGTATCGATATCATGGAAACACAACACGGGTTTACTGCAAGGTATGTGTGGTATTTTTCTCTCGTATGCACATGTCCAGGTTCTGGATATATTCAAATTCGAAACGAGCGGTGTATCCCGACCAGTATATTCATGCATGTCACTAAAGATTGGTCAATACCTCGCGAAAATCAGGGATTGGAATATCGACAAGAATGTCAAACCTGGTGAGATGAGGGTTGCCGTTCGAAAGGTATTGGAACGGTGGGTGAATGAAGGGAAAGATACGAGTATTACTGTACGGGGGTAACTCTTACTCGAGATAAACTGAAGAGGTTCTTGAGACGGGAGGAGTCAAAGTTACCCCATCAAGAAAAAGATGAAGCGGATCTTTTTAAAGATTCTTCGACAACTCATGAGGCTCGAAATGAAGGCGAACCTGGTCTCGTTTCCAGCCTGCCTTCAGACGAACCCGCGAATGCTTACGTATACAGACGACCCAAGGAATACAGTGGAACCGAGCGAAGTAAAGCAAACCTAAATGATGTTTCAGCATTAAGGAAGATGGCAAAAAGATTTACGGTCAAACGGGATGATCAAGCATTCGCCCGTGCATCGAAAACTTTCCAAGAGCACTGGCAAATAGGTAAATGTCATTTGACACAGAGTTAAATCAGATTCAAAATTGTGCTTATAATGTTGTCTATAAAATAGCCACTCCACCCATGGGGTATGAGGTATCTACACCGGCTTCTAATATTAGAGGATTGCATACGCCCTCTTTATACCGGTCATTAATAGCTCCGTTGATCCAGACGGTTGTCAAAACTACGGTATTTGAATCCTTTGCCTTAGATTTATCATATTTTGAACTAAACCAAGGTCCACTATCTATTTTAATGGTACTAGTCCGAAGAAGAAATGCCGTATATTCCACCTCCTCCTTTCATGGATAGTCCAGTACATTATCCTTCTCGCTCTGCGGCAATTTGGCTCAAGGACAGAACGCCATACCCATCCTACTATCCGCATTCGGGGCATTCATATGCTATCCCGGAATATTCAGTAATCCAACAAGAAGTGCATCCTCAGCCGCGGAAAAGCCCTAAAGAATTCGTTTTGCTTTGCAAAGCAGCGACTCTTGGAGGCCAGACTTCATTCACATGGCGCGACGCGATAGCAAATATTCAAGAATTACTTGTAGATTGTTTTCTCGCGCCGGGTTTAAAATATCCTGGAAAACTCCGGTGGCTTGTAGGCCTAGCTGCTAAGGATTTTATTACGGAACTAGCCATTGGCGATGATGACCACACTTTCGTGAGCTCGAGCTCATGGCGGCTTCGCGACATAAGCACATGGGAGAACTGGCACTTGTGCGATAACTGCCGGGAGCTGGTTGGTGTGGCCAAGCTTGAAAGGGTTCGTAAATTCCCACAAATTTATTTAATGTACGCAATATGATCTAAGTCTAATACTATTTCGAACTGGTCTTTGGTCTCCGTGGTCCAATCCACGGATCCAGTTGGCCAACAAGGTATGTTATAAACACAGGACGTGCGCGACAAAACAAAACTGCGGCCTATACGAACACGGATGCCCTTTTCAAAGCCCGCTAGTTTCAACCTAGGTAGTAATTTTCGGACGCTCCTCTCAATCACTGAACTTGAAGATCCGGTTCATATAATAGTCGGCGTGGCACCATCGGGGTCAGGCCTTTCCCAAGGTATTAACTGCATTGAAGATCACACAATTCTCAAGATACCAAACCGTACGAGCATCTAGGTACTGACAAAGTCCTAACTTCTAATAGATATAGCTCTAATAGATATAGCAACAGTTAATCGACCCGAAGTTGGTAAGCCGCCAATATCAGCGGATCTTCCTGTAATACCGGAAGTGGTGTTTCCGACTTCAACTCCCATGTTGGAAAGTCCGATTCGTTCAGTTCAATCTACCGTATCGGAGAGATTAGATCTCGAAAGCTTGCCAGAATTTAATTATGAGGAATACATGGCATGGATACAAGGGAACGAGTGTCAGGATGACATGCAAGCACTTTCCGAGGAGTGTTAGACATTTTTTTTAACAATTGTTGTTTTGGTTGATTTTGCAATTCATATCCTTTTGTCAATATCCTTAAAGCTCTGCCCCGGGGCATTGATAACCTTCTAGAATAATCCCGCAATTATAATGCATCATTTGAATTAGCTTCGACGTGGAGATTTGATCCATTTGTTTCTTCTAAAAATTTACAAATTGGTTTCATGTTGACCTCATGTGATCATAGGATATAGCATGCATTGTCCAGTGCAAGGTCGGAAATGTCATTGGATATCCTAATGTAAAAGGAGTCGAGGGACACGATAGAATCTCTTTGATATCAGTTTACGGTACCGTAAAGTAATTCGTGAAGGCTACTTGTTTTCGAGGGTTTGTCGGCCCGATATCTGTCGATAATACACACTCCGAGTTAATTCCTAAGACCGAGACCAGTTAATTCCCAATAGGAGTAATATGTATAATCGGGTTCCGGTGATTATTGCAAGCCGAGAGACTAGAGGGACTACGCATTGTTACAGAGATAGGTGCTTGTGTACTAGCGCTGGATAAAAATGAATAATGCATCGACGGAGCAATAATCTCCACAGGGCCCTCAAAGATTGTTAACTCTTTTAGAAAATATACAGAATTGACCTGCGTTCTCTGCGAAATCTCGGTCAAGACCAGAATTGGCTTGTAAAAAAAGTTGTATCTACGGGATTTAGTTCGCGAAATGAAATTCGGAACTGTATATTAAGTTTGGTGGAAAATGTCAGCAAGGCGCTGTGAACTCGCAAGACGATGTAACTGAATCTCGATTTCGGTTATCAATTGTTTTGACGATGATATTGATCGTGTACATCTCATGACTCGAGCGACTCGTCAGCTTGAGACATCTAACGTTAGGTGCCGTAGAAACGCCCTCCGACAAAGAAAAGGTGATAATCCAACAACAAGTTCCAGACTGTTAGCTGACATAACGCAAATAAAGTATCCCGGAGAAAATAGGGCGACACGTTGTCTTTGTGTGGACGTACGTGTTGACATGCTCCCTGTCCTCGTTAAGACGTGGATCCATGGAGTAAGGCCTGGTTGATCGGGCGACGGATGTTAGCCTCCCGATATCATGACTCGACAACTCGAAATTGCATCGACAAAGATTTATCGATATGTTCTCTTTCAATGAGATTTGAGACTCTTTTTTAGTCAGCATCAGTGCTGTTTGGCCGTTCGCTGGAGTTGTTGTGTGCATTCGGGCAAATAGTCCCTCCGCAAGGTGGGTCTATCGGCCGACTAGTGAAAATTTAATTGGGCCAGAGCAATTGGCCCGCTCTTGCGTGTTAGATTTGCCAAAGCCCTAAAGTCCTTGGGTGCGCTGGATTGGGCTATTAGAACTGGGTATTTTGAAAGGGTTGTGCCAGACTTCAAAAAATTATTTAATCGTATTTTGGTCAATGAATTCTAGGCCATCAGAGCTGAATAATATTATTTACATGTAACACACCAGCTTGAAGAGGCAGCAAAGACGTTGAGAGTTCCAATAGGCTTTCTCCGAGACCGTGAATCGACAAAGCAAGCACAGGCCAAATTACAGGGACCTTACAGAGCCATGATGCACCTGGAATGCTATCCGGATCGATTTGATTGGTGTAATCCTCAGTTTAGGTAAACTGCCAAGGGATTTGGTTCCAAGATGCGAATCAGCTCAATCTGAATTGGGCTTCGGGAACTGGGCACCCTTTCCAGCAAAAACAGTTCCAAAGTATTTGATAATCGGCTACCCAGAAGGCCGATGGCCGATGGCAGATGCCAAAACCCCAGACAAGGTTATGAAATTTTTCGCCGTTGAAGGGGTCATTCCGTCTTGGAAATTTAACATTTTTCCGCAAGAAGGAAACATTTACTGATATCGAGAAGCTTACGTTGGAGGCTGATCACTCCCGTGAGCGTTAACGTCCTTCGAAGCGTATTCAAAATTTTCAGTAATAATAGGGTGTGGCCATCTCATCGCTATTTAATACACCTACGCCTTCCATCCCGACCTCTTTGTGGTTTTTGGGTCCTTTTTCAAATCATCGGACAAAGCTTTCACGATCCCGATCAGCCGTCGCCTTTCTTTCAGAAATACTTGTGTCATCGCCTATCACAACACGGTCGTATTCCACTGGTCACCTTGACGACGACAGCGAGGCCAGTGCGCTGGAGTGCGCCATATTAAATAGATACTGGTATCCAGCTTGTAAGATCTTGGTACCTCTCCCAATTTACAGGGTACACCTTTCCACTGCTACGGTTCATCGAAAACTTGGGCCATCATTTCCTGGATAAGGTTCCAGCCTTTCAAAAATGGGCGCCAACTCGACAGACGAAGACACCGTCGCGGCCAGCCTTCACACGGGCGACCAATATGGCGAAAAAGAGAACACCGCCGAAGAACAGCCTGTGGAGCTGAGTAAAGTGGTTTCGCGCGGCGGAAACCCTCCGGAGGAAGAAATTGTGTATCCGACGGGAGCTAAGGTCATTCTAATCATGATCGGATTGATGTTGGCAGTTTTCTTGGTAGCATTGGACCAAACAATCATCGCGTATGTATCCCAAGTGGGAAGCCCATTTTTAAAAACCTGGGGAGAGAGAGAACACACGTGTCGAGGAATTCGATACGATATCGTTCACCTGGACAAAAACTCCCTGAGACACCCGCTCCGAGCACGCGAGAAATTGATGAACATCGGCTAACGTCTTGGCGTTTCGATCGGATAGAACCGCCATCCCAAAAATTACAGATCGATTCAAATCCATAAACGATATTGGCTGGTACGGCAGCGCGTACTTTTTGACATCGACGGCATTGCAACCTACGTATGTTTAGTTACTGTTCTTTAATATTTGGCTGATATTTTTGGAATGAATGCATAAATGATACTAATTGATCGTTTTATAAAGTTTCGGACGTATATACAAAATCTTCAGTATCAAGGGAACCTTTTTAACGGCTATCGGATTGTTCGAACTCGGTTCATTGGTCTGTGGTGTTGCGCCCAGTAGTAATGCCTTGATCATTGGCAGAGCAATTGCCGGTAAGTTGTGATTCAGAATTGAAAATTGTTAAGAAATTTCAAGTCGTTGGTTAAATTGGTGTTGAAATTCTGGTTTTATAGATGCTAATTGGATTACAAATTAGGCCTCGGTGTCGGCGGCATTTTCTCTGGTGGCATTGTCATTCTAGCATATACCCTGCCCCTGCAAAAGAGACCTCTAGCCTTTGCTGCCATCGGCTCAATGTGGGGCATTGCCAGCATCGTTGGACCTTTGCTCGGTGGTAAGTTATGATATCATCCATCTCATCTCTTAGATATAGCTCAAAGTTAACCGATTCTCCATAGGTGCATTTACGGATCGCGTCTCTTGGAGATGGTGCTTCTATATCAACCTTCCATTAGGCGCAATCTCAGTTGCTGTTGTTCTGCTAGTCTTGCGGATACCACGGAAATCCAACCCAGAGGGCCTGAGTATTATAGCAAGACTCCGCCAACTGGATTTGACTGGTGCTAGTATACTCATTCCGGCTGTTGTCTCTCTGCTCCTTGCTCTACAATGGGGTGGAACCACCTACCCCTGGAATAACGCGAAGATCATTGGCCTGTTCGTTTGCTTTGGTGGCTTGATAATCATCTTTATCGTCTCCCAATGGAAGCTTGGTGATGCTGCAACACTGCCTCCAAGAATTTTAAATCAGCGTTCGGTTCTTGCAAGTTTGGTGTTTGCTTGCTTCTTTGGGGCAGCTTTCTTCACCGATGTGTACTACCTTCCGATCTACTTCCAATCAGTTAAAGGATCGAGCGCCACGAAATCTGGGATCCAGATTCTTCCACTCCTCCTCAGCTGTGTGTTAACCAGTATAATTTCCGGCGGGGTGATATCTGCCACCGGGTACTATACTCCCTTTTTGATTGGTGGCATGGTGATGTTTAGCGTCGGGGCCGGGCTCATCACCACTTTCGAGATTGATACGAACTCAGCTCATTGGATCGGATATCAAGTTTTGGCTGGTCTCGGTGTGGGTGTTGGCTTCCAGGTCCCCGTTCTCGCCGTGCAGACCGTTCTGCACATCGATGATATTCCTGTCGGCACTGCAATTGTTACATTCTTCGTAAGTCTCTTCCCCAAAACGTGTCGACGATCTGAACAGCTCGTCGGCTTAAATTACCTGCGCCTTTTGACTCCTTTTGCTAACATGAACCGACCAATAGCAATCTCTTGGTGGAGCACTCTTCATCTCTGTTGCTCAAAACATCTTCTCGAACGGTCTAAAGAGAGGTCTGGAAAAGTATATTCCTGAAGTACCATCCAGTGTTTTCCTTTTCTCTGGCGCCACCGAGATCCAAAGCATACTTGCCGGCCTAGGCATGCCTCAAAGGTTGCCCGATGTGCGAATGGCGTACATGACTGGCTTGAAGGATGTATTCAGACTTGACGTAGCTCTCACATGCTTCGCAGTTGTGGCTGCATGCTTTTTAGAATGGAAGAACATCAAGAAGGAGAAGGAGAAGAAGGAGGTGGAAGCTAAAGAGAAGGGAGTTGAGTTCGAACCGGCGTTGGCAATTGCATAATCTTGGCAACTGTATGCCTATTTCCCTCCCGTCACGAGGCAGCTTCACAAGCCCACCCTCTCTCGTTTGCTTTTTGAAAATATTCGTTCTTTTTTTTTTTTTTTTTTTTGAAAATGACGATAGACACAAGTCCCATTCAACTACTGATGGTCTCTCTACTCTTTAATGCGATATAATTCGGACAAAAATTACTGTTTCTGAATCTGTAAATAGACTTATCGATGCCTTGCCTCACGTACTTTTAAGTTGAACGTCGATGATGAAAAAGATATTCAGCTCTGTGTCCACGAGGTCCTCGCGATCAGAAAGTCGCGGGAGGATCAGGGCGGAATCGATCAAATGCTGCAAGCCCAATTTAACTCATTTTAGGACTAGACATGTGCGCCTGCATACTTTTACATTACTAGTCATCACTGCATTGTTTGTTCCGAAATTGAAGTCTTTTGAAGGCCAAGAATCTAAGTTTTTACGAGAAAACCAACCAAGGTCTTTACGCCGCGTCGCATTCGTTTCGCTGCATCTGATCGAATCGGGGCAAGATTCCTCTTGATGATCACATTCAAATATTTACTTTTCCCGCTGCCCTTCTTATTCCCAATGTCTTTTTCAGGTCCCCGAGACACAATCTGGCTTGCCCTTGCCCTCATCGTTGCGAAGCAAACAAAAACCTGATTCGACGGATATGCTGATGCAATCCAATGGGCCCAAAACTAGCGCAAGTGGATATCATTGAAGAATTTCCTCATCGGCCCAGCCGCATATAATGAGTACTCTTAGCGTGGGGACGGCCAAGGAAAAACCGGGAACATGCTACTTGCGCAGATGAAAAAAAATCAACGTTGCAACATCCGTGCACGGCCGCGAGAAAACGGAGAGAAAACCTTGAACCTCTCAGTTACTGTGGGGAAGGAAAGGACCGAAGGAAACATCCTCCACCGAATCAAAGGCTCACATGACCAACCAATGACCCTTTCTGAAATAGCTCGTCTGCAAAAGGGAGACTTCCCAGGGGCTACGAGTGTCGATCCGCGTGGCCGGTACCTTCGAGGGAGCGAGCTGACGACTTTTTTGGTTTCCCTTCCGAATTCTCGGAAGTCCGTTGCACGCTAATCGGTCCCACACTTCGCATGGTCTGGTCTTTCCGCCTTCCCCGCAGGGCAATGCTCTATTTTTCTGACTCTCCACTGATATTTTACCAATGAAGTGCCCTTGAGTTTTATTTGTCCCCTCGCGGCCCTTACCAATTTGGGGAATAGTTTTCATCCAAAATGTGACTAGCGATGTGGATTGATAAGGATTTTAATGTCCGATATATTGCTATTACATGAACACTAACCAACTCCTCATCGCGTCTCATCTCGTTCGCGCGCACACTAATTACGGAGAAATATAAACATATACACACGCTCCTGCGAGAGAAAATGCAATTGGCGCTCTTTCCACCCCTCACTTCCCAAATATAGAAAGAAAAAAAGGTCTCGTTACCATATGATATGATATAATATACGTACGGACCTTTTCCCGTGGCCCAAGAATGCGAATAGAGTTCAAAGCCTGAGACAAAAGCTTAAAAGCTTACCTTGCTTTTCATCATTATCTGCGAGTGATTCCCGCAGGGATGTTCCTTGGTTCCAACTGATACATGCGGACACCGTTCACGTTGGATTTTGAGGATTCGCAACGCAGATTGCTTTTTCGTCCTTTTGCGCGCGCGCAGTGCATGTGAATGTGATTGTGGCACGATCGGTAATTGATTGGGTGAGTGGAATGTAACGTACGCAGTAGGTAGGGAGTAAAAATGGAAACGTTAAACGAAACGGTGCGATCAGAGGTGCAAGTGCGAATGTCTTTCGCGGACCGTTCGACGCGGCATTTTTGTCTACAGCTGGTTGGACAGCAGTGCGAGGGATCTGTGCATAAAAGTGGGGTTTGGGGCTTTTTGGCGGAGGGATGTCCTGTTAAGGCTAATCGAACGAGACCCGGCGCCGATTTTAATTGAAATCCATGCTTAGATCAGTTACCACGATACAGAATGAAAGTGATGGAAACAAAGAGAACCCGCAAAGAGGGGTTCTTGGATAAATATATTAGCGAGCGAAAATACTTTGGTACCCAGTGTATATGTCATTGATACATGTAAATGCTTCGTTTAGGAAAAGTTTTGCGTATGCTCCCTGCGAATGAGAAGATGGAAAATAATGACTGCTCAGAGAGAAAAAACGTGCTTCATAATGAAAAAGCAAAGATGCGTAACTTCGAACACTTGTCTTGCCAATCAGACCTCCCGGCTTATACGGCGAAGGCTGCTTGGAAACACAGCGTTTCGTCCTCGGTAACATGAGGGATACATAATATGAATGTCAAAAGAAATAGCGATTCCCACAAAAAGGCCATCCTCGATCTAAATTAAAGAAAATATCCAAGTGGTATAAATTTTTGCCTCCGATTTCCCAAACAGAAAAGAAACAGAAAATAAAAGGTAACCGAAATAAAGGGAAGGAATGCCCTGAAGGATGCAAGTAAACGAAAAATAACGAATGTCAGTTAGAAATATATACAGAGAAGATGTAAAAGAATCTTAGCACCAACTAGTGGCGATTAGTTTTCATGCAGGTTCCATGATACCGGCTGCTTATCGAATAAAGATAATCCTCGAGGTCCACATGGTTTCGTACTCGGCACGATGTTTGGGGGTTCGAGGTCGTTCGGCTGTTTCCAGGTTTTGTGTTTGCACGGCCGCTAGTCAAAAAATCGATCGCTGGTTAGCGCCGTGATGAACTGAGAAGAGGGAAAAGCTGAAGGAAAAACAGGGAAACGGGCAATACCTTGGATATTCTCGCCGATTTGCCTTAGCATTCGACGTGCTTCGTTGTCAAGTTTGATATCTGTGTACGTCTGAGAATCCGGCAAGGTCTCTTTTCGTAGAAGAGAACCCATGGGCATATCAAGCTTTTTGTGGTAATACTCGAACGCGTCAACTAAGTGGTTCCCAGACCAGGACCATTGGTTCCGGTGGTGGTCCCAGTGGGCCAGTATTTTGTCACGGTGAAACTATCCGGTGAAATAGAGGTTAGAAGATCCGGAGATAATCTAAGCATGCTTTTGCTAGGAAAATGAATACTTACTGTCGATCCAAGGTATTCGACATATGCTTGCTGCGATTGGAGCACAAATTCGACCGTGTTGAGTATGATGTATGTTGTAACCCACAGTTCCAGCCAATCTGTCTTTTTCTTTGCTTTGAATTTGGTCCATATCGTTTTCAACAGGTGGGTCGCGCTGGAAACCATGTTTTTGATGATAAGGTTGTCGAGCTGGTTGTCGAGCTGCGGCGGTATAGGGACGTAGCCGAACAAAAATGAAGTTGAATCGTCAATGACATCTGGAGACATGCCTAATAACTCGTCCCCGCATAATGAACGCTCCGTAGCATTGAGATGCGCTCCCACCCATATGTCCAACGCACAGTGTATGATACCATGAGGCCGTAGTTTCTATCAACAGATATTAGCGGGTTAACACGATATTGGGAAGGTGAAATGGAAACACTAGATGGTTAGACAAAAGGAAACAGCTTACCGAGAGATGGTCGGCGAGTTTCATGATCCATACTGTGACCGGGGATACCCCCTTATTCATCATATCGATCATGAATGCTTGCCGATAACTGACCATTCTCGTGAGTAATGTTTTGTACATTTCATCCGACGATATGGCGATATATGGCTTCACTTCTATAAACTGATCGGGATGCTTCCCTCCGGGACTCTTCTTCGTGTTATCTCCGGGCTGAGGTAGAAATCTCCTGCAGTTAACCACAAGGGGCTCAAACCAAGCAGATACACTAAGTGGAACACAATGGAATTTCAGCTCAAGAAAGTCGCTTCCATCCCATACTTTTGTGTGTTCCGACACGGGAACTATATGTATGGGAGTATCTGAAATGAGTAAACTTTAGCAAGATATCCGATATGCATTGCTGCTGAAAGTATGCATTGAAAATAATTGGATGGACGTACCTGAACGAAAGAAGGAACAGTCTTCGAGGTCCAGCCGGAAACAAAGATGCGGCGAGCCCTTGCACGGGGGACATATTCCTGTATGCGACGCATGACACTGCACGCACCGACCGACGACGACGACGAAGATGAGCGTGCACGTTAGCCGATCGAACTCTAAACTAACGTCGGAGGTAACACATTTTACCTCTCCTCAACGAAGGTGATCAAATCTTAAATATCATTTATAGCTCACCTTTTTATTGAGCATGCGGCATCGAAAGCATCCACCACCGTGCTGTCTGACCAATGCCTTCGATCGCTTTTCCTCAGCGCTCAACTCTTTCATCGCTCCGTGGCCTCCTTTCTTTGCTAGTTCCGGGGGGATGATACTAAATTGCACCTGTCCAGCTGAAGGCGAAGTCAAAGTCGGAGTCGGAGTCGGAATATGTGTTGACTTGACCATTTTGGTCGCCCTCTCGTCTGATCCATCGAATCCATCGTCCGTATCATCGCTTCTCTGGTGTTTTCTCGAGGCAGCGGTCGCAGTCGGGGTTGTCGGTGAAGTTACCAACTTTATCTGAAAACCCTTGAACCTCTTACCGGTCTTATATCCGGGTTGCCTGGCATTCCTATCTGGGATGATGGGCTGAGGACTGGAGAGCTGAGCATGAACGGCGTGATGGATATACTCCTCTTCGGGCACCCGAGAGTGATGATGACCATGACCAACGTGACTGTTCCCGTCATGGCTATTATTATGGCTATGGCTATGAGCATGGGCATTATGATGATGATGATGATGATGATTATGATGATGCTCCACCAGATGCTCCGGCATCAATGTGTTGGTGTCGCTGTCGAAGGTTAAATCAGTTGCCAAGCTGCAACCTCCTCCACTCAAGCTTGACGACGGTCTCGGAATCGCTTGAGGATATGAGACAGGTGAGCACGACTTTCCGAAGAAGGCCATGAAGGTCTCGAAGTCCCTCGGGGTCCATTCTATGCTGTCGTCGATGTCGTAAATGCTGTGGTTAAAGTGCTGCGGGATATGCATATGCCCTCCGGCGGGGATACCAGCGAGCATGCCCTCAGGCTTTGCTGCACCCATCGACCGCCTGCGAGGGCTCGGAGAAGCTGCACCACCACCCCCATTACCAGTACTACCACTACTGCTGCCAACTCCATTACCCATAACACCACCACCACCACCACCACCACCACCACCACCAATACTACCTGTCGGAATGCTCAAAAGATATTCAGTAGCAGCATTGTTCTGCTGCTGCCAGAACTGCTGATGGAGATAAGGATCGAGCTCCTCCATCGCTTAGTTCGAACCTTCGCGTTCCAAACCTGCTCGAATCCGTGGGAGGCCGGAGAGTTGGATCGTTGTCTTAGAAAAAGCTCGAGTCCCGCCCAACCGACCCAATCCTCGACGTGTTACTTTGTTGTGTTCAAGTTAAGGGGCACAGGAAAGTAAAAAAGTTAAATGTATGGTTGTTCAACAGAGGCAGCGTACGTTACGGATAAAAAGTGTAGGGAAAGCCCTGGATGAAATATATTGGGGAAAAAACAGAGCTAAAAGTTCGAACTTATGCAGAAAACAAAAAAGTAGATGCAGAAAAGGAATTAAATGTCGAAGGGTAGTTGGTCTGTCTTAGAAATTAATTGCGGGCTTGGGACCAATTTTAACATTTCCCACGCCATTTTTTGGATATCCCGTTTTCTTTCTGGCCTTCGCTTCTATCCGGGCTAGCAAGTTATGCGCAAACCTTGCTCCAAAAAACGAGGAATTTGCATGATCACCCTGATCGTGCGTTTGCAAAAGGAAATAAAGGCTTCACAGGCGAAAACTGAGGACCCCACGCAGGATCTCGAACCGAGCCGGCGGATAGACCTTTCCCTATTTGTGCACCACGGTGTCCTGGGGAGACTGGCTTGGCAGAATGACTGGCATTCACCGGGCTGCATACAGAGGAAATAAAAATCGAAAGGCGATATCAACCATGCTATACCTTCTCCAGAGTACTTCCGGCTGTTGGCTTGCTGCGCTGCTCGTAATCTTCCCTTCTTCCAAGGCTACTCAACATGTTAATGATTTCCTCGTGAAGCAGGTCAAAAGTATGTTTTGGTAGGATTAGAATTGCGTATATATAAAGACCCAACTATTGAGAATTAATTTTAAGTTTTTTTTCCCATTAGACTACATTGTTTTCGCGGATTATATTGGGGCCCTCCTCCCCAGGCGCGACGACGAAACCGTCTTCCCACCCCTCCATTCCCTTTTGTAGTTTTTGTGTAGTTTTTGTTCTCACCTATTTTTTTTCTAAACGATTTACGAGCGTTTGTTAAACAGATCCTTAACGTACGATATCCCCTACGAAAAGTAAAACAAAAGGCTGTTGTTTAAATTATACTGCGCAACCTGACGGAATGAAACTACGTGAAGCTTCCCCACGTGATCTTCCCCAAATAATGGAAGTTCTGCTGGAGGGCCTAGTCGATGATCCGTTGTTCGACTGGACCTGGCGATATCGACATCAATTTCCATGGGACAATTATTACTACTGGAGCCTAAGGATCAATTCCATGATCAACAATGCTGGAGTCGTCTTCCTGGTTGTTGAGCTGGACGAAGCCGACAAATTCAGGGAGAAGGCGGACCCGATTGGCACCCTTGTTAGTTTTATCGTCTGGCGAAGAGCAGGGGAGGATGACCACGCGAAGAGACGAAGGAGTTTAAAGTCAGGGATCCTTAACATGTTAGATCGTGAGTAAAACACTCTCTCATTTGTTGAAATCTTTTCTAGTTCTCCCTATACCTTCTTTATCCTACTATAACGGGGTAATATCATCTCCACATGCTATAACGTTACACAGTTTTTAAGTTTTGTAAAACAGACGATCGAGTTTCTAATATCCAATGAAGGCACAACGAACACTTTGCAAGACTACTCGATGTCACAGCACTATCCGGAAGGGAGGAGGGATGCTGACTATAGGCGCTGGGCCGTCCTCAAAAAAGGAATGAAACAAGTCGACGCAGCATATTTTGGCCACTATCAAAATTTCTGGGAGCTGGAATTATTGGCCACCCACAGGAAATATCGTCGCCATGGAGCAGCAACCATGTTGGTTGAATGGGGTATCAGACTCGCCGACGAGGAGGGTGTCCCCTGCTGCGTGATTTCTAGTCCCATGGGAAAACCTGTCTACGAAAACAACGGATTCGTATTGGCTTCGGAAGAAAAATGGGTCTTCCAAGTCAAGGGAGAAGAGGAGAAAGTGGAGTGCTTCGTTCTGATTCGATCATCGAAAGCCAAGCTGGTCACGGCCGCAGAAACAGGCGATGGGTACATGATAGTGTCTTCATTATAGGCGTTGCCTCCGCATTTATTTCCGTCTTTCTTGCCGCATTTACATTTGGCTGCTTCTACATTCGTTTAGGGAAATCTCCGGGATGGTATAATATCTTTTTGCTTTCAACATTTGTCCTTTCGCCGTGCATCTGTATTAATTTCTATTTTCCTTCTCACCTTGATTGTGTTACCACCACTTTGCTGATTTGTAGCGTTTATTTCCGCAGCGTTTCGTTTCGCAGCATTAATTTCCGTTTCTTTATTTCCATTGTATTTTTCTTTTTTAATCCTGCTCCCCTATGCTTCCACCTCTGCAGTTCCAGCAACTGCCCGTCATCATACGATCTATCTTCATCCTGCATAACGCTGTTTTCGCGCATCAAAATACGAAGAAATGCCCTTTAACGAGTTCTTTTATCAATGTATTTGTACGTAATCTCTAATTCTACCCATCCAGGCACGGCAATGCGATCCTATCACGGAACGAGTCCCGGGGTTTCGTCACCGGGCATATTGCCCGAGATTAGCTCGAAAATTCGCTTTCGCTTGTCTTTTCCCGCATTTCGTGCATTGCAGAATAGATTAATATCTCGACTTAAGGATACTCGAGAGTATGCAACCACGGAGACTCCGTTGATAGTGTGATTTACCTGCGTTTCGTCTACTTTGGCATTCTTTTTTGATAGTTATTTCTCCTTTATCTCCGACTCTTTTCGATTCTTATCGGAGCTGTTCCGTTTCGGCGAACTGGATTGCGGATCTGGTAGGAAACATTGTCTGAGCTAAATATATCTGCGGTGTACGATCTGTGAGAGGACCTTTGTCTTAGACAATAAATAAAATATTAATATTATATACCTTATAGCGACGGCTTTCGCGGAATATGGAAATATTTATCCAGTAGACCAGCATGCCAACGTTGGTGGAGATTCCCATGTGGTTTTTTGTGTTCTCGTTAAGTTTTCGTCGACCCGCGGCAATATAACTAACGACAACCCATGGGAAGGCAGGGCAGGCCAGACATCCATTTGAATTCAGCAGCGAGTATCGGAGAATTTTCCGATGAAAATTCCCCTTCCCATGACTCGAATACTCGCCTCGCAACCTCCACTGAATGAGAATGGATTAAATTAAGTTTTCCCGTCTCTGGTCCCACGCCCGGGGACCAAAAAAAAACAAGAATTCCTCACCGAAGTGTGGAAGGGGAAAATATAAAAACAGAAAGAAGTCCACCCGCCGGAATCTCCGTTCCCCAAAGCAGTTGTTACCGAACTGGCGGGTCCGGATGCCGGATATCCTTGGATATCGAGGAGCCTCGATTCCGAGGTCGCTGTGGATCATACGTACCATGCACAACATCGCTTCGCTAGCTCGGTCCAAGAGAGGCAACGTAAGCCTAAATATTTGCTAGCTCCGACATGGCCAGATATCTAGATCAGAAATGTGGTTTCTTGATGATATTATGCAATTGAGTTTGGTTTCTTGGTCAGACAATGCAGGGTATCTTTTTGGATCTAAGGTCCCACCAAGGCGAGCTAATAGAGAGCAAACTTACTGGTTCATCCGAAATATCTCGAAATGTCGGAGAGGTGTGTCGATGCGTCTAGAACTAAATGCCTTCGCTTGATCTAGCTTGGAGTTAGACAAGGTGATGGCTTGCAGGTTGGTGTTTCGAAGTCTAGAGCTTTACCTTGCTCGAGAGAAAAAATGCCACAGATGCAACGCAATCAGTCCCGCCGGGTATCTGCACATTTGCTGCGCTACAGCCGAGATCTCGGGGGGAAAGAAGACTAGGGAGGATTTGAGTATGAATTTTGACGATCCCGCTTTCGATTTTCTCGCGGGTAGTAATATTATTAGGGTACATGCTATGTAGATACATGTCTTTCAGGATGAATATCAATAGGCTTGATCGTGGGATGATGGATACCTCTAAAAACGCTGGGTTGGAACAAACAAAGTAAAACGGGAAAGATAAGAGGGAGAGAAGACTTTGGATCTAGGGGAGGAGGGGTTAAAAAAAAAAAAAAAAAAACAATAAAAACGATGGCTTGCTAGAATCAATAGCGCGCATTGCTAAGAAATTGCTAAGAAAAGTGAATGTCACAGGCTTGCAGTTGAATCAAGAGGGGTGTCTAGAGGAAAATATCAGCCGGATTTGGATATTCCTTGCAAGGAAGCTCGGGCTAGCTGAATGCAAATATAGCTGCTCAGGAACGCCCCAGCACGGACCGTCAACACATGAAACAAACGAACATCAGCTAAACTTAACCATTCGTACCAGATGGGCTGGTTGCTGGCGGTCCTTGGGACAAAGATGCAAAGTCGAATGGATTGATGCGGTAATTGTACTGCGAGGCCGGGACGTCTTCTGGGTAGATTTCGCTGAAGGCACCGTCCAATTGAGGGGGCAGCGAGTATGACCTTTCCTCGTTTTTAATGAACGCACGGATGAGATGGCGTCTTTCTGTACCTTCACCGATAGAGGCATCTCGGAATTCCTCTCGGGAGTGGACGACGGCGAGATTGTTTAGGAACTGGATGTCGCCCTTCTGGAGTTGGATACGGGCAGCGTGTCGCTCCGCAGCGAAGTGAATACTATCGAGGGCTTCAGCTTGAAGCAGAGAAAGAGGTCGAGGGACATCAGTGGGGTTCGAGCCTGTGAAAGGACGCCGTGCGACAAAGAGGATTGGTTTCCCGTCGTGATAGTAGAGGAGTGGGCGCTCATAGTATTCTTCGGCATCAAAGTCGTGCGAAGAGAATCTGCAAGTTCATTAGCGAGAAGGTCCAAGCAATGGATTAGAGCGAATTTCAGAGGGAATTAGCTTACCGGTTTAGCTTCCAGTTCTCGGATAACGTCTTGATGACATGGGGCTTCATGGCAGCGAGCTCATTATAAACTCTTGCGGAGCTAGCAACCATGCTCCCACCGCCGTTACCAGCCACCCCGGCCACGAAGAGAGCGATGATGTGAGCGGTATCGTTGTGGAAAGACTGTGAGGTTTCACATCGTTAGCTAAAGGCCACAATGAGGAGCGAATGCGATATGCATGGGGGACTATACCATATGCACATTAGTGTAACCAGGCGACTTAATCAGCCCCTCGGCATACAATGGTCGGAGATTCGTCAGGTGAGCTTAAGGATAGCGCCACTCATCGTTAGTTAAGGATTTCAAAATCGCTAGCTTTTCTATTTTTTGAAACATTTTTTAACTAACACGTACCAAGAGCGCTCTTGCTGAGAGTTTGTAGTCCAAGCTTCCCGCCGACATAGCTGCTGAGTCCCAAGAAGATGACGACTCGTTCGAGCGGTGTATATTTGTCAGAGTTCAATCCGCGCACGATTGCAAAACCTCGACGATCGTAAAGGTTGGAAACTGTTTGTTGCATTTTGGTTTTGAGAGATTCGCTGATGGGAAACGTCTCCTTGGAAAGATGATTGACAGTGTCATATTTGGCTATACGGTTAAGTCAGCGCTGCAATTTTAAAGTTGAGGTATATTGGTCTGGCTTTGCATTGGCATCGGCAAGGAAAGCACGGATATAGTTTTATATCCATTCCGGTCAATCCTCATAGTATCCGAGCGGCGGTTGCGACGACAAAGCCACGAGCCTTCGCGAAGGGACTAACCAAGATAAGATTTTGTCGCGGCATCAACCGATTTGATATCATCCTCATCCAAGCGGACTACCCAATCATCTTCTGAGAGATCAGAAGATGTCCAATTGAGAGAACCGTTTATGACTGTGGGGAAGCCTGCTGGGAGGTCTTGGTTTCCATGTAGCAAAGCCTTGACCAACTTTTCTCGTTTCTCGTAAGTCTCGCGAGAAGGCACGTAGTTGATTCGAGCAACATTGTCGAGAGGGTCACCTTGGTGACGTTTGATAATGTTTTCGAGATCTGAAATGGGAGCGCCCTGGCCGTATGGGGTCGATGCCATGTTTGCAACGTTTGCAAGACAGGTTTCTGCTCGCGAGAATGAGGAGCTCGTATGTAAATATGAAGGACGCTGTCGATGGGCGAAGTACCAAAGATGGTCAGGTTTTGGTATGCGATGCGGTATCAGAAATCGAGGCATAAAAGCGGATCTGCTGGGGGTGATTGAGAGGAGTATTTCTATTCAAGACAGCGAGCTCGACGGCGTGCAGATATAAATGAGCAAAAGATACTGGGGTCTACTGCAAGTATGAACACAATCACTTTCTGTCGCGAATGATGAACGTCGGAATGACTGAATTGAATATCTTGATTTCTTAGGTTTTGAAATCTGAATCAATGGTTGGGGGGATGTCAATGTCTGTCGGTTGAGGAATGGCTGACGATGTGTAACTTGCGCCTAAGAGCGGTGACAACTTAGATCGAGGATTCGAGGTGAGAGAAGAAGAAAAAAAAACCTATGGATGGTGTGTGAATTTAGATTTACAGGAAGAACATTGGATGAAATCGAGGATCAAGATATTTATGTGTGATGCTTGATAGAGCGATTATAATTATATTGACCTCCGGCCCACACTGGAGTAGCAGGGACTAATGTCTCAAATTCTATCTGGACCTGTCCCAATTCTGGCCAGGACATGAACCAAGCGCTGTGATTATGCCGACGGGTGGAGATTCCATCGGTCCAACTGCTCTATTAAAACTGAATAATTCCTTCACAGACTGACAGACAGAGACTTCTCTTCTCGTCCTTTCTTTCTTTCTTTTTTTCCCTGCTTGCCAGGTATAATTGGCAGTTCAGCAGGGTTTCGAGCTGCGGGAGCGACGTACCCGTTCACGGAAGCTCCTTCTGGAGCTGTTTTTCTGCGTCGGGAAGGTAAATGTGTTGATATATAGTTATAAGATTACTTGTAAAAAGATTAAAATAAAATAAAATATATATATATATGTATATATATAAAAGAGTGGGCTCCTTGCTTGCCTGGTTGGCAGTTCGCTTGACAGGCGAGCGGCGGGCGCAAAAGCCCCAATGCAGGACGCTCTGCTGCTGATTCAATTGAATTGATTGAATTCGGCAATCGAATCAACAGCTCAATCAATCAGAATCCTTCCCACGCTGTCCCCATGTGCATACGTGATGGACAGGCTGTATGGCCGTACCTGATTGAGGCTACAAGGGAAAACAGGAAAAAGGAATGAAAACTGATCAAAGGCAAGGGCGAATATGTTTGGGTTAACTTCATACATGACGTGGATTGTGGCCAGCCGGAGAGTCACGGGTACTTCTGACTTTCTGAGTCTCCATCGCCAGGCCCGATTATGACTAAACTTTGTCCGATTAGTCTGTTCATTCCTCACTTTAGCGTCACAATATACCTTGGAGGTTAGGCATCAGGCAAGGAGTGGAGGGGCTATTTGTCGCGGCCATCTTGGCTTGCTAAGCTCATCGTTGCAACCTCCATCGGGATCCATTGCGACTGGCCTATCACGTTGCCCGCTCCCAAACATCTAAAACACTTTTGCCCGGTGGGCCTCTCTCATGATACCCCCAAGAAATCTCTGCACACATTTTTTAATAACACTATTGTATTTTGCTTGCTGATGCTCCCCTGTGGAGAATTCCTGGATCCGTTTAGTGGTTGATCCATGGTCCCGGATAACCCAATCGTGTCTAGCCCCCGACATTCTGCGGCGACCTGTTTCACTTCAGCTAAGGGACACCATCACGACACACGAACTCGCGCTCTTAGTGGATCTCAGGCCAGTCGAAAAAGAGTCCGCCCGGGCTATCACCTGACTCCACTTGGGCTCGATTTTACAATTTTGTTGAAGTTTCGCCTTGTCCGTGAGTCGGCTACAGCTGCTCGACTACAAGAATATCATTCCTTCACTGTCCGCTTCATCTTCCTTTAGGTTTTCTATTCTAGTCCACTATTTTCAAACCATTCATTTCAACCATCCCGAATCAAAGAAGCCACTTCAAAGTTTGCTATCAATCTCCAAGCCCGTTTTTACTAATTATTCGGCTGCATGTGCTCCTCCTGACCGTCACATAGCGCGACCACCCCTTGCTTTCTCAACACACCAATTGCCAAAACCATGCGAAAAAGAAACAGTTGAACCCGAGCCTTCCGGCTATTCTCACGTTGGGTGCACACAGGCCCACTAAAGATCTCGAGATGTCTGAGACACCTCCATTGATAGAAGGTTGATGCTTTGGACTTGCTATATGGTATAATATGGTCATGCGTGACATCGAGGAGACAATTTGACAATTCGATCACTCTAGACTTTTGCGATTCACATCTTCGCAATTTTTTGGGGGTCGCATCGAGATTGAGTAGACACCTACAAGGAAACTATTTGTTTGTTTTTTTTAAACTGCGACAATGCGACGAAACAAGCAGACAACCGACCAATGGGATTTGCAAGTGTGGCATCGCAGCAATAAGCTGCAGCTCTGCCGAAAGAGCAGCTGTCGAAGCACCCGCAGATGAACGATTCCGATTGGAATTCTTGTTTCAAATTTTTATCTTGAACTTTCAAATTTTAAATTTTTCTTACCTCATGGTCACTTGAAGCAGGTCGGCTATCTATCCAAATTCACAAATCCTGGATCCCAAGGCCAGCTTCGTATCGGCAGTTTTCATGATGTAATATGATCTCTAAAATAAATTGTCTACGTGTCTACCTACGACCTCTAAATTTCTATGACTTTCAAAATTCATATCAATGTCACCTAGCGTAAGGTGTTTTTCATTTTTTATTTTCATTTGTGTTTTTAGAATTTATCCATCGAGTTGCTGACGTTAAAGTGGTTGGATCGGGCCCGGCCCGTCGAAACAACAATTCAGAGCAACTTGAAGAAGTAAAAGAAAATAAAAGAAAATAAGCGGGACCTCGATAGAATAGATTTGCATATTCACCGCGCCGAACGGTGCTCTCCCCGCATTGTAACAGGGAATCCCTCCGAACAATATCCAGTACTTTTTTCTTTTCTCTTCATTCTTTTCAAGAAGTTCTATTCATCTATCCCAGGTCTTTGCAACCGACTCGTCATTCGAAGTTTCTGTCATGCATATATCCGCCCGTCGTTCGCATTCCCGAATCTCGATTCGAACTGCGACTTCCGGACGGCCACGGCATATATGATTGAACAATGATGATTCCACCTCTGTCTCCGAATTAAAACACGCATGTGCACGCACCCGCGAGCGATTTTCTGTTTTCTTCTTACATATATGCATATGCGTAATAGTTATACGACCTCCCTTATTCAATTCACCAGGTTGATAAACGAATACACCAGCAGTCAGAATTCGGGACTTTGTTTTTCTTATATCTATATAGAAAACTGCCGCTTAGCAGGGGGATCTTGGTGAGAATTTAGACATCGATTGGACGCCATCTTTGTATTGAGACGGATCCAAGGATCGTCGTCTATATTGGGCTTCAAGCGAACCACGGCCTCTGATTGGTTGGGTAAGCTTTTAGCTCTTAAAAATTGTACACACGCTTAAACTTCGCGGACCGTTACAATTTTAAACGAACGTATTTCCCAGCTTTGACGAGGTTCCGAATGCGATCCCTTATTCCTGCATATAAAGCTTCACATTTGCTTTTTTTTATTGATTTTTATTTTATTTTTTCCTTTCTTTCTCGGCATGGCTTTTACCGCCAATGTTTCTCCTTGTGAGACATTGACGAGACCTTTTTCTTTTTAAGGCCAGCTATTCGCTGAATGAATATAAATTTGGAAACCACATATGCACCTACGGGAGAAATTTTTCCGATTGACACCATCATTGTTATTGAGCCTGGTAACCGGGTACAAAAGCTTGCAAAGTGATAGGCGTGGTGAGATTTTAAAGGTTCTCAAAGAAATTATAATAATAACAATATGTTTGAGGTTTTCTGCGTTTGTGGGTGTTCTCCTTCCATTCGATTGGTTTACACCTGCCCGAGTGGTATTAGGATATTTGATTAGAGTATAGTCCCTATAGACATTCTAGAACGAGCCGATCGATCATGCATGTTGTCGACAGCGAAAAAAAAATTAAATTTGATCTTTGTAACAAGCATTGGTTGTTTCCGGTAATTAATATTGTTTTAACACGCTTAATGGGAACATAAACCTTCTAAGCGATCGATATTATGCCGAAAACTCTTCTACGGAGAGCCACCTAGCTGCACGTGTGTGTCTTTTCCTTGTTCATCCGTCGTCATAGTTGCATCTTTCATGTGGGAGCAATCGGAACATGAGAGCAGGGGGTGGTGCGTGCTCAGGAAGAAGCTTCTCGAGATGCATGTTTAAGGAAATCGATTCCATTCATGCCGATAACCGCCAGTTCGCAAAATTTCGAATTGTTGAAGAAAAAAAAAGGAAAGATGCCGTGAGAGCAGTGCCCTCTTCGTTGCTTGGATGCTCAGAATGAAACAACCATCTGAGAAGGAACTTTTGGGACGCGGGGGAACCGTCAAAGGATTCTAAGTCGATGTAGATGCCTAGCAATACATCCAAAATAGAGCTAGGGTCTGGACATGAGGACGGCATATCACACCGTCTGGATGCTGTCTAAACTCCCTAATTCGACAGCAGTTCCGATACAAAATTTTATTGAAAAACGCCACCCCAAAATAAACATTCGTCCCGTCTGCTCCGGTACGTTGTAATATATCCTGATGGATTAACGGCGACGGTTGACGGCTAATCCCGAAACCAACCAATGTGCCTAGACTCACGCATATTGCCATCTAGGCGAACTCGCTCACCCCCCTCGTCCATGTCAACTGGCGCACTAATCTACGTATCTGTACTAGATCAAGAAGCTGCAAGGAAGAGAACGAGCGCGAAAAATGTTTCGGAAGTAATCGAACAGTATGAGAATAGTTTCAAGGAATAAACGAATGCAACCATTGCATACATGCTTAGGAATCACTTCGGAAAAATAACTTCGCATTCCATATGTATCGTTGCTCTGTCACATTTCTAGGCTTGTGACGGTCATTCGTTGGCCACCCTCCGGGCAATCATTACCCATATGGTCATTCAAACTCGAGGGAAATAAATCTTCAAATCTTGGAAATTTTAGGCGGCTTCGTATTCCAGAGGCTCTTTCGACCAAGTCCAACCATCCTGTTCCCTGCAGGAAAAAAAGGAAGACAAGCTCCAAACTCAGGATCCCTAGTCTTAAGCGTCTTTCAACCAATCTAGGGCCGTTATCTCGACTTCCGTAATAAGTTTACTCGATACAAAAAACTTCTGTTCAACGGAACGAACCAGGAATTACACATCAGAAATAAAACTTAGCGCAGCCTTTCCTTTAAGATATTATCCCTTTACACGTGCAAAGCCTGCCGCTTTCCCGTCATGATCTCAGGGAAAGCAGCAAGGAAAGTCAGAGCCCTCCGCGGATCCGAAATGGAAGCATTCTCCCACCCAAGAGCAGGACGGCAGGCAGGCAACTGACTAAGCTGTTGAACTAGTTTCTCTCCGGGCATCACCCTTGCTGTCGTGCATAGAAGACCGGCCAGAGTCGGTTGACAAAGCCGAAGTATATTGAAAAAATCTTGATTTCGTAAGGGTGCAATGCCAGCTGAACCTTTCCAGATCTTGGTGTAGCCCAAACATGTTCATTTGTGTAGGTTGGGAGGATTCATTTTGATGAGATTGAAACCTTGCGTGGAGGAATATCGGGATAACTAAGTTTGGTTCTGGTGAAGTGAGGAATCGATCGTCGTGTGATGATTCAGTCGTGGTCGAAAGCCATCTCTGTGAAAATCTGGAGCTTAGCTAGCTCATTGGGGGCTCGCACACTTGAAGATGACACTTTTACCGGCCCCACTTTGCAAAACTCTTAGGTAGTGTGATTGCGGAACAATCCCGAGACAGGCAGTGCAAGCACTAAGCCCAAGCGATGAACCTTCAGCTTGCATTCGACCGTATGTTACATAATAATTTTGGGGGCGAGTGGAGGACTAGTGACGAGTGGGAGAGTGGCGTAGTGAACGGTTTGTTGTTCTTCAATTGTGGGTCCATGGCGTCCAACGGCTGATATCGTCCCAGAATTCGACGGAGGCTATTTGAAAATGGACGTGAGCTTGAAATTTTAAGCCTCCTGTGGGCCTACTGAATATTTTGAGATTAGAATTATTTCAACTGATTTTTCAACTATCAATCGGACTCTCTTCTCCATATCTGCCGCATTTGCAGACTGTGGCGATTGACATCTGCATCCCATCCTTCAAGCACGAACCCGAAGACTCGCGTACTCGGAACTGATCCTTCACGTCTTCTTCAGCTGGATATAACTAGAACATCATCCTTTAACCAACTCCTAGGCAGCTGTGACATACTTCTTTTCCAAAATATGCTAAACTAGTCGCAATAGATTTTCGTTAATCCGAGATTTCGACAACTTACCCGGCGTGCCAACTCCTGATGCGAAGCTTTATGACAGCAACAACGCTTTTCATCGTAATGATCGACTTTACTATCAATCCTTCGTTTCCTCAGCTAGGAACTACTCTTTGTTGCTGAATCTGCCTTGCGCAATTGCGACGGGGAGATATTATCTATATCAAAACTTGCTGAATCATCTACTTGTACTACTAATCCTGGGGCACAAATCGGAATTGTCGCTCTTCAAATTTCCCCAGTGCGACATTCTGGCTCTTAAGTGTTGTTGCAATTGATTTAACTGGGCAGTCTCAGTTCGGACAACTAACTGTTGCGAATTCGGAAAATATATGCGACAGCGAATGGAAGCTCGCGAAACCTCCTAAAAAATATGAAGATATATTTCGGAGTGGCGGTATGATCAATTTAGACTGGAAATTTTCATAATTATATGGCATCTAAATTTGGATCTGCAAACGCAGATACCCGTCGAGTTCGTTTCCAAAAACGCCTTCGTTCAGTGTTGTAAATTTCATACACAGATACTGGTAATTGGTCCAAGTCTCAGTCCTGGTCTCGGACCCAATAGACCGCAACACGAACCATATTTAGAACCTTTTAGTCGCAGTTCGCGGATGCAACGACAGAGTATCATGAGCGGAGGAAAAGAAGTAGAAATTGTCAGTTTAATTGTTGAAAAAAATTCATGACAAGATCCCTGTAGACAAGTGGTCGCCATTACATTTCACTCAAAGTAATGTAGTCATAGTCCCACTGTTTATTTTGAATCATCTTTTTGTCTATAGACTCGAATCGAAACTTGAGAACTAGATTTTTATCATTAGAAAAGCCTAATTGGTTTCGTGGCATTACTGGTGATAAGTGTTGCGGCGGGATGCAGCCAGCCAGCGCGTCGGGCAGGATACCGGAGTAATCCTGATTGACAAGGCGTGCGAGCTATATATTTATTGTGCGAGATGGTTGCTCCTTGAAGCTCGCAATATGGTATGATACTCAACTAGAGTTTAACTCACTGCCAGCCTGGTCTCGTTGCTAGCTAAATAAGCTTCACGAATTGTTTTTTATCTGAAATGTAAAACAAGTGCATCCAATTCACTAAGGCGAATTGTATCTAATCTCAAAAACGCCAGCCCCAAATATGCTGTACCCAAAAGTGCGCCTTTAATGCATAAGAAATAGTTATTTGACATGTCGTAAATAAAGTTTCGTCGTTCACACTTCGGAATGTACATTATTAGCAATACCCTCCGAAGCAAAGGCTGAAATTATTTGCAGTTAGTTATCGCTTTCTCTCCATACCCTCGATTTCTCTGATACCTTCTGTTGCCTTAGGCGCTTCTTGTTCCTTGATTCTTCGAGAAAGCTTTCGGGTACAGCCGATGATCTTAGGGCTTCAAACTCATCCAAGGAACAAGCTAAATCTGAATCTGAATCAGGTGACTGTGGTCGGTTTTTGGATTCTGTTTTAGACTTGACTTTCTGTTTAGTATTCCTTGGTTTATCTGGTGTGATCTCCGCAGCAAGATCGCCGAGCTCATCATCAGAAGAGAATATTTGTAGGTCCTTGGATTTCTTGATTTGGGGTTTGGGTTTGGCGAAAACTGGTTCGGGACTTTGCTCTTCCATCTTCAGCCTAGAAATCGGTGGTTCAAATTCCGAAATGTCGAGATCTAGTATATCATCAACTGGTTCTATTTTGCACTTTGGAGATTTCATGGCCTTCGCTTGCTCTGATTCGTTTTCATGAGTTCCAGACTGTCTATTCCTCCCATTTCTTCTTGTTAGCTCGACCGATGGCGCATCGTCTTTAGAGAGAATTGCGTCACTTTGAGGACGCGTATTCATGATTGATAATGCAGAGACAGGACGGGTTAGTCTTAGAGTCCCACTAGTGCTGTCTCTCTGAATCGACGGACCGCATAGCAGTTTCCGTTTTGTTCTACTCTTAGCGGATGAGAGGGTCAGTCGATGCGTCGGTGTATCATTTGAGATGGTTGAAGGCTCCGGGCTCGGATCTGGTGAAGGGCTTTTGATTTGTGATGGAATGTTGAACTGACTGCTATTTCCAGATATGACGGGCGCTTGCCTGTTTGTTGGGAAGGATTGAGGCCCGGGAGAAGAGTTGATCGGTGTTGGGTTTTCTAGTGGCGCTATGTTGCCTACTGCTTTACTTCGATGGTCTGGCGAGGAGATTGGCTCCGGGGTAGTTTCTATCGTTGGAATTGGGGCGGTTGGTTGGTTTCGTTTGGGGCAAATCTTCCTAGATATAGGCGGCGTGAATGGTGGCGGAGCATTTGGGCGTGCTCGAGGGGCCACAACTGGGCATGTCCGAGGTAGTGGTTTTGGCCTTTTTGCAAAATCAGACTCTTCAAGATCGAGTTCGAGAATTTCTGTGTCTTCATCCGCCCCAAAGACGTCATTCGCAAGGTGAAGACCGACGGGTAATTGAATATCGTCTGTTATACCAGCAGCATCTTTTGGGCTAGGCTTGTTTCTCTTTGTGGGCGGTTTCGAGGGCGTATACGCAATGTTGGAAGCGGTGGTGGGACCATCAGTTCGTATTTTCGGGACGTTAAACGGTTTATAAGGAATTTTCCGGACAGTTGATGGTCGTTTCTGAGGTACAACGGGAGCCGGAGCTGGAGTGTCTGCCGTAACTGATCGTGAAACAGATGAAGGATATACAGGGTTACTGTGGATAGGTGTCGCCGTTGCTGAACGCTCGTTCCTTCTATCTACTGTCTTCTCGAATAAGGGCCGCAAGTCTTGTGCTTGTCTGCCTTTGACGGCCTCGATCGTGATCAAATGGGAGTCGAAGATGAGCTCGTCGCCTACATCAATCGGTTCCGGTTCGGGGAGAAATTTGTCGCACTATGAAACATTAGCCGAAGTAACTATAGTATGAAGTCGAGTATACAATAGTTAAGACGTACTACTTTGTTCATCATATGGTCATAGACCATCAACCGCTTGTTGAAGGTATGATAACGGAGGTAACCATCGTGCCACTTCTTGAGCTTTTTGTACTTGTCAGCCGTCCACAGAACAGTGTACTCGTCGATTGGCGCAGACTGAGACGACAGAGGGATTGACGAAAAGCTCATCGTGGCCTCTCAGCCAGGCTCATCGAAGGATATGTAGAAGGTGAGGTTTGATATCATCGAAAGACGTCGGGGCTCCATGTCGCTGGTGTTTGTTGACAGGACAGAGCGCGTACCTCGTTGGGTCATTTACGCGCATCGGCATGTCTTGGCGTCACTCAATATTACCACACAGGCAACGCAGATTCATAAGTTAATCTTATGGGATTCAATCAGGGTGAACTGCAATTGCGATATGCCGCGAAATCTTTTACAAGAAAACTGTATTCTAGTCTTATAATAGAAAATTTTCGTTTCCATTTCCGCATGTCAACTACTAGGCAACTGCGATTCTTTCTCTCGCACTCTCGATCACTGTTTCTAGGAGCTTCGTATATGGTATACCTGCGTTCTGCGCAATAACCGAAAGAGACGACACTTCTGGGACCAGACCAGCTAGGGGATTCACCTATATAAGGACCATAATTGACAAATTAATACCCGGTATCTCGATAAAGAGTTGCTTGGATGCTCTTACCTCTATCACATAAGGCACTGCTTTAGAGCCAAACTCGTTCGATCGAACATCTATCCTTCCTAAATCACGGCATTTCATGATCCGCCAAGCTCTGAGCGCGCTCTCACAAGCGGATTTTACTTCAAGGTCGTTTGGGTCCGGACAAATTTCGATAGGTTGGCTTTTCAACTTCCCCCATTTTTCTTTTAACTCATAGGTGAAAAAGTCGCAAACATCCACCTGTGAATCTGTCACACTAAGATGCGCCGTACCCGGGTCGAGAATTGCGGGAGCTCTATTGTTCCAGCATGTCTCTAGAATTCCAATAACTCTTGCTTTATTCCCAGTTCCAGCAATTCCTACGGTGAACTCGCGGCCTTTAAGAAACGGCTCTATTATAATATCCTGACCTGGGTACTTGCTGCGCAAACCGTTGATGGTCGACTCTAAATCACGGAGACTGTAAATTTTGGAACTTGGGTCGATTCCTTTTGAAGTACCCTCTGATACTGGTTTCGCAAAAAGTGGGAAGGAATCGAGGATTTCTGATGCGTATTTAGAGCTGCGGATTGCTGCCAAAGCTCCCTCATGAAAACCGTCTCCTTTTATGCTGCCACTCGAAACAATGGCGAATGGAGCAGTCGGTACACCATGGAAGTCTAGCATCATCTATATAATTTAATTAGCTTAGCTCTAGGATTTTATAACTCGCATCTGTGCGGACTAAGGAACCCACCTTTGTCAGGCCTTTGTTTAAGCAAGTGGCAAAAGTAGATGCGTCGGAGAATGTGAAAGGTATATTATATGCTTCTAGTAGTCCTGGGACTTGAGCTTCCCGGGCGCTTCCGAAGAACCCGCTAGTATCATTGAATACCACATCCCATGGAGCGCACCCATCTTCGGCTTGAGCGAGACGTTTGACAAGAGATTTTATATCGCCGACGCGTTCGACCGTATGTCCAAGTTCTTCAAGACTGGATATGATACACGACCCTGTGTCCTCAGAGTTTAACTCGCTGCATTCTTCGTTTGAATAGCCGCGAGCTTTGTAGTCCTCCCGAATCTCGGCCAAGTAAGCTATCTTTAAAGAGTTCTGAATTGTATGTGGCATTATAGAAGTACACTTTATGGTTATCAATTGTATACTGTTTCTTTGTTGTGTTTTGAGGAAGTGGGAAAGCTGCAGATCAATTGCCAGTTGAAATAATCGATTGGATTGGAGATTATTTCCCTAGCTTAATTTTCCGATCCCGGCTTGTGTATTTAAATTTAACTACAGAACTCTTTCGTGCTGCACATATGGTGCGATTTTTTCCTGTCAAACCATTTTCCTCTCAGCTCGCAAAAGTCAAATTATATTTGACTGTGATGGGGCGCTGTTGCACGTGCAGAATGATGAAGGCACTTGAGCCACGGCTCGTAAGCTAACTGAATTGCTAACTCTTATTGGGCATCCATGACTTGATCAGTTGCGAGCGCGAACGACGGCAGAAAAGCTCCAACGCCTTCAGTCGTTCGGCCGGTCGGGGCAGGGACGAGGGAGTCGAGATGCCAATTTCAGCAACAACCCACTTTTTACCCCTGGAATTTGCAATATTTGTGGAGGGTGAAGATACGTGTCTTAGAATAATTCGTTTGGAAGCGACAATGCCTCTCGAGCTCATTAAAGTTTCTCGCGGGAATGCTTGGGGAGAATCTCTTGGAAAAATTCGTGAGTTGATCTCCATCAACTAAATACATAAGTAGTTGTCTTGGGTCGATTTCCGATGCAGATCGGGCCAGGGATGTGTCCTAGGGGAGGCAATCTTCTGATAACCCTCTGAGTTTGCCCTGTTACGATCGATCGATATAGATCAGATCTCGCGTACTTGTTTTATTTTCCAGTTCGACTTCAGGCACACAAATACATGCACACTATAGCGACAGAAGTATGCAAAATATAATTAATAATTTGAGTGTCGGAGATGCTAAATATTTACTCCGACCAATTCGACTCCAATATTGGCCCCGGGCAAGCGCGAGTCCTCGACGGTCCTTGGCCTCGCTGACAAGCTCTATGCCTATTATAAGAGACCCGTATTGGCAAAAAATAAACAAATGGAAGGAGGTTAAAGAGGAGGATTTTTTGAGTTACCGGTGGCAAGTAAGTTGACCCAGAAGATCCTCGGAACATTGATCTGAGTGATCAAATAAAATTCCAAATGTGTATGGACAACCAGAAGCACAACGCAAATTACGGGTTGCGGATAATTACTACGGAGCTTCGGAGTGGATGCGCCGGAGAAATTGATTCTCAACTCGGGCACAAAGCTAATGCACCGAGCTGAATGTCACAGATAGCAAACACTGTCCAAGGAGCCCCAAGTTTGTTCAAATTTTTGGAGACAGTTTTACCACAAAAAATCCCTCGAAATGGTGAAATTCAGGGACAAGAGCATATACAATCGCGCGGAGACTTCATCATTGATGTGATGGATGGGATTAAACTTGCACCAATGTCCACTCGCCTAACACCGCATATTTTGAGTCAAATCGATTGGGCAGGCAACCCGCTGCTAGATCCCTTGCGCAGGCAATTCTTGCCGATGAAATCAAGCCTTCTACCGGATCACCCTAGTCTATCTCTGGACTCCCTGCATGAAACCGAAGATTCTCCGGTGCCAGGTTTAATACATAGATATCCACATAAAGCTTTATTTCTAGGTAAGGATTTTATTCCCGTCGACATTGAAAATCATTTCAGGGGCTTGAAGTTCAGAAGCTAATTACAATGGTCAATTATAATTAGCAACATCTGTTTGTCCAATATATTGTCGATTCTGTACACGCTCCTACTCTGTAGGAGGAGAAACAGACTCTGTCAAGAAAACTCGATTCCTGCCAATCCGAAAACGCTGGGAAAAGGTGTTTGAACATATAGAGAAGACTCCAGCTCTGAACGACATTGTTATATCTGGTGGAGATGCATACTATCTCGAACCAGAACACGTGTGGGAGATTGGGAAAACACTGTTATCAATTTCTCATATCCGTCGTATCAGGTTTGCGAGCAAAGGGTTAGCAGTATGCCCGAGTCGAATGCTTGACAGAACAGACTCCTGGACGAATGCATTGATCAAGGTTGTAGAATTTGGAAGGAACGAAGGCAAGACGGTAGCTTGGCATACACATTTCAATCACCCAAATGAGATCACCTGGGTTACACGTCTAGCGGCGTGGAAGCTCTTTCAGAATGGTGTTACGGTAAGGAATCAGACGACTTTATTAAGAGGTGTAAATGATGATGTCTCCACCATGAAAAACTTGATTCACAGTCTTGCTGATATCAATATTCAACCCGTAAGTTTTTGGGATTTTGGCCTATGTATTAGCGAGAAGAAAAGCTTATTGGGATAATCTTCTAGTACTATGTGTACCAAGGAGATATGGTGCGAGGGGTCGAAGATTTGCGAACGCCTCTGCAGACGATAATTGAGCTGGAGGAACAAATTAGGGGTACAATTGCGGGATTCCTCATGCCGCAATTTGTGGTCGACCTCCCAGCCGGAGGAGGGAAGCGATTAGCATGCTCATACGAGAGCTATGATAGAAGAACGGGAGTATCGACTTTCGTCGCCCCAGGTGTGAAAGGAGGCAACCGCGTGTTCGAATACCATGACCCATTATGGTCACTCGAAAAGTGAATGTAGATTATTAATGTACCAGCTTCGGATCATTAAGTCGGTGGCGTTCTGATTGGCTGTATTATGAATATGTATGTCTAAAGCTTGATGGTTTTGGTATAATTTCGAGACCACAAATGTACAACCTGGTGAATTCCGGAACAGGTACCTAATATAGAGCCGGGGGACTAACTAATAACTGAACAACTAATGACCATGCTTCTGCCTGAGCCCATGGTTTTCCACTTTGGTATCGACATGTTTTCGAGACCGCTTCACTTCGGCGCCACTACTTGACCATAATGAACGTTGTAATTCCCACACTGTTTGGCTAGACAAGTGTGGAACTCTCGGTTAAAATTGATCAGGTCTAGACTGAGGCTGTAATGTCCCGCCAAAGTTATATCCAATATCCCTCTGATTGATAAGAATCCGTCTGCAGATCTAGATCGCCATTGCATGGCTGTCACACGAGCGACGTGTGACAATGTAGCACAGCATGTCCCATTTAGGAAGTGTTGACAGGGATCTGCCAGATGCAACAGAGCCTCCCTTGGCCACTATTCAACCCACCCCAAGAGTCAAACACTCAAAGGTTTAACAACTAGGGAGGCTACATCTGACTACCTTCGGAATATATGAAATTCAGTCGTTTCGTTAAATCGGCATGAGTGGGTGTCGATCATATTTATATGTTTACTCCATGAGATACTCAGTGGAGACTCAAGAGGAGATGAAGGGAGTATACCGGTATGCCATGAACCAAGTACCGCCATGATCGATGCCTATGGTGCCCAGAAAAATGGTAGAGTAAACTAATAGAGAAAAGTTCTAAAAGGAAATAATCTTCCTAAACAGCTTTTATGCCTAGAACCCTGTTTATTAAGATCGGTACCCCGGTTTCTTGATTTTAATAATAATCTTCATTCTCTACTAGTTTTTCATGCTAGGTCTTTGCGTATGCCAATGCTTAAAATATGACATTAAAAATTGTACTTGAAAGTCTCAGGTAATTGCACTAGAGCCGAAAGTCTGAAATAGTGGAATCAGTTCTATTTGATCATGGGTAGCATCTATATTTTTGATCTAGTATGAAATATTACGCAGTCAACTAGCTACCGATCGAAATTTGAAATAAATGTGAGGTGTGAATGCCAGCAAAGAGAAGCCAAGAATAGGTCACTGCTCAAGCGGCTGTTCTTGCGTAGGTTGAACCTAACGTCTGTGAGACATTTACCTAGTACTTATACACAGCATCCCCTAGTTGCTACCCTGGATCTATGGAACCCCGTGTCATCACCTGGTTTGTAAGAAACAATAATAACGCATTGAGTGATTTAGTAGAGCTTGAATTCTAGGTAGTTGGATAATCAGATAGGGAAGCTCCGTTGTGTGAAATTCAAAGTCTCTGAATTTTACTGGCATGATTTTATATCGAAAAATATTTCAAATTGGCACGAGTAAAACATAAGACCACACTAAATTCTTTCACTAGCCAGTGGAGCTGATATCTATATCATCATCTGGCTTTGGTCATTTGGGTTTCAAGTAATGATGGTCGCTGGGCTTTTGTCGAACTATTCAAGCAAGCTTCGTATGCATATATGCTGTACCGACTGGCATTATCCAAGAATAAACCTAAGCTGGCCAAAAATATTATCTTCACTCTTTCAGGCGTAGCTCTCAAGACCGAGAGAAGTAAGCTAGCAAATAGAAATGACATTGTATACTTAGTTCCGTGTCATCGGCAAAATTTTCAGTTTTCGTGCTAATACATACGATGATCCCACATTGCATAATCTAATGCTTAAAGAGAAACAGCGGTTGTAAGCTCACACACTGAAGTGAACTGTGAAAATGGAAAAACATAGCCATGTAGATAACTTGGAATCTTGTTCCGAGACTAAGGCTATGGCGACCAACCCGAAATTTTCGAAATCTATATCGAATTGATATAGAGTAGATTTATATATATAGCATTCGTTCTCAGGTATGACTTCTAAAGAGTGACATATATTGAAAAACGGCAGGAATATTTGACTTTGTCAGAGTCCCTCATAAACGTTCCGATGTCGGTAATTCTCATACTAGGTCATATCACACTCCTTGCTTCTTGCTTCGGGACATGGTACTTAGTTTGTTATGACCTTACATGGACCAGCTCAGAGCTTTTAGCAAATCCAAGTGGACTGGCCTGACCAGCCAATTGGCAATTCACCAACGATGTCGAACGTCAAAGTGGGTAGGTTCGTTTTGTAAGGGTTGAGATACGCTTAGGGCGATATTAACAAGGCTGAATTTCAAATTTACAGCTTCGGTCAAAAACTTTTAACAGACTAATGCAATGCTCGGCCACCCCCATATCCGACTTGGGAGATGAATACGTGTACTAGGTATTGGTTACCCAACCTATACCCAGAAAAGCATGTCAATTACTACCATATACGTAAGAAGTAGCTGTACAACAGTTCCCCCGCTGTCTGCAAAGTGAGGTGTCATTGGGCGCGCTTACAGAAACTGCGTTGCAGAAATGTTTTGAACGATTGTTGGCGGACATGTCCAAAGTTCGCGGCGTCGACCGGTGCAAATTCTGAATTTCTTGTGTTTTGCCGGATATTAAAGGATAGGGCTAATTTCCTTTTGTCCTTCTTCTTGTCTTGTTTTTTCTCTCTACTCACCATCATAATCTTTCGTCATTGTCCTGCTTTACCTTTCTGAACATATTTTCGAATACGTTCTTTGCGATATTGCATTGCATTCCTTTGGTGTACCGACATCTCATGTAACGTTTGTTACACTGTCAAAATGCCAAGCGCTTTGCCATGCCCACAAAGGTCGAGCAGAGGGGTGTATACTTCTCGAAGTCTGCCGGCCACAGCTATTCCTCGTGCGGAATTTCCATTCTGGAGTTTTAAGAAGGTTTGGACGGATACCAAATCCGAATATGTCGCCGAACGACACAATTGTGTCGCAATTGTGCGTTTACCTCGCACCTCTGGCTCTGGCATCTGCTATAATGCATGGAACACAAGCGACTGACTTTCGCTATAGGAGCCAAGAGTATTTAAAAATGGCAAAGAATGCGCCAACCCAAAATATCGGATTGTAGAATTATATTCTGCGAGCCGAATGAATTCACAGCCTGGACGCACGATCGAAAAACGCCGACGATCGTCAAACAACTGGGATGAATTCATTCCACGCACGCCCTCACCTCTTAAAAACATGCTTAAACGGCCCAGAATTACCTTTGCCGACTTGCCAAATCATATCTTGGTCAACGTCATGAAGATGATGGAAGTATCGGATCTGAAATCGTTCGTTGAAGCACGTCCACTTCACGAACAACTCTACGAAGATCAATGCGGTCTCATCCTCACTGCTGCTATGAGAAACTCGTTCCAAGATCGGGACTTTCCATTGTGGTTTCCATTTGAATATGCGGATTTCACGAAGTATCACAAGAGTTCAATGTGGTACCTCCCCACGCAAGACGAGCGGGATAAAGGCCGCATGGCCGGCCATATGATCGTTCAGGTACGCGAAACCCAAACCCTAATCATTATTTGTGTATAAAGATGCTGATAAATTATTTAGCCCAAGCACGACTACGTCGAAGACCTTCTTTTGGATCGAAGAATCCCACACCGACCACGTTACTTGTTGCAACACGTACAATACCTCAAGAACCTCGAGAAGGCGATTTGGGACCTAGAGGAAGCCGTGATAGCGGAACTGGACCGCATGCACTACACTGACCGCGAAGTGCGCATGCTCGTCTACCGCGTCATCCTCTACTTTTCCCAGAATGTTATTTTCGACCTCTACCGCCATTGGGAAGTATATACCGGCATCGACGACCAGGACGTTCCCGGTGAATACCATGACGACGACGGTATTCTCCTCCCGCTGCCAAGGATGGCGTGTGTTTACAGAGGGAAGTACTACGAGAAGCAGGGCTTCCATCTGGCCGCGTTATCCGACGACGAGGAGGACTTGAAACACGAAACGGAGCTATCCAATTACTGGCGTCGAGCCAAGATTGTCGTTCGAGAGGTTCTCTGTCGTCTCGTATTTGATGCGAACGGGAGAAAAGAACCGATCGATAGGGAGGAAGATCAGTTTCTCGGGGAGGCTGCCGAGAATGTGTTCGTGCAAATTTACTCTCCTGTCTACCTCTTGAAACTGATCAAGTTGTATCCGCCATCGACAAGGTATTCGTACAAGAAGCCTTCAGATGAATGGCGATCTTACTTGCAAGAGTACCAAGAAGCACTACTTTGTTTCAAAGAAGCAAAGAATGATGTTCAAGAGCAACTTGATCGATTGGCTGAATAGAATGGACGTAACGAGTGGTTGGCTTTACTCTCTCGGATATACACCGGCAAAAAGCTTACCAGGGAAGAAAAAGCCACGGGTATGTGACCAGTTGCAATTGGTTGCTGCCTGTTGACTAAACACGAGAGCTTGCGCTAGCTCGCATTTGAGCTTTCTCATGCATTGATATACAAATTTTATACCCACGGAAAAGGTGTATTCGGAGTTTCCCATTATTCTTATCTGATGTTTGATTTGTTGTTCAGTCTCATCTTTTGGTATCTTTTTTTGTTCAACTATCAAGGCATTCGCTGGCACGCATGTAACTTGATAACTAGTTGTTCTTAATCAGTGTATAATGTACTGTACAATAATATACATAATATATTTGCTTTTTCGTTAGAATACAAAGTTGAAGAAAGGACTTCAAGTTCAGATAAAATCTTGCAGCTTGGCCCCACTCACGGCCACGTAAGAACTACCCCTCCGTACGAAAAGCGGGTGATAGTAAAAACTAACATTCGCTGCGCTTGAGTTACAGTCCAACAGCCCCCCAATTTTCTGTCGCAATGATCACATCCCCGTCAGTCCCCACCATGATCGCTGCTTCTTTCTTCACGGCATTAGTAGCCATATTCAGAATAACCCGATAAGCGTATACATCCTCTTCCTTGCCCCCCTTGGTCTTGATCGTTACATCGAATCTTTCCCTGGCCATAAAGGCCAATTTGCCGCCAATACCCATGGGAAACATCTGCTGGTTCACAGTGTGGTTTGAACCAATAGAAAGAACAGTGGCGTAGCCTTCATTCTTGGAGAAGTCCCAGTTGTAGGAGAACTTGACGTCTAGGGGAAGGAAAGCTGGGGCGGTACCCTCGATTGTTTTGGAGAGAGATAGACCAAATGTGGCGGTGGCGGGAGGCGAGGATACAGTGTTAGATGCAAGGACTGGCATTTTGGCGGTATGTTTCTTTTATTCTCTTATTATTTAAGAAGAAGGAGTATGAATTTTTGGTTTGAGAGAACGGGGTTGGTAGAAAGGGGGAGAAAGGCACTGAAAATGGGACAACTGACGCCCTATTTATTTCCCCCGGCTTCAATACTCGTCTCCCATATTTTCCGGGTAGAAATCTCGCAATCTTTACAAGCTTCCCCAACGGAAATTCAATAGCTAGGATATCTTCACAAGGGTAGGCGGGTGAATATTTGGGGGTTGCGTATCACTCAACGGTATTGTCTCGTTAGGTTTGTCCAGGGTCATATAGAACAAGCTTTCGTCCGCCATTATCGCGTGATTTCTGCGGATTTTCTATCCATATTATTATGCCCATGATAGATCGTCTGGGGTAAAATCACTCTTGGGGAGTATTGATTAGGCTGCTGAAGTTCCATTTGGGAAGCTGGCTGTGGAATGGAATGTGGTATTCTGTGTGTTGTGCGGACGGGATAGGCAAGCAGGTGGTGAGGATTGCCCACTTTGGTAGGTGAACGGTATGATACCGTGGTATATATGGATAGCGTTCATTACGTTTAGAAAATCATGAGAATTTGGAGATACCTTGATATGCTATGTGAGATATCATATAATGCATGCCGTCAATCAGGATGATGTATGGTATAACTCTCTATGAAGCTCGAACCTATTTACATAATGGCCTTCATCTATCCTGGCAAAATATTAACACGATTTATCTTATTACCTTCGTAGTTAATACTTAAGTAGTTTTATAAGGTGAATAATCTGCCTACAAGATCGCTCATAATCGTCATCATACTGAAGGCATTCAAACTATCCCATCCATAATCCTCAACTTACTCACCATAATCCACACTCGTAAAATGTTATTATCTCCATAGCTATATGTAGAGCTACCCATACCTGCCGTACGAGATCCTTGTCTTAGTTTCAAATTCATCTTCAACTGCTCCCTAAAATCTCTTAAACTCCCCAAACCTTCAACATATTCTCAGTGTCCACCGCATAGCCCCAGATCTCTCCACCCTCAGCACACCCCATAAAAACTGTAATCCATCGTTCGAATCCTTTTACGATCTTGTCATACTTCTCCCTCCTTTCCTATTTACTCTATCACCAATTTCTTCAACTTCGATTGGCCTTCGTAATATCATCATCCCTGAGAGATATGTGGGATATACGGTCTTAGCCCACGCTTCTTTGATGATCGTAGCGACAGTATAGTCCGATTCGATACGGCCGTGCGTCATCCAGTATTTATCTCGATAGTGGTTTGGCCAGATCATTTGTAAAATAGCGGTGAGCATGTGCCTTTCGACCCTTGACTCGACTTGTTCATTCGTGAGATTGTTGGAGAGAAGGTGTGAAGGGAATGGCAGATCCTTACTCTTCTCCTTTTCGTTATATTTTCCAATCTGTTATCTTGTTTGATGACTGTGGTTGTAATGTTTGAGGGAGAAAAATGATGTAAAAGTGGAATAAAATTGACCAAATCGTGGAATGCCTTGAACGTGACTTTGTTGGAGAGGAGAAAAGACGTGAGAGAATTGATATCAGGTTCTTTGAAGATAAAGAGATTGGGTTTTGGAGTGAGAGCATTGAAGGGATTGAAAAGTCTATTTCGAGGTTCGGAGGACCGTGGCTGGCGTTGTAGCTTTAGAAACAGCTCGTCTAGCTCAGACACTGGTAATTCAGTGGAACAGGAATGATCTACGGGCTGTGCTCCCTTTTGGGGAGAAAAGAGTGAACGCATTGTTTGGTGAAGGGCGCAGGAGCTTGAAAACCGGAAAGAAAAGTCGTATATTTCGATCGGACTGTTGATCTCAGATGGTGTGAGGCGTTGCTCGCCGAGAATTGAAGTCGGAGGAGATGAAGAATGGGTTGGGAAACACGGGATACTGCTTGTAGACAGTATAGCACTAGCTTCAAAGGCCCGAGCAACCTTAGATGAAAAGAAAAAAGTATAATAATAATGAACGATAGAATGCATTTGAATATAATAATACATCAAAGAGAGGCACTACATCCTACAAATTTTGAAGCACTCTCGCTTATTACTCGTTAGGATTGAATATGCACAACCTAAACGAATTCTCTCGTTGTATAATCATAAGATTTCCCCAATCGAAAGCACTGAAAGTGGTGGAAAGGTGCTAGGTACCAGGAAACATTTTAGTTCTAATTTCTTCCATCGCCGCCAAATACATCCTCGCTAATGATCGGAATCGTCTGACGTGTAAGTCTGCAACATCAGGGGGACGAGGCACTCCTGAATTTGGAGATCGAGGGACAGCGTCACTGTACGGTGTGTACAGAAAGAATGGATCGTTCGCAATACTCTATAAATCAATTTTTCATCAGCATTAGGTTTACGATATAATACTCTCTCACAAACCAACAGTACTAGGAAGAACGAATCAAGTTGGAGTAGAGGCTTACGCTATTCTTGCCCTCCACGTTGAACAATCTCAACATCATATCCATACCTCTCACCAAAAACCCCCCATAAGCCGTCAATCCATCAAACCTCCCGGCCAAGTTCTCAATAGTATTGATACAAGCCGTGCTGACATGATAAACTTCCGGCAAATGCACATCACTTCTATCGTCCTTCAACGCGAGGCTAAGCAGATAGCTCATGCCAGTAGCAAACGCTTTGTACCCTGCCGTCCATGCTAGTGGAAACCGATGTACCGCAAAACTCAACCCTACCATCTTCGCGGCGTGATACATAGTCTCGCTACTATAGAGGGATGTGATTTCAGGTGTAATTGTTGGATATTCAATGTTGAATTGTGGGATGAGAAGGAGACCTTGATAGTATACCAGGTCGATGTACTTGTTCATACTGTCGATAAACTCGGGGCTGTGGGGATTAGCGGAGGTTTGGATTTCGTGGAGAACTGAAGATTTGGTGCTGTTCCTCCAAATTTCAAATTGAGATCTCCAGTGGGAAAAACCGACATCTGGGTCGCGGCGGGAACGGTACAAAAGTTGATAATATGTAATCAGCGGACCTGAAAGATAGCAAGTGTTGTCGCTTTGGCCTGGGTGGAGCATCCCAGGGATAGGGACCGTGATAATATCGTCATTAGCGATAGTGAACGGGCGGCCCATTGAAGCACCGGCCATCCTAATAAAAATTAGATTGATGCGATTATAGAAATGAGAGAAGAGTATTACCGATCGAGAGAGTATATGGTCCAAAAAGACCATGCTTTGGACGTACTCTCGACGCCGTTGCCCAATGTTGACGAAATGAGATGTAATCCCATGGAGAGACACTTTGATGCAACAATATCTAAGAGATGCCAGCTGGATCCGGCACAAGGTTCGTAAAGAGAGTAAATCACGATGAGAATCAGGGCCTGTGTCATCGGGATGGAGTCGAGTTCCTCAAAGAGATTCGGGGTCCTCAACGCGGAGTGATAGAGCATCTGGGGAAATATTGGAACGGAGCGAAAGTTTGGAGACGTCGTCATACCGAGAATGACAACTAGATATACGACGAGCTCGTCGGCGGCACTAATCATGCCTGCTTGGTATGTTTCTTGCATCATAATGTTGAACTTGTTGCGAATATCTTCTCTAATCAAAAGCGGATAATGAGAATGAATAAAGTGAAAGTAGTTATCAATAGCTGTAGAAAGAGAAACATGGTCCATGGATTTCAGAATAGAAAGAGCGTTAGCGTCGTTAAGAGTGGCTGATAATGGGCTAAAGAGAAGATTGATGTCTTCGGCGCGGAGAGGGTCTGAGCCAGACAGTTTGATAGCTTGAAGAAGAGTATTTTCAAAGGAGAGGGGGTCAGAGATCGGTGCATTTAAAGCTTGGAAATCCGGCATTTGATGGAATAGTTCGTGTGGTATGCGGTGCGAAGGCAAACTAAAAGTTCCTGGTACCGACTCGATACCCACAGGAGGGGCAGCTGAGAACGGATTACTGGGGGCATTTGAACTAGTCCGGACAAGGACGTCTTGATATTGTTGTTCTAGTTGACGGACTTGGCGTTCTAGGTTCTCGATATAGCTATGACACCGGATTAGCCTGTGATCTCATCAGTGTTTGAGAACACCGCCATACTCCCGTGGAACATGTCTGCCGTCTGAACTTAAGAACCGATCACGCTCTGCTGTCATACATGGGACACCGGCCTGGAGACAAGCAGTACAAGATGGTAAATTTTTGTCACACTGGAGATCGAATGTTAGCATAATGCGAAGTATTTGATATTCAGAAACAAAATTTAAGGAGAGAAAAGAGATACCTTTGATTTTCGAGCGCGACATCTGTCACAGGCTAAGAGCATGCGAGTTCGGGGTTGATGTTGTGATGGCCCTGCTTGAGAAGAGGAACCGAGTTGTTGAGGCTGGTTCTGATTCGTTGAAGGACTTGCTGAGATACCAATCTGTGCATCAGTGGAAGAAGAAGGGCCAGCTATAGGCAAGTCTTGTTGGGAAGCTGGGTCGTCGCCGGGATTCGGATTCTGGGACGATTCCATTTTGGCGTTTGGATTGCCCTGGGCATCGGGCAGGTTCGAAACTGGTGTATTCTATTGTTTGGCAATTATCATAAATGAATATGTAATTTATTTTTTATCGGATCGAAGTAGTCTGAAAAGGAAGCAAGTTTGATACGAAATTTATGCAAAAGTGTGTGTTTTATATCTCTTTTTATCTGATGCGAATGTAAATAATTGTCGTAATTGTCGTAAGTATTGGGGTTTTGAGTGTGAAGCAGCAGGGTCAGAGGGCAAGCTTGCAAGACGTCAGGCGTTAATGGTTTATATAAAAGGGCCACCGAGCTAGGCCCAGGCTTTCGCTGGTGAAGCAGTCAAACCTTGCAAAGGGCAGTGGGAAAAGGACCCCGTTTGAGCTGCAAAAACGTGTGGTATTCCGGGAGGCTAAACAAAGCTGTGGATCGGCTGCAAGGGAAAGCTTCGAATTCCCATATGATATATTAGATGGAAACTTCGATTCCGGCCGCAATGGGGGCTTCGGTTGGCGGACGTCATTGGACTGTCAATCAATCAACCATACCTGAACTCTGCGCTACTGAGAATAATAACAATATGTGGGTGGCTGGTGGATTCAAAGGAGAATGTGGCTGAAGCGATAAAAGCTACGAGGTAGAACGAACCAAATTTGAAGGCAATATCTGGGGGCGAAGAGCGTCAAAAGGTTACAGTTTTTGAACAGAGAGAGAAGAGGAGAGGCGATTGCAAGTGAAGCACGAAGGGAAAGCTGGGACAGGGTTGTCAGTCGTTGGAATATGCACAATGTCGTCATTGCACATATGGGACGGAGCCTGCAAAAACATGTGTGTGCCTCCACCGAATGAGATGTTACTAAACATGCCTTCAAGCTCGTTGGATGGTTGCCGTGACTGTTCTTATTTAACAATCGATACTTCCGAGATCACGCCTGTATTTAACGTATCTTATTTCTAGAGTCCTTTTATTATGATTTTTACAGTCCCCAGTGTTTATTTATTTATGTAGTCTTGCTCGTATAACACCGGACGACAACGACAACAAAATATTGCCAATCGCAGCGATCAGGCCTGCTCGTTCGCTTCCGACACGCGCGACGCCGGACCAATCCATCCCATCACCACAACGGACGACACCTTGACGACTACGACAAGGACAACGGGCCTTAACATACCTCATCCGATATCTAATAAACTTAAGTCGCGTGACTACCTTGGCTGCAGCTCGCCCGAGGATCTACTGAAAACGTGTAATAGCCGTATTTTGAATAAGAGTTCATTGACGACCTCCATATATCCCGATCGCACCGTCGTGCCAACAGATATACTCTCGTAATTTGATACAATCGATCAGTCTCCTCACTAAACGATTGAATAAGCTGGGCAACGACGATGAAATGCAGCGCCGGGGCTCCGAACTATTTACCACCGCCGAGAAGATGGCAGCCGCCACTCCAGTCTTCATGAACACTCCACCAGCAACACCAGCTTCCCTCCCTCCTCGTTCTTCATCCGATCAAGCTTCCTCCTCTACATCCGCTCAATCGAACCCTCAACCCGACTCTCAAATGGCGTCTCCAGCTTCGTCTATGGGCGCCAAACCGGTTGCTTGTGTAAGATGCAAACAAAAAAAAATTAAGGTGGACCGCCCTCTCTTCGTGCTTGCTATCGGATCGATCGTTGCTAATGGTTAACTTGGTAGTGCGACGGGAAATCACCGTCCTGTTCAGCTTGTGTGCGAGCGAAAGAGCAATGTCTCATCCCAGACATGGTTACAGGCAGAGCCTATCCTCGAGGGTTCGTTGTTCTGCTCTCCTGCCTTGATATCTTTCGCTAATAGTTTTATAAACAGATATATCGAACATTTAGAAAACAGGGTATCTGAGCTACAATCAATCATCGACACCAGACTTCGAGAAGCTCGAATGACACAAAATCGCCAAACCTCGTTTTCATCAATTCACACCAACAGTACTACCGCATCCGATCCTTTCACTCCTGGCAAACGATCCTCTGCCACCACTATAACACCTCAATATGCCGATTTCACACTCTCTCCCAAAGAAGAAGCCCAAGCGGATCTTGCCTTAGCTCGTCTACTCGTTCAAACACTTCATCTCAAGGACCATGGCCCTTGCATCTCCAAACTCTCCTACCTTATTTCTAACGATAGCTCATCTGCGGCGCAATCCACCACTGATGCTGCCCCATTACCACCTCAAAGCGTATCGCACGGTCTCATTAACCTTTATCTTCAAAATGAACATCGATCCTTTCCATTTCTTAGCCAGGGAGAGATATACGCTGCGCTCCGGCGCGTCTATAATCACGTCAGCGTCCCTAGCATCGGCGACCCCTCACCTCAAGACTACTTTCAAACATTTATGATATTTGCCATTGGTTCTTTGTCTCACACAGATGGGGAGCAGGACCCCACCTCAACCGGATTTACATACTATAACTCTGCTCTTCACTACGTCGCCAAATTATCCCTTATGTCTGGCCTCTCTGCAATTCAAAATCTTTTGCTCTTATGTATATTTTCTTTAAATGCGAAGATTTCGCAAGACGCATGGCGGTTGAGTCGACGAGCTTTGCACATTTGTATACAGGACGAATTACACCTGAGTCGGACTAAAAAGGGCAGTAGCCTTAGAAAATCGAAAGAAGAGAGCAGAATGGAACAGCTTAAGCAACGAATATTTTGGAGTTGCTACTGTTTAAACAGGATCACATCAAATCTAGTATACGATCGACCGCCATCGATACCGGAAGCTGAGATTGATATCGAGGTAATTTAACCCAATTTGCTTATAATCCATATTAAAAGTTTTGCAATTAATATGATCCGTAGCAACCCCCAGCAACCGAACAAACCTTCTCTTCGCCGCCACCCGAACATCTAAAGGACAAAAAATCGCTCCTATCGAATCTCGCCAACTTGTACCACATCAGTACTGTCGCTTTCACATCGTTCAATTCGAACCCACCAAAAGGGGATATAACAGAAAAGTTGAAAATGTGCATTGACGAATTTTTAGACGATAACCAACGTGTTTTACGACATTCTCACTCGAGTTACAGTGAGAGCAACCAGCAGCAGGATCAAGACGACGACTTACCAGTTTACGTCAAACTCTCATATGGCGCCCATCCAATGCTCATTTTTCAATGGGCAGTCACATCACACATTGCTTCGAAAGATGGGATCACTACAGATATCGAAGCCATTGCTTTAAACTACTGCATCGAAACGATAAGCTTCATAACCGAAACCACGCGCAAAAACAAGAGATGTGCGAATTCAAGAATTTCATTCATAATAGCACTCCGAACCTTATTTGTTATACTTTCAGTATTGCTAGCACCAAACGTAGAAGGCACCAGCGAGGTTGAGATTCCAGGAGAGACGAAGCTTGTTAGCGAGAAACTGGACCGCGCTATCGTTTGCGGCGTAGAGTTTTTAGTCTCCTTCGGAAGACGCTTTGGGCATGCAAACAGCTTCATTACAGCATTGGTGCTAGCGTTGCGCTACGCTATTTTTGAGCGGGAGAGGAGAGAACTGGCCAGAGAGAACGGCAAGGATGTCTACAGTGATACCCGAAGGTTTGCATTGGGAAAAGGCAAGGGCAAACAGATACAAAACGAAGATATGGATGTCGACCGAAGGCTTGGAAACCATGCAGCTCATCAGACCTCCGAGGACGAGGACGAGGAGAGCCCATTTCTAATCTCGAACGACGAGTACTCTGATATCATCCCACGTGTGGCAACACGATATCCCAAGCTATTCCATTTGTTTGAAGAGTTGAACATACAAGATTTATCGTTGAACCTCGACTTGACGAGACTTAACTCTACTCCTGAAGTCCCCGGATGGGTGTTCAAAAAGTTCAAAGCTTCCGCGCCAGATTTGGAGATATTATGTAAGCAAGTCATCTGGAGGTTGAATGTGCAGTATGGGATCGGGGATATTGAGGGCCAGGTCCATGCTTTTGATGTTAGGTTGGGGAGTATGCGACCCGTGGAGCCTTGGCCGCAGATTGGTGTTGGCAGCGCGTTTAATGACCCTGGACAGCAGGTTGTGCCTGGTGAAGGGGATGTGGAGATGGGAGGAGTAGAGGGGCCGGAAGGGTATCAGCCGATTTCCAGGTGGATGGGTGGTGGCTTTGGCGGGGAAGGATGGGGAATGCCAAAGATGGATGTGGACTTTTCAGGGTTTGAGACAAACATTGTCACTTTCGACTGATGATTGACTCAAAGTAGGAGGAAATTTTCGGTCCCTTTCGAAGACTGGAGGTTTTATGAAAGATATATTACAGGTTTTTATGGTGTGCTTTACAACTGCTTTACTGGAATTTTCTGCATGGCGTGTGGTGGGATATTTGATATGTTACACGTTTAATGGCTCCATGATTGATTCTATCGGTCTATTTTCGTTCAATTCGGTATATGATATGATATGGTATAGGTTATTAGGTTTATGAAAAAGGTGTATCGGTGTGTTTTTATTACTGTTCTCTTCTTCGTTTGAGCATGATTGTGGGCTTGGTATTCTGTACTTTTTGTCTTGTTTGTCGCTTCGCGATGGTTGAAGCGATGAAGATGTCATGGTTGGATTATGATGCTATACTGGCATTGTGCTACAGATATATGTAAATCTCGTTTTATCTTTCGGAAGGATAATATTGGGCAGACAAAAATTACGCGTACACGCATGATATGAAATGTTTTCTGATACGATACGTTATGTCCGTACCTACAACTTGATGAAATATAAGAAAGCAAACCTTATCCCTCGCTGACCTGCCCCGCCACATGACGAGCCATTTTTGTCGGAGAAACTGCAAGGCATTGGGAAATAAAAGCCGTTTAGGCTGGGCAGGAGGATATGGACGTCAACACGTAAAAGAGCTCGGTGAGGCTTTTGAGACCTCGTTAACGCCTGAGAAGGGCTGGTGACATGATTTCTAGATTTGAATAAGAGAACCCAACATGAAAAGGATCCGATCGTTTTTGTCTCTTAAGAGAATAAATACCCAAATTATATCGCAGGGTCGTATTGGAAGAAGTCGATCATAGTTTTCTGACATTATTTTCTAGCTTTTTGCCCATGCAAGATACATGTAACATTTCATGCATATCTACCCAGTGATTTCTTTACTATATCTTCTGTATTGAACCTATCTTCGCATTGGTTGAAATTGTAATTCCAAACACTAATGAGACGATGAGCTTGAACTCTAGGAGCCACTTATTGGCTGTATTTTAGTGGCCCATTCGGTTGAAAGCGCGCTTGGCTAGTGTCGGATATCCGGGATGTCGGCAAAAGGTGTCTGTTGATAACTTAGTAATATACATAATTAAAAGGCTCTGAAACGTGAACATTATATATCGTATATAATATTGAGACTTTGGTCATCCAGATTGTTTTGGATTTTTGCCCGGTCGAACTCGTCGAGATGATTGAAAAAAGTGACATGTGTTGGTTTAGTCTGAGGGACACTATGCTTGGTTATCGTCACCAGCTTCCCAATCCGCTAGACCAGACTGGATCCATCGAGTTGAAGAAGTCGAAAGTCGGGGTTCTTCCCAAACAGGCTAGCGGCGATTGTAAACAATCGAACGAAACTGTCGATATAGAAGACTTACATGCAAAAAACATTGACACTTGTTTTAACTCAAGATATGTACACCCAATCGTAAAGATCCCAAGCAATCTAGAGCCCATTCCCAGATGTTTGATAACGAAGTCCCATGCAATTAATTACATTTTTATACATCTCAGTCGTCGAAACTCTTTTAAACCCAAGTCGTATCAGTGTGAACCCGTCATGTGTATATATATGATTCGTCATTAAGCCATCGCAGCACTCCCAGTTCCTTCTGTCATTCTTTGCAACCGTACTGTATCCAATAGTCATTAGAGAGTTCGCAAATAGGTTCCGGATGGTTAGCCGAAGGCTGGACTATCATGTTAAACTTGCGAGCCATTCTAGCTTGATATCGTTAAATTTGGAGATATACCCTTTTCGGTAGGTGATATCGATGCGTCAAAGTAAGTATAAATCCCAGGACGATTTTGTGGGGGGGCCTCGTCCACCAACGATCCAGACTCCGATCGTATGAATTGAAAGAAATCCAAGAAGGAATGTGTATCGAATGTCCCCACGTTGGTCTGGACTCGAGAATACGCGATGATGCGGGGCACTCCCTCGTCGGCACGGATACACTTGGAATCGACGACCACAGGGTGTATTATATCTAACTGGTCGACCCGGACCCGGATCCAGAGCCGCTGGGACTATCCGAGTTGTCAGAGGTGCCAGTGACACGCAGACGCTTCGGCTGATGACCTCGATGGGGTGGCTGATCCTCCGGACGGTCCTGGAGACGAACTTTATAGCCAAAGTAGGAAGACACCCACTTTCGTTTGCGCCCCGCGAGCGTGTGCTGGTCCTGGATGAAGCGCTCCCAGAGGCGAAAGTAGATTTGATCGTTAGGGTGGTTCAGCCAAAGCTCGAAACGTCCATTTGGGTAGAAGTGAGCTTTGCAGGGCATCCTGACGGACAGGAAATAAACGGTGTAATTGGGGGCGCGCGTCCGCCGTTCCCTTGCCTTGGATGTGGGTTGACGTACGTTCGATTCGTCTGAATTCGAGGAGGGAGGCCTTGTTGCAGCCTTGCTTCTCTGCTTGGCCCCGTGCGTGATCTCGTTTCCATGTTTTTTTCAGCTGGCGAATCGATTCGAATCTTGTCCATATTGCGACATTCCTCCAACACATGGCGAACTACAAAAAGTGGGTCTCCCTGCCACACAACCCCCTTCCCCAGCATGCTTCCAGAAAAACTACCTTTTTTCTCATGCGTAGTATTTTTGTCATTTTTATTTCGTCTTCTTTAATAAAAGGTTGCTCTAGATATTAATTACTAAAGAAATCCAGGGAGCTTTCTGAATTTGTGGTTATCAGAAATTAAACAACATGAGCATATGTGCAGTGTAGCATCGTGGATATCATGTCGGAGTCGCAAAAAAACATTGAAGCCATCACGATGACAGGTCCCTCTTGCTCCACATTGAACGGATGGCTACCCCAGCTTGGAGGGATCTTTCTCGGTCCCAGCCGCGCCTTAGCTGGTTTTCTCTCCGCCCCACGTGGCCACCTTTCGCAGTGCATGCATTCCATTCTTGATGGCTACTTCGGGACCCATTCCACTCTTCTTTTCTTCTTTACTCCTTTTCCAAGGCTGAGGTGAATACTTGTTCTTCTCTTTACGTGTACGCCGAGAAATGGGGGGGCTTACCTCCCACGATTCATTTGTCATATTATTATCCGTTTGGTGGAAATAGTTTGTGAACATGCTTGAAGTACGAAGTATTACGTTTGGGAATGCCTTTCTCGCGTGCCTTGTGCTCCCAGAGTAATCTCTGATAACGATCTTCTCATCTTATGGGTAGCGAGGGCATGAGAGGTGAGCCGTCATCGATGTCAGGTATCCACAATGTTGATTATAACTTATCTTGGGTCACAGAGTTAGAGCTTATCGATGCATTCAAACTCGAAGACTGAATTCTGGTTGTTAACATGTTAGAGAGCCAACTTAAGCTTTGTGACAAGATTTCTATTCATCTGGCGGCAGAGTCATTAGTGAGGAAAAGACCCTGGTGCATGCATGACAATAAGCATCCGAAAATCACCCACCTCAAGACTGTCACTAATGCAATGCAGGGTCCTCAGGTCGCATGGTCCACTTTCTGCGTGTCCCAACCAACTGAAGCCCTCGGAATGCAATTTCTCAAAATGCCATGTGTACCCGTGGATCGAGTCTGGACTGTCCACTGCCACACCGCCAATCAATCCATGAATGGGTACCCTTTTCGCCACTTAATGGCGGTGCTCTCAAACTGCCGAGAACAGGTGCTTAACGTAGATTCAATGGCGATTCTGGATTATCGAACGATAAACTCTGGCATTATTGCCATCTTTATGTTGAGTGACATATGTGCTTATTGGTACTGACGTCACTGCGTTCGCTGTGAGCGATATAGTATATCTTTGCGATAGCTTTACGGTCTAGACTGAGCATTTGGTGTTCTAGGTGTTTGGTACAGGTCGCCTTGTTGAGCGTTCGTTAAGCAAGGATCTCATCTTGATTACACTGTTTATTCGTCTCAAACCCCTCACGTATGTCTGTTAATACGACTAACATACTTGTATTGTGCAACCCCTGAGATCTAAATTCGAGACCAAAGTTAATCTGCAAGAAGGCACAACACCGCGATCTCGCGATATATTAATCTTGATGAACTTTTACTCATATTTTTGGTGCTCCATTGAATCCCGGCGTGTTCCCACCGAATTAATCAACAGATCATAGAAAAGGAAAAGTGATATATTTTCCCACGTCTAAACCCGAATAGCACATACTTCGAATTCAAGAACAACCTTCCCTTCTTTCTCAGACGTATTCACTTGGTTCAGCAGCTGGACAACCGAAGAAAAAGAAGAAACTTATTCTACGAATAAGAATACATACGCGAGAGGCTGACAAAATCGTTAATGTATTCGGCCATAAATTATGTATATTATTGCTAACTAACTTGTATACAGGTCATGATATATATCTTTTTATACTATCATACGAACCGCTGGATATGTAAATACGAAAGTCATAGATAAACGCCCTCGAACACCATGGGTCCCGGGCCGTAAACAGGAAATGTTGATATATCAGCAATCGCGAACCGACCAAGCCATAAGTCATGATTAGTAGCCCCAGTATAGCCGTATACATACTGAAAGGCACCGTTTCGGAATGTAACTGTAAGATTTGGACTCAGAGTAACAGGGACCAAGACATCATGCAGCGTGTCGTTAAGATACTGGGGCTCTTGAAAGTTGACCCACACTTGGCCGTAATAATATTGAGAGTCTTGAATAAAAGGCTCGTTGGTACGACTACGAATATTCCCATTGATAGGATCAGCAAGAAATATACTAGCGCTAGCTTGGCTAGTGGTGAAAGTAAGACGCTTGAGTGTATTAGGGTGTCCGTGAACCGATGGGTCTTCTTCTACAAAGGTTACCCACTGGCCGGCAAATTGGCCATTTACAGTCTCACCGGCGACAGCTCGAATGGCTATTGACGCAGCTACAGCTGCCGGCGTTGTTGTTGATACCCCCGAGGTAGGATATGGCACCGCCTTTGCGATGAAGGGGCCAGTATATCCCATATGAATGATGCTTGGGGGGGATGTGACCAAGTTTAGTTGACTAGTTGTATTATCAATGCTCAAATATCTCCTATCCAAACCTGAACATTGAAACAACTTATCAAAATCAATCCAACACGCAGCTTCTTGGAAACTTCCGGGGGGATTCTTGAGCTGGTAAACCACATAGTTGCTTGTAATCGGAACGGCAAAGCCCTCGCCATCAATCGTTGTTACGTTTCCAGCATCGTTTCCAATATATTCTGTAGCCTGAGAACTATTTGAAGTGAAACCCACGACGTTTAAGGTACTATCGCCAGGGGATGGATAAAAGTACATGTATTGACCTTTGAATGGACCGTTAACCTCGTCGTCCGTAGCTTGGATAGCGAAGGGTGTAGGCGTAGGCGTAGTTGTCGTTGTAGTTGTAGAAATACTAGTAACCGTGGATATAAGAGTCGAAATAAAGGTGGAAACGATGGTAGATGTTGTGGTAGTTGATTCCACAACGGTACTGACACTTAAGATCGTAGTTGAGCTCAGAAGTGTGCTGAAGCGTAAGATTGTACTCAAGCTTACAGTTGTGCTAAGATCGGTAACTGTGATCGGATCTGTGACAATAGTGGAACTGGTAACGGTTTGTGTGATAATTGAAGTTACTGTCGCCGTTGTTGTTTCGGTTGCTGTAATAGGTTCAATGATTGTTGTGGCAGATATAAACGTTGAAGGAGCGCCAGTTACAGTTACAGTCGTGGTCACAGACTCAGTTTTCGGAGCAGGCAAAGCAAGAATAAAAGTACTACTTCCAATCGTAATAGCTGGCCCTTTCGCTGGGAGTGTGATAGTCGACCCTGGCAACGTTAAGATTGATAGTCCGGCTCGAATGATAGAACCAGCTAATGTGATACTCGATCCCTGTACACCGAAAGTGGTCCCTGGTACAGAAATAACAGAGGTTGGTAGGGTCACTGCAACTCCAGCATCAGTAATTACCGATGTCGGTAGAGTGATAGTACCGTCGGAAACCGTAAATGTCGAACTTAGTGTATTAGCTAAGCTCTGATCTGGGGCAGATACAGTGACGGAAACGGTGGCAAATTCGGATTTAGTTTCAGTCACGGAGACCGTCTTCGGGGCAGGCAAGGCAAGAATAAAAGTGCTGCTTCCAATGGTGATTATAGGCCCAGTAGCGGGTAGTGTAAGCGTAGGACCTGGTAATGTTATTATTTTTGTTCCAGCTTTGATAATGGACCCGGCTAAGGTGATGCTAGAACCCTGCACGCCCATTGTGGTCCCTGGTACGGAAATCACAGAGGTCGGCAATGTAATTGCAGCTCCACCATCTGTGAACACGGTTGGCAAAGTGACTGTACCATCGGGAATCGTGAATGTCGTACTGAAAGCACTTGGTGCTATCGTGATAGTACTAATAAGAGTAGTAATAAACCCCTCGGTAGTGATAACGACAGTTGAAGGTGAGATTGTGACTATGAATCCGCCGGAGCCAATGTTAGAAAAAATAGTGGTAGTGATAGTAGCACTCGCCGCATTGACTGTCTTCGTTAAAGTCTCCGTGACAGATCCCTTTGAAACGGTTATTGTAGCAGTTGTCGTGGTAAGCCCTTCCGTAACAGTTTTTGTAGTTGTCCTTGTGGCTAGTCCCTCGGTCACAGTGTGCGTTACGCTCTTAGTAGTAAAGCTAATGTCTGGGGCAAGGGAGCCGGGTAGATTTATAGCTTTCCCTGCGACTTGAATAACACCCCCGGGAAGGCTGATGGTTGGTCCTGGTCCCGAGAGTGTAAACTCCTTCCCCGCAGCAATGATAGTCGAACCAGGTAATATTACGACTTTTCCACCAAGACCAAATATCTTAGAGCCAGGAAGTGTCACTAATGATGTAGATAGATCAATGGCCTCCCCCGCATTGGTAATCGTATTTCCAGAAAGCGTGACAACATTTGTTGGCAAGTTTATCGGTAGCCCTGTGACTGAGACTGTTTTCGTACTTGTCTTCGAGTATTTGGTTATCGTTTTGCTTTTCGTTTTGAATGTCGTTTTAGTTGACGTTTTGGTCGTCCTTTTGGTCATAGTTTTTGTTTTCTTTTTAATTGTAGTTTTGGTCGCAGTCTTGGTCAGGGTCTTTAACCATTTTGTATAATATTTTGTTAACGATTTTGTCATTGTACATTTTGAGACGGTCTTAGCTAGACAAATACCGCCGTCTAATACTTCATTAGCTTTCTATTGTTCAAGGCTATGAGGTTTATTGCACTAACTGTAAATATAATTGCGCTCTTCAAGGTCCTGATCTTCGCTGGGTGAGGCAATGATGAGCGCATCATATGCTACCAATACCATCATAAGAATATTAAAGAGATAGGGCTGCATGTTTATAGGAATATTATATCAGGCTCAGAGTAATGGTATGTTTGCAGAGCTTAAGAGAAATCTAATCTGGATTCACCGAAGCCCCCAAAAATTAGCGGAGGTGTATAAGGAAGGATATTCTTATTCATGGGATCAAAGGTTCTACTATGGGACATGATAGCAATATAAAATATATACGCAGCATAAAACTTTTATCAGCCGCTCAATCGAGCTTCCATGAATATGTATGCGTAAATATAAGGAGTTAGACTTGAATGAGCCTGGGAATTCCATTTTTGTTTAGCTTTTACAACTGGGCGGTCCATCTCGGTGCTATAAGTCCCTAATCTTCGAAATGAAACACTAATGGGCGCTCCATATTGTTAGTTCGGCGAGAACTCGTCTATCGTGAGATTTAAAAGCTCACTGTTGATTCAAAGGCTCGGTAGTTTGATCTGATACCGAATCTACTATGAAGTTCAATAGTATCAACTAGCGAGTTCTGCGAAATGAAAACGTATATTCTCACGAACGTAATTTCTACCCCTTTATAAAGTAGTCAGTTCTAATTCCATCAGCATGTTTTAGAAGGCTATGAGATTCACGTGTGCATTTCCCTGCCACCTTCTTGGCAGACGCCTGAGGTTTCCGAGTTTCTTCGGATCGTAATAGATATCATTGCTGGACGGGTTTCTCTTTTCTTTGTGCAACTATCTGGAGATCCGTTTAGCAAGGTGCCAAGCTCTAAGTGCCCGCCTTCTCCGCTTTGCTGAGGCGAGTGTGACAAGAGCACGGGAGAACGAGGTCGGAACGCAAGTGTCTGGTTAGCTGGTCTTTGGGCTCCACTTAAGTGACCATACCCCGTTGTTCCGCTCGTTGAAGACAACATCTTCTGTTTTGGAAAGAAGATTGAAAACTGGTTAGGACTCTGCAACGATATGTAATCTGAGGTTGAGGTATCGAGCTTGTCGAAAATAAATGATAGATCCAGCCTTCGCATTGGGAATTTGGTCTACGAGACGAGATCCAGTGAGTTCTGGCTATGAGACAGTTTGGGATGTTATAATTTTATGAGCCTCTGAATCTTGTACGAACTTCAAAGACTCCCACGAGCTGGAGCTACAACGGCGTGCAAGTGTGGCACAGGGGAAGCGTATGCGGGTCTCGGCACGAGACAGGCAACGCTGTCAGAAATATATGATTGATTATTCCCTTGTTAACTCTAATCCCCGACCAACGATGCCTTTCGGTCAGGTTTTTGCTAAACTAAATCTGACTAGTTACATAATCATAGCACGTGACAGCAGTGGGTTTCTTTTTTTCCAACAAACGCAGATGCACAGAGCAACGCAAAATTTCCAACAAAAAGAGGGAGGAATTGCCTCGCAAACCGGGTAAGACACCCTGATCACGTAAACCATGCCTAAATTTTAATCGGCTCAACTGTATGTAGGATGCACGTAGTGCATGCTGCAGAGGCTCGTAGAACTTATTGACTGCTAATTATATTTTGCCACGTATCAAGCGTTTAGGTCTTTGGCTCTTCAATCCTTGTCACAAGCGCTCCGAGATATCGTATATATATAGTTGGAGTAGTGGTCCATGAACTGTGCAGACTCAAGTGAATGCCACATTCGTGTAAATATCCTATCGATAGCCGGCGAGGCTGAAGTGTCTATTTATTTCTGGCTAGTCAAAGCTCTCAAATCCTCCGTGTTCTCATCATCTCTGTTCAAATGTACATTTCGGGACTTTGGACTGTGAATAATACTTAATATCTCAAACCTTTGGTTTATATCCGCCATGGCAACCGAATACGAAGGGTGAACTTATTAATCCTAACTATGGCTCGAGAACTCTGATTATAACCCATATAGGCAGAGCCTTTTTTAAAAAGGTTTGTTGGGGACACTCTTTTTTGGAACTTGCTGATGCATTTATAGGATGCATATGCCCTTTTACAAATTCTCTGAACCGGACATCGAGCTTAAAGTGGGACCAGAAGAATGTACTTTTAAGGCTCACAAGCTTGTCCTTGCACCTCAATCGGACTTTTTCAAGATAGCCCTTTCAGTTGGAATGGAAGAATCACATTCGAACATCATCAAGTTACCAGAAATAGAACCTGATATAATGCGACATATTCTGAATTGGCTCTATCGAGTCTAAATCTGGCCGAAAGTTCTATCAAAGGACGCAAAGTCGTTAGTTTCAGTAGTGGGCTTACGAGAGGATACAGAGCCCTTCAAACAGGCACATAGAGCAAAATTCTAGCAATATTTCAAGCATCTGACTATCTCCAAATTTCAACTATACCTGAAAGATATAGTGATTTGATGATGGACCCGCTGCGAAGAAAGTCTCGCGGCCCCTACGCTGCACTTGACCCACCAAAGTTGATTAACGGCCTTGAGGAGGCAGCAACGGCTGTTGATGTACTAGAACAGCTCTACGCGGCGGGTGGGTCTTTAGATCTTGCAACCCGGAAAACCCTAGTTTCTTTGATGGAACAGCAGGTTATGTTTGCATTTATTGGAAATATAAGAGCGTTGGACGACCCTGACCTGAGGTTCTTGAAGGATATATGCCTTGTATTGGGTGACTTATATTATGAGAGTCTGCGGCATTATGAGAGTCTGCAGATGAAGCGCCTTTAGAAAATCTCATATTCTTAAATTGCCTTGTTCTCATTCATATACGTAATCGAATCTCTTGTATCAGCGATGTTAAATGCGGCTTTTGTTCAGAATGCTATAATCCCGACCATCTTAGAACACCGAACGTAACTTTACTCTTCAAAACGAGATTTTGGGGCGCCATAGATCGGTTCGATTTTGAATTTCTCCGAGCTACTTTAGCGAACAGCTCAAAAATAGAGCGAGAAGATTTAAACCGTTGTCGCATGTATTGTGGACTTGCAAATATCATGCACATTACCACCGTCACTCCGGTCCCGAGATTTCGTCACTCCTAAATCCAGCTTGCGGCTTTTCAGGAAATTTGGTTTCATATGGCGATTACAACACAAAATTTGAAACATGAAATTTATGGAGAGCTAAAAGCTTAAAGAAATCGTCATATCATGTCTAACTAAACTATTAGCTAGTATCTGCAGGATATTATGCTTGAAGTATTAGGCAAAATCTAAGTTATATGAGTGGGTGTGAAATCAAAAAGCAAAACTTCGCTCCCAATTACCTTTCGCCACGTTCCACCAATTCATCTCTAAGAAATCGAAATATCGTAGCCTTCAGGGTCCTAAATTCTTAAAATTCAAGATCTAGTATTTGTGTTAGTTTAAATCAGATACCATGGTAATGATTTCTCCGTTTTCTAATTTTATATGCTGTCTAGTTGCTTCATACTAGCTATCAGTCTAGCCCTTCTCAGATATTTTTATATAAAAATATTTTAAATTGGACGTCTTTGATCTTTCAACGTCAAATTGTGGACACCGGCGTCTTGTGTATCCAAAATGGAAGACCGTTATAAAGAGTATGGTTACTCTCAGCAAACTTTAGCTAATAGGTTAAAAAATAATTTAGAACGCCATTTTATATATTTCAAGCCCGGATGTGAAGCTCATAGTAGGGGAAGACCCAACAACGGTCATCTTTAAGGTCCATGAAGACGTACTAGCACCTCAATCGGTCTTTTTCCACAAAGCATTGAGCAATGGGATGAAGGAATCGCAAACAAAAGTCGTCAAACTACCAGAAAAGGAACCTAAGACGATTCTCCTGATCGCCAACTGGCTTTATCGAGTGGACGTATGGACATCGATGTTATCAGAGGTACCCTACTCTGAGAAAGAGAGCGCAGATTCTCTAGCATTATTCTGTGCATGCGACTATCTCCAGATAGGGCTTATCATTACCGAGTATGGAAACATGCTAATGAGACTAATAGCGACAGTTTCCAAAGTATATGTAAATTCAGATGCTGGAAATGCAATTCCCATAATCTTGGAAGGCTTCTATGCTACTGGTGGGTTATTCAATAACGACGAATGGCCAAGAATACTGTAAAAAATAGGTTGTGGCTCCCTGAGCGCATTTATTGATATTGTTAGGAATATGGATACCCAAACGCCAAATTTCTGAAACATTTGTGTACTGTTTTGGGGTCTAGGCTGGTTACATTCCTTCCAGCTAATTGATGGTCGCACATGTTCCGATGTTTCCTAGGTTGTCTGTTAGGCTACCTTTTCGAGAATATTGCTATAATCGAATATAATGTTCGCCTGCGTATATGGTGCTGAATTCCATTTTCTTTTCACATGCTTAACATGGTGGTCGACGGTGTGGCGAACCAAAGATGTGCATTTACATCCATATGCGCAAGGTTCGAGCGGCCGCGTTGAACGTTTTGTAAACCGAAAGATCGCCTATCATGGAAGCTCACGCTAATCCCTCGCCAACCCAACAAACATGTTGATATCATGATATGCACAGAGCGCCCGAAGTTTATCGCCAATCGGCCGTCAAATTGAGATCGATGCGATCTGCCAAGACACTGATAGCAGTTGTTGGCATCATTAGGGTGAAGTTGTATATATTCTCAACCTTCTTTTGTTTTAGAAATCTAAAGGCTTCTTCCATCAACCTTTTTCGCCAAGCCTTATGGCCGCAAGACCTTAGAAACCTCCCAACTACGCCACTAATTTTTTGAATTTCTGGGTAAAAGTCGTAAACTTTCTAAAGCAATGAAGTTTCCGGCTTCCAGTACGTCATATCAAGAGTAAGTCATTTACAGTATCGTATTACAATTCGCCTCAGCCACATATTTATATCCACTGACTTTTCTCCTTTTTGTGAAGAACAGAGATGTTCAGTCATGCTCCGACTGATGTTCAGTTAATAATCGGACCAGAAGAAGAAGAAATGAACGCTCATGAATATATCCTAGCATCGCAGTCACCGTTTTTCAAGTTGGCATTTACTTGTGGTCTAGACGAAAGCCGAAGCAAATGTGTTAACCTACCTGAGATTACGGCCCTAGCTATGGGAAATATTCTTCAATGGCTATATAGAGGGGAAATAAGGCAGCCTACCTTCACTTCAGACTTCGTCTCGGAGCTGAAAGAAACTCTGTCGGCTTGCGACTTCTTGCAGGTGCGAGGTCTGACGAAAGAATATAACAGGATGGTGACCGAGCGGCTAGTCGAGCTCTGTCTAGTACGCTATTCCACGATACAACCTTCCCAATGCGAGCATCTTTTAGTAATTCTAAACGAGATTTATAAATCGGGAGGCTCGATAGAAATAATATACCTCAAAAGAGTTTGCCAAAGTCTTTTAAGGCATGACAGCGAACCACGCCAACTGGGATCTTTCAAGTATATGCAAAATATTAAAAGGGGATTGGAAAAGGTCAAAGAACCGGACGGGCGATTCTTTCAACATATTTGTACTGTCTTCGGCGCACTGTTCATTAATTAGCTGATCTCGAATTTAAATCCGAGTTTCTATCACATTTAACACTGCATTGCGGATGTGCGTTCCAAGTTATTAAGTGTGAATGACCTAGGGAAGTTAGTCTCGGCCCTATGGAAGTAATTCATATACTACATCCATGAGATAACCAGATCACTTCTTTCTAGTTGTTTTGAAAATCTGAAACTTTTGTAGCTTAAGGTGCGTGAAATCCAGGGGCGTCCATTCGGATTTGAGAGCACCACTTGAGCACCTAATAGCTTTGAGAGATGTCACTCCTGTTCTGCCTAGTAGCTGAATGGGTTCCAGGAAATTTTTCACGAAGGTTTATTTGTCGTGATAGTTCGTGCAAATAAGCGAATCACAAAAGCTATGTGTTTTCGACGTTGAGCTTAAGACTGGTGGAACAATTCCCTCCGAAAAGTCAGTCATATCCTGAAAAGTCGCCTATATCTTCGTGCTGTACGGCTGGTTTACGAAACAAGCCTATATTAACTTCTTCTTTCCCTCAACACTCTCACAAAGCAACCACCATCTCGAACTTGCAACAACCTGCAGCTCCATATCACGTCAACCTTCAACAAAAGTTAACGACGATAAACCCCGCCACTAGATCTTCTCAAGCAAAACGGCATGGATTTATATGAAAATTAAGTTTGCGACTATAACATTCACACTGCTTTATTTCGTATTTGCCGCCGCATCATCTTCGCTAGCGTACGAATGCTGAACTACATCGATGAACCAACTGTTGCCGATTGATGTTAGGACACCTTTCTACTTATTTACAGCTCCCGATGTGACTCTCGCTGCTAGTACCGAGAAAAAGATATTCAAAGCTCATGAGTACATCTTGACTTCTCAATCGCCATTCTTTAAAGTGGCCCTCACTTCTGGCTTTCAATAATCAAAAGACGAAACATATTACGCTCCTAGAGACCAAACCCGAGGTCTTGAAATACATTCTGAGATGGCTATATCGCGCTAAGTACTGGGAGCCTGAGGGTACGATAAACGACAATAAATATAAGAATGAGATGGCCGATTTCCTCAAAGCTTGTAGGTTTCTTGGAATCTCAGCGATCATCAACGACTATTTGGAGTTAATTGTTCTTAAGATGAAGCTGCCGGATTTCTATTTCACTTCCAAACTCAGCCCACACATTGCAGCAGTTTTACACGTAGGATATCAAGCTGGTGGGCGCGCGGAGCTGCAAACTCTTAAAACCTGTGTGGCTTCGCCGCGTCCAAACAGAAGCTTCCAAGAGTCTCGAGATACCACGGAGAGGCCAACTGATCTAGATGGAAAGCTTTTGCAGAGTTTGTTCGTTGTTTATGAGCACCTGCTGTAACTTATCTCTTAACGATAAGTACGTCACCGTCCTGATATCAACGGTTTTGCTATTATATGACCATAGACTTGGTTGCTGCAGTGTCTATGCCTCTAGAATACCATTATTTAGTCTTAATTATATAAAAATATAGCGAATATTCCCAAAGTTAAACACAAAAGTTGTTTCGTCATTTAGATAGCACACAAAATTAGAATTTATAAATGCTTGATATCTCTATCCCGAGTACATGACGGCTTCGGGGATTACATACTTATATTCTTAAGTACGCTCGCACAAAAGTTGCGTTACGACTTTCCTACACTTTCTATACTCATATCAGCCTCTGTCACGGACACTAGTGTATTAGTAACGTCGCAAAATCATAATGTCTGAGCGTTGAGCGTCTGGCCTATAGACGGGACTTCAACTTGAATATAAACACAATCAGATGGTACTTTAATAGCAAGCCATAGCATATAATTTGACAACCTCTTTGATAGTAGGGATGGTCAATCTTTTTTCGCAATAAATAGCTCGTATATGTCTACATAACTTTCAAATTCATATTTACATACACGGGAGTACACCGAGAGATACGATAATTATTACCCGATGTTAGCGAGTTAGTATTTGCGGCATTTAGCAACTCGAACAGTGTCGTTTTTAGGTTCTTCGCAACCTAATTCGATTTCTTTCTCCCGCTTTACACTTCACCGTTATCTCTTTTATTTTGTGGCTAGAGTATTATATACAGCTCTGGTGGTCCTCCACGGGCTTCTCAAGCCTTTTCCTTTTGGAGTATCCCACACATTCTTTTTCTTGCAATAGAGTTTCTGTGTTGGTGATCGTAACACAACAACTTATGCCTAGTGTCGCAGTGATTATAGTAGATAGAGTATAATTGCAATATTTCTCAGTATATTATTCGCTCTAAGTTTGCGAAGCAACCAAATAAAACTAGGAAATTTCATATTGGAGGAAATGGAGATCTTGAGAAATTATTGGCGTACATCAAGCGCGAATGACTTACTAAGTTACAATGGACTACAAAAAACTCAACAAGATCAATGAAGTGGATGTTATTTAGACTAATCGCCTTAACGGAGTCGAAAGCTGAGTAGTATTCCATCTAGATTACGAAGCCTAGCCACTGGGTATTCCTGGTAGGGCGGGGTCGCCAGCGGCGCTGTTATTCGTTGTGGCTGTTCTTTGGTGGGAGTGTATCAGGTTACTGATACCAGAAATTATAGTGCTAATAAATTGTAAACTCATCTTGTTGATAGGGGTGATTTTATCATCTCCGCCAGCGTACATGCTTGCTAGGCCGTGAGAAAGCGTCATCATCATGCCCATAATTGCGTCAGCTGTAGCGCCGGCTTCTCGACGAGTCAATCTTGGATCATTGTCTCCTTCAGAGTTAAGAGGGGTTGCCGAGCTTATAACGACTACAGCTAGTAAAATTGTAATAAAGAAACGAGTGATTTTCATTTCTCTAATGTTAGGGTGTTATTAGGATCTAAGGTATATAAATTGGATAGGGATAAACTGAACTCCGATAGGAGTATCTTAGATCACCTTCTATCCAGAGTACTAGCAGGTATGAAGTGCAAAGATGAAATATTTGTGTTAATATGCGAGTTGTATGATATTTAGAGAAGTTACTAATTGAGGTTCTATGAATTCGAAGAAGAATCTTAGAGGGAGATCTTAGTATGCCTGTGACTTCCAGGGCCGGCCAGCGGTATGAAGAGAATACAGAGCTGTCAGTTTCCGACGATTTGAAGCCTTCAAGAATGTATTCTGGGTAAAGTGCAAGGGCACACGTCAATATAGCTTGTGACCAAACGCCAACAATAACATTATAAATGGACAAGTAAGCCAGGCGGTAGACAGACATGGTCTTACTATCTAGCGGGGCTTTTCCTTAACGTTAAGTACTTCAGATTGATGGATGTTTGCGTACATTAAACTCAGCTATTGCAGATAAATGTGAGATATTTCTAACCTAATTCAAGTTCGAGCCGCATTGTGTCTAGGTATCTCTCTGACATGGTTGTTTTCCACTCACCCTATACACCGGTAGCTTCAACGATGGAGACACCGTTTTGACGAATATTTTCTCTCAGGGATCCTACCGCGACATAGCCGTCCTGACTTTGGGGCCGTGATGTTTCGGGTTGGTGCTTATGTTGTGAGTATACGTTCCGGTTGTATGCGCATAGATGCTTGATCACTTTCTGGGTCCATGGCCATGCACCTCGGAGGAAATCGAGAAACAGATTTGCTCGCTTGTCGTCAGTTGTCTCATCCGTATTTTGAGACACCCTAAGAAATCTTTCAATTCCTTATTGGGTTCGATCGCGGTCTCGGTTTTATAAATTTAGATCTACCCCAAACCCCCCCGGGATATTTCTAGCTTGGCGCGTGTTGTATTAGCAGAGAAAGAATTCAGGCTGAGTTTGCTCTTGCTAAGATATGATTAATTATTATATTGAGTCTTGTTTTTTATTTTCTCTATTTAACTAATTTATAACCACATGATAAAGATGTCTAAGCGCAGTCTCCAGTCGAAAGCTGATGGCTGATGCGTTCTATTTCAAAGTTAGAGTCCTAAGTCCTCAGGCATTGAGAGGAGCTGTAAAAATAATTGACTGCCTCTATTCCTATTCAAAATTTAACAAGAAAAAGAAAATTTAATAAAAAATGTGAAAATTTCAAAACTAATGAAACAAGAGAAGTTTTACAGCATAGAATGCCGTGATTTTTGACGGCTAAGCGATGCGTTAATATCAGGAGCGTCGTAGTAGGCCTTCGTCCAACCGGTATGTGCTAATGCCTATCGCTTAGACTCCTTTATTATGAGGTTGCGATTTGTCCAGCTCGTGAGTAGTCGAATCACTCCCAGACTTTGTATGAGCTATTTTTTGATCAATAACCCTATTTTATCGTAGAGGACCGAAACTATTGACATCTCGGTTCAGCAGCTTACGTGCAACACCTATAAAATTGAAGAAGGCTATGATTTTCTTAAAAGTCGTGGGATCTCCGCCCCCAAAGAGAGTGAGGATATCGCTGCCCCTTTTCCTACAAGGCTGCTTTTATCTTCGTAGCGATGATTATGGTGGTGGTGGCGCTTCGGAGAAAGCCCGAGACTGGACCTTTTTGCATCTTGAGGGATAGCGGCAGCTAAAGAACTGACAACAAGGGCGAGAATAGCAAGACAGTAGTAAATCTTCATTTCTCTGTGATTAAATATAGACTACTAAGAGAAACAAGAGGAGATTGTATTGAAAATTAATCAAAACGGCGATTCTAAGTAATGATTAGTGTGATGATGTTGATAAATTTGACAGCAGAGGCCGTATCCGTATTTATAGAGGTTGAGTATCGGCCTGGAGATCCAAACTCCCTTGAAACTATCTAGTAGTGCTAGGAAACTTAGACTAAGACGATGAGAGCAAAACTATTCTCTTGGTAACGTGGGATGTTAAAATTTGCTATTCGTCCTGATCAGGGATTCGTTGGCCTTAAGTACCACTGAAGCATATTGTAGTAACACGAGTCAACCAAATCATACTGGTGCGTCAGTCGCTTAGGATCCAAGATTCTAACTACAGGCATCAACTATCCTGCTGTCTGAGTGAATGGTGCTGCATCTCTCAGACGAAAGGGACTTTGTCTTTCTTTTTTAGCGTCTGCCCGAATCTGGACCATGTCTCATAAACGGCGAGGTCTCGGAGTTCAAAAGTGAGATAAGTCATGCCAACATTCCCGAGAAGAATACATGCCAAAACAGCCCAGCACACTTAACGTAACAGATCCGGTGAGATTTTTTTATTTCAAGACCCAATTTACTCGCCCTTATCGTTACTTGTCCCCAGATGAAAATTGTTCGGTATCAAACAGTAATCTCAGACAGACACTGCGTAACTGACCTACCAGTTATTCGCGCCACGATTCCACAGTGGAATCGCTGCCAGCCTAGGGCAATTTTTGCCGGGAGATCGTACAAAAGTCGGGCCAGTTTATAAAAATCGAGCTTTTATAGGCGAGAATCCGTAATACATTCGGTCTCGGCGAACCCTAACTCAAATTTTGGTGACAATTCTAAATATTATCTCTTTTTACAACCAAGCCTTTTTCATGGTCTCGATAGCCCGAAGTTGAGAGGCAAATTTGGCGGCTGAAATGAGGCGTATGATTTGTAGAGACACGTACATTACAAGTGTGTTCGGAGGACATGTTTTATCCGACTTTTGACGCCGTGGGGCCACGGAGAACGTTTTTGACCTCTGCGCAGTTATGCGTTGCATGCATGTGACCTCTGAGAGTTCTCGAGCCCTACAGATGGATAAAAGTATATTGATGAGACCCTTCCATCCTGCGAATACATCGGTCGAGTCTCGGGGACGCTGAACGCTGTTTTAAGTTTCGCTTTCGGACTTTCTTGAATTCTACTAGTTGCGTTAGCGTTGTTGGCCCGGTGAAAGAGGTCTCCTCAGCATGATAATTCGTTCAAAGACCCTGACTCGGCCTCTCTAACCCCTTCTAACCCCTTCTAACCTTATAACCTTATCACATCATTTACTCGGCTGTGAGGCTGAAAATCGGAACCCATATTTGGCAATTTTGTCCGCCAGAGTTCTCACGCCATGAACTTGGCAAAAGTTTGGCGTCCAACCACCAGTTCAGGCACAAACGCCACGGCTAGCCTCTCGTGAGCAATGTTCCGGCAACAGAAGCTCACTTTGATTGAAGCCAAGCCAGTTGGAGAGATTTTCAGGAGTCGGTATTCTGGTTATTTAATTAATCACTGGTTGTGAGATTGGACTTTTCTTTCTCTCTCTTCTTTCTTCATTCAAATTTCGAGCATGAGAAGAGATTCATGATGATATTTGTAAATACCACTCTCACGGTCTATCTGAGTCTAGCGGTCTCGGTGTCTGCTGCAGTATGCAATGCGGACAACTGCTTATGAGGTTTGTTCCCCATGTTTAACTTAGAAATCCTCCGTTACAACTGACATCGTAAGACGTAGCTAAAAGTCGACATATATATATATATCACAGCTTTGAGGGCATCCCAAACTCCGGGGCGGTTAGCCGCGGCATCGGCGGACTGCAACAGCTTTTAGGCGATAACAATAACACCTGCGACGAAGACATATACCGCGACAGCATCGGCTTCCACGACGTCCACATTGACAGTGTATACCACCGTAACGGATCTCGCTCATATAACAGCGAGCGATACCATCCGGATTAAAACGCAGGTATCTCTGTCGGGCACAACTACCCTAGTCGACCCAGTTCCAATCAACAACGGCAGTCAAAAGCGAGGGAAGAAGCGAGAAATCTCGACTTCCAAGCTCCCCTTGTATGCTTCTTGGTGCTCTGGAGCCACTCGTTTCACAAGCGCCTGTGCCTGTATAGGCGTAACGGTTCAGCGAACGGTTACCGCGCCAACCCCGTCCACCACCCTCACGGTATCGGTGACTGCGACTTTCTTTTTCACGACGACTGTAGTTCAAACTACTAGTGCTACCACGACGGATGCTACAAACACCGAGACCGAGGTCACTGCTACCCAGACTATCGGGGCGATCTCCACAGTGAGGACTAAAAAATTCATAGTCCAGGTTGTAAACCCTGCAAAGCCCAGTTCGACTCCGAACTACCTAACCATATACCCGATATCTGGCGGCTATCAAGTGTCGGTGTCCGGGAATGTGAATACTGCCAGGCAGTATTCCGTTGATGTGAACGGAGGTCTCACTTTCTTTGGCACGAACGGTGCGCCTCAGTCGCTCCGATATTATATGTACAGCGTTCATCCGCCGGATGAGAATAACGTCACGTCTCTATTCGTACAGCAGACTAGATACTTTGGTTCTTCAGACGGCTTGATATCCTGTACAATCGGAACATCTTACCAACTGTCCTGTACTGATGGTTACGATAGCAGTTCTGTCTTCTTCGGCCAGTGCAAGGGAGCCTACGTCGCTTTCGTGACAGATCAAAGCGTTTTCACGCAGAATCCGACGACCCTCGCAGCCGTTACCCTGGTCGCCATCCCCCAAGTTAAGACAACACAAGCGAGGAAGTGAGATGCATATGGAGATCCTACACCACCATCATGATCATGTCTAATATTTTCTTGGGCCTGTCTTGGATCGCCTTGGTAAAACATAGTGAAATCTAGGAATACACCATATCTTAAATAACCCTACGAAACTGTCTTAGATTAAACTCAATTTATTTCTTACAGACATGGTCGTGGGTATAGTATCGAATTATCAAATGGAAGTAGTCCCAGGAAGTTGGTCCATGCAATAATGCAAAGAAAGGACCGAAATAGTATACATGAAACCTTTCGCCGACTCAGAAATACGGAATTGAAATTAGTGGGTTTGAATTATTTGAATTATCATGAGGGCCATATATAATCTCAAAGCCACCGCAAGAAAGATAAAGGATGCAAGAAGCTACTTTAAGTGATATTTCAGTTTCAAGACAAATGGAGATATCAGACCCATTCTTCATCTTATAGGTTACAACTTACCACGCGATATTACATAAGCTTAGACTACATTTACGGATCCCAATATTACGACTCTAGGGCAACTTACCAGAGTGTTCAACGGCTACAGAGGTAGAAGATGAGCAGAGATTCTGTGAAATATGAAATATACTTGATTAATATACATTCTATTAGATTATGGAGGACTCAATGCATATGGTAACAATGTTCTCTTATGTTGGCTCATAGACACGGAAATGTTCTGGGAGCTGAATTATATTTATGTAAATGAGAGTTGAAAGTAGGGTGTGAAAAATAATTCTCATAAATCCCATTGTTTCATCGTGCTATAACGGTATATTCTAAAATTGTAATCTTCATCTTTTTGCAGCAAAATGTTGAAAATCGCTCTAAGAACTTTTCGCCAGATTCCTAAATAATTCTAATTCTTCGCGTGCGTATATCCAGGTATAAATGGGTCAAGTCTTTGCAGACTCCAAAAATGAAACGGTTGCCTTTGAGGCAATTCGGATAGAGTGGTTCGTGGCGAGATAGTGGTCTTTCTTTCGAATCACGCAATATTGTTACATGTTCGTAGTTAAGGCGCAGAAAACGCCTTGCTTGCCACAATCCTGGAATCCAGGTGAACAGACCAAGCCGGAATTTCTCGCGCAGTCGTAGCCTAATAAAACAAGAAATCTTTCAACTTACTTTAGGCCTGGATATCGCTTCCCTTTTAGTAATTGGTCCAATCGCCTGACAGGGTAATGTGCGTTGTGACCTGTTGGGGGTCGTAAAACCCGATATATTCTCGGGAAACGTACGAAATATGAAGGTGATATGATAATGGCCGGCTTTTCAGAGTATCTGATAGCTTGTTTGGTCGGAAATTCAAATGCATGAATGATAAATATATTTGTGTCTAGAAGAATATTTCGCGATTTCTTGATTTCAAGACGCGGTGGTAGTGGCAGCGGCAGTGGGGTTTCTCAGGGTGTCCTGTTGAGAGCTCAGGCGTCGCCCAACCTCGACTTGAATCCGGATCCTAGTTTCCTCTTGCTCGTCTTCCCAGGCGGCCATCCGAGTTTCGTAATTATAACTCTCGATAGTCTCCCGTCCCCAGTAGTTGTAGGATTGAGGGTGTAGTTCGCTGTCGTCTCGAAACTCTTTTCTCTTCCGTACCAACCAATCCCAAATTTCTCGTGGCGTATCGTCTCTGGCGATCTCAACAGGCGATAGCGTTGCTTTGCAAGGCATCTCAAGTGAATCAGTAGCTTCTTTTGTTTTGCTCTCTATCTTCTTGTCTGTTTTAAATCCAGAGGTTCAAATGGATCAAGATATGGCGTGAAAGAAGCGGGGTAGCTAGCGTTTTGTTTCTCCGTCTCGTTGATGCTCGGAAAAGAAAAACGCGTTGTTTGACCAAAGACGTCTGTACGAAGAGCGGCACCGATGCCGTTGCAAATGCAGCTAAACTCAGCTGGGCTGAGATGCGAAGAAGCTAATTTGAGATAGTCCAGTGAATGGTTTAAAGAACGGAATCAAAGAAACAAAATAAATAAGACGTGGGATTGACTGTTTTGCCGTTTCCTATCGACCAGATCCAGTACGATACGGAGGGTACAGACCGCCCGTGCATCTCAAATGGCAGGTATGCATTGCCTGCAGCCTGGGGCCCAGCGCCTCCTTCCTTTTAATCGGTGTTTCGTCGGTTCAATCGTTCGGTCCTTGCTGTTGCTCAAGCGTCCACATGGTCATCCAATTCCTGTAGAGAAGATGCTCTCGGGACTCCAACATCTCAGGACTCAAGCTGGGTAGCGCGGTGTGAAACCGCCGCATTCGCATGAGGAAATCCCATACGGATCGCGGCGTGTGGGGTTGTACAAACTCGGGAGGTGGAGGGCTCGCTTTGCAAGGCATGATTGATATCATATATTTTGCACCCAGACATTCGAGAAAATACGAAGAAATATTTGAAAAGTTCGGAGCTCTGAAGGACTTGAATAAATCCTCGATAGAAGGGCTTCCTCTGGTAGCACCTGAGCTTGGATGCTATTATGTAACCCAATTTCAAGTGCATGTAACCTTGCTTTCTCCGTTGCGACTCTTTTTGTGCAATCACTTTCTAAAATTCCCAAAATGGCAGAAGAAATGGCTCGGATTGCGTTCCGGCTCAGACGAACTCCTTTCTCGCCAACCAGCCTCGCTCCAAGGACCACTTGGCCCCTCTTTGGCCCACTAATTGTGAAAACCATTGTCGGCGATGTCGCGAAGCGACGCTGACGGTGCTGATAGCTTCTCACAGCTATATTACTAGGCGCCGAGAATATTACGATATGCAGGTTTGAGAAATTAAGTATGAAAAGTGGTTCTTTGTGTATTCGCGTCGTGAATTTAAGTTCGATGTGACTGAGCTTGCGTCGGAGTATTAAATGCTTAACGTTAAATCCATGTCATCTGCTAACAGGGACGACGCAGGGCCACACAATTTGATCGAATGAGAGGACAAACTTCGACCATGATTGTTGGCGGGATTGCACTTGCGTGTTGGCCATATCGATATTTATAGGGTAACTACGAAAATAAAACGCAGCTTTTAAAGAAGAAGTAAAATGTATACAGCAAACTAAACCTTATATTCAGCGACGCGGCAGAAGTTTAATAAAATATGAAATTGCTTAGTCTATATATTCAATACACGGAGGGAATCTAAAGGAGATATATAAGAGCCAAAACGCCGCATGACCTCTTATCCTCATGAGCTCATAGATAGTCGGAATGATCTTGAGATAGGCTTCATGTTGTACTAAATTAACTTTAGTTTCTTTAGAATCTTATTGCTATAACAAAGCAGTACCATCGCGATAACAGTCAAGGGTATCGCAAAGGCCCAGTAGATCCAGAATTTACTGGAAAGGGACCATCCATCGCCACCATGGCCTCCACTATCACTTAGCGTAGTGTCGGGGCTTTGAGTTCCGCCACCGCCGCCATTATTAAAGAAACTCATGCTAAATATCGCCTATAAAGGAGGGAATTAGAAATAAAGTTGCCGATAAAATAGGGTAAACTTACCGATACAAAAGTAGCAGGTAAGAACGCTGCACTGAGGACTGCTATAACCCTCATCGCAGCAGCATCTACGGCGGCAAGATGACTCTGATATTGCGCGACAGTATTGAAAGCCTTGGGTATGATTATTAGCTTATACAACCTTTACATCAATAGAGGCTTACATACTAGACTGATTTCGTTTTGGTGTCGAGCTTGCATCGATTCTGATCGGCATTTGAAAGCATGTATCATACCCCAATAGAACATCAGGTTGTCCCCGATTTGTCTCATGCACCTTAACTCTTCTTCCGGCGCCTTCGAAAGTCGGTCCATACGCGCTCTCTGTCGCAGCATGATCTGTTCTGTCTGGTGCGTCGATACGATCAACGTCTCGGTACTATGAATAACATGTCTCGCCAGTTCGTGGAGATGCTCATACTCCGGTTCCGGTTTATTAACATGAGCTCGGTGCTGTGAAGAGTCCGTAGTGTTAGTAGACAAAAGTCCACTTGCAGCTCTGCCTTGATAACCTGCCTTTTCTATGTGTCTGACGACATCTCTAATCCTCCATATTGAATTATCGTATATGTTTACTATACCTCGAATGATTATTTGGTGAAAAGAATAAGGATCGGTGAGGAAATGATCGGGGCACGCTTTATCGAGAGATCCCCCAACACTCATCGTCATTTCTTGCGGGCAGTCAAGACATAGGATACTCTTAGGCCCTGTCTGCTTCCATGTGGTAAAAAAGGCCATTTTGAACCATGTGTATTTGTAATTTAGCTCATCCTTCGAACTGGGTTCTTTGATCAAATGTTTAATAAGGTACCGAAACCAGGTGTCTGAATACAGGGAGAATTTTAGAATCCGACCGGTGACCGAAAATAATGAGACTGAATATCGGAATACGAACCATGTCGGTCTAGGCCCGAGTCGCGACACCCATAATAGCCATTCGCTTCCCAGTGCACATCCGTCCATATCTCTGATGGCATGCCGTAAAATGCTTCAAGTTTCGAGTGAAGTATCGCTGACCGGTGATCATTACTCTGTAGCCGTTCAGATTCCATAAATCTGGAGAATTCATTTATTTAGAATTGGATAGAATACCAACATGAAGTCGAACCTATCTATACGATGCATAAAAACTTGCAAAATATATCAGAAGACTTACACAAAACATATCGACGTTGGTGCTGAATCTCCAAGCGCGTGTTTTAAACCAATTGTTAGCCCGTCTTCAAGAAGTTCAAAACCACTAGGCGGCGTATCTGTGCGCCGTCGCTCGATTATTAAGAATGAGTTTTCATACCCAATGACAAATAGGTATTTAAGTCTGTTTGTCTATAAGCCCATTTTTCACCCTCTATATTTATCCAGATCAATGTTCATTCCGAGCCAATATGTAGGTGAATCGGGACGACCTCTTACTTTGTTCAAATATATTAACCGGAATTGGCTCGTCCATGATCATCTGGTCCCATAGACGCTAAGCTAGCCCTTTAAGCAGCAAAAAGTTATATTTTGAGTTTTGTATCGTGAACCAGCCGCGACGCACCAAGGCGTGCTGCGATATAGATTGTTGGATAATGTGAGTTGCGATATTCCCGGACTAAGCAAACGCCAGTCTATAGCTCTGCTTCAAGCTGAGACCTCGAGAAACCAGCGTGGATTCGACGTCGGCACTATCGGAAGGGTAATAATTGTCGTGGAGAATGGCTGGCTGTTGAGCTTCTAAGGTTGGCTGTCCCGGACTGCCAATATTTATTGCACCAGCGGATATCGCGATTGATTCAAAAGACGCGGCACAGATTCAATAAATCTCTCAGCCTTTTGCAAATGAAGTTTGTCCTCCTTAGCGGCTGCAGTGTTTGGTAGCGGTTCCAGCGAAGCATCGCATTGTCAGCCAATCATATTACGTAGCAAATTTGCAATTGGGTTATGAACAAGGCATGGTAAGCTGCCAAAAAAATTCAAGCTTCCTTGTCAGCCGGACCAACACTGGTTTTCCAACACAAGATGGGCAGCCTTTTGCAACACCAGATAGCTATATTAATATACTGAAACGATGTCTCTGGCTCAAATTTCCATCAACTATAGCAAAATAAGATCCTGAACAGGCGTATAACAAACAATTCGCAAATGGGTTGACTGTAAACCGAATGGTAGCCACTATCCATGAGTCGCATCGTATCAAAAAGTATTGTGATTGGTCGATCGATTTGCATTACTCTGGGCTTAAGCGCTTAGCAGAACCAAGACTGAGTTCTGTAGCACTTGGCAAAGTTTCCCTGCCTTCTTAGCATCATGCAGGCGATATATTAATATATTATACAGGCCCTGCGTGCAGATGACCGAATTCGTAGGCACTATAACACGTAATACAAACAAAAGCTATCAAGAAGACGATACAATTCACAAAAATACTTTTTGTCTCTTGCAACTTTATATGAACAGTATTCCCTGCAATTGAATTATCTTAGGAAATTGAAGGCCAAGGAGATGTACAGACAATCATATACCTTTACTCTTCGACATTGTAGCTCACCTTACTGGTGCCCTTACTTCGCACTATCTTCCTGACTGTAATCTTGCCGCATTTGCTTGTATCAGCGACATGTGTACCACCACAGGGATATGCGCCGCCGCCAACGATTTTAATAACCCGAAACTTCGTATCCCCAGGCAAAAGAAAACTTGGGTCGGGTGCCTCTTCGTTGTTCTTCGCGAAGTCCTTTTCTTCCCACCAATCGACTTCAACAGGCAGAGCCTTGGCACAATATTCGTCCACCTTTTCCTGTATTGCAGTTTTGTATTTCCCATCTAATTGATTCGTTAGTTGAAGCCAGTTACATCAAATTGAAAGCGACGAGACGATTTCAGACAATTACCAATGGAACCTTCGAACTCGCAAGATGCGGAGCCAGGGAAGTGGCTAGCCTTCTTTTCTAAAAAATTTGGGATCTCTTTTGATAGTAAATCTCGCACTGCGAGACCCAGAATATGCCCTGCTGTATGAAATTTCGAATAGTATAATCGCCTATCTTGGTCAATGGTTTGTGTGACTGAATCTCCTTCCGCAAACTTTTCCTCCGTTGTGAAGTGACCTAAATGTAAAACTCTCCCTTTATCTACAATGTCGTGCCGTACAGCTGAGACCTCAAAATTTGAATTTCTTGTTTGCATCCGCATGATTCCGGTATCAGATGGTTGTCCGCCTCCCTGTGGATGAAATATTGTATCCGAGGTAATGACGACAGAGTCATCTCCAGACGCTGATTTGAAGAGCGACTGATTTGACTCCTCCAAATTTGCGAATGGTACAATATTGAGTATCGTTGTTGACAAGTGATGGAGAGTTGCCGCTCCTTGAGGATGATAGCAAAGAACTGTTCGAGACATGGCTGCCCGTCAGTGTAAACAAATGATTATGATATTGTAGAGCTAATAAGTGCTAGTATGCATAGAGGGATTGGATCGAGCTTATATATCCACGTATTAGACACTGGGATATCCGATGCTGATAAACAATTTCGTGAAGGATCTGGTGTTGAGACTTGTCTCGCTAAGCCAATTGCATTAATAATCAGCGTGATGTGTTGGGCCCGCGCTGGGCCTCCCAATTGGACTTGTCTCGTCCTGGGATCCGGATAGGAAGCAAAGAAGTAAAATAACAGTACGCTGAGAACGCCATCGAAGCCAATATCAAACATTTTCCAAAATTTTGTATACGCGTAGCTAGACGTAGGCGTACCACGTACACCGAAAGCCACGTCGATACCATGTCAAATATTCGAACGCCTTGCAAACCACGTGTATTTAGAATTGAGACGAATCTAAATTATATTCGGATTTTGCCACGCTATTTTAATCCTGGTCATGATCGCAAAAAAACGTTTTATCAAGCGAATTCGCAAAAGTAATGTTATTCATAGCGCGTATACAGGACAAGATGCCAAGAGACGGTGCTATGCCGAACTCGATATTTAGATGATTTTGAAGAATTCCTACAACTGACACAATTGTATCTCAAATTTTGCTAAAGAAAGCTCTCTCTGTCAGTCATTCATCATGTAGCCTTGGTGCCGATGTGAGCAGCTTTTCTGAGTTGAGCGAACAAAGTTTAAGTCCTAGTGAGAGTCTACGTAGGGCTAGCGGGGAGGGAAATTCCTCTCCTTACAGTCTGTGCATGATATAATACGAGCGAGGCAGGTTTTGGCCCTCGTAATAGAAAGGTGCCCGCCGAAAATTTTCGAGTTGTCCTGTATCCGAGCCAATTGCTAAACTTGCATCCGCAGGGACCTCTAGATCTCGGGAGGGGAGGGAGCAGGCCTGCATGCCGCATTTGCGCCTGCCACATCCTGGGACTGGGTTCAATTTTTCTCTACCTGTAAGCATTTGCAGTCATACCACTCTCTTTTGATCTATTTGTGTATAAATTATGAATACACGTAACGTTAGATTATTGTATCGGACTACTGTCAACGCAACTGATACGCGAGTATTCCCAAAATCCAACCTCGAAATTTGAGGCTATAAAGGTATCACCTTCGATTCTCAGCCGCCAACCGAAGGGAATATTATCTCTTATGCGCCAAGTGTGTTCCATTCGCGCGCGCGTGACTAGTATCTATACTATTATTCCTTGGTTTTTTTATTTTTACTGTTCTTGTTATTTTTAATTTTTTTTTAATTTTCTTTTCTTGTATTATCCGAATTTTCCAATACAATGCGTTATTCATAATAATAAGGTTGAAAGACGTGCTAGTGCCGGAAATAGCACGCAGGTAACCATCAATAGATACTGCGAGTCTGGGTACCCTTGACATGCTTTTTTGTAACTCTAATAATTGCGTTAATCCTTGCGGGTATATTCTATGTCTTAGCGAGCTAAATTTATAGAGTCTTATTGTAAATCTATCTCTCATAACACGATAGTTTTGCAACCATCGAAACTTGAGGCTGCAATTGCGATGAAGGAGGCTTTTCAACTTTAAGAATAGTGGTTGACTTCGAGGATGAGTTTTAATGATGCAACAATGCACTGTGCACATGTGCTCCCTAGGCAGCAGACCGTCCTAAGCAAAAGGCACGACAAGCTTTGAAATCTAACCCAAAAAGTCTAGCTCTAGGTCTCAAAAAATATTCCTTATAGTGTCTTCCCACTTTCCTCCTCTTTCTTCTCCCCTCATTCCTCTAATAATACTTTTATTCATCACATAAGACTGTTATATCGTTTCACATTTTTACTGGACGGGCGGTGCATTGTCTCTGACATTTATTCCCTCGTTGATCTTTGCGGCTCAATAACAGAAACTCTCTAACAGCCTCCACTTTGCCTTACTCATCTAACAGGTTTCGGGCTTGCGCTCTAATATCACTTAATCAATCGAAGTTAATACTAATCTCAGAAGGATGGTACAGGGACATTCCGGGTAGGCACCCATCCGATCCTCGCAAAGCTACCATTGCGTGATCTCAGAATATTATTCATTAGCATGATGCAGTCTCCATATATATCTTATTAGAGTAGATACTGAACGTTGCCATATTTCTAGGTGTTCGAAGCTCTGTCAAATCTGCAGGCTGAACTGCATATGTATTTTCTGTGGTGTATGTCATTCTGCTCCTGCAAAGGTCTCTATAGACACCTTAACCCAAGTCCTATCCGTTCCTGCAACGCGTATGGTCGAGAAGTAAACAAATTTCAAAGCGGCTATGCCGCTGTCAAGCAAAATTATGTGAATCTCAAGTCCGAAACCCAACAAAAACTCAATACCAATTCTGACCTTCAAAAACAAATTGTTACTCTGAATGCTAAAATCAGAAGTCTTGAGATTAAAAATCGATCTCTTGAATCCACGGTCGCCAATCTCGAATCAATAAACCAGGATTCAAATGCTAAAGTCCTCGCTCTCGACACTGTAGTCCAGGATCTTGAGGTGAAAGTCGGTGATCTCAAAGCGGAAATTGAGGAATGGAATGCTCACAATCTCAGTCTCATGATATCTCAACGCAAGAATAGTGAAGAGAAGCTCATCGTGAACGGCTTTCCTCGGTATTTGGAAACTTTTCTTTTGAAACATACTAATGTTCATATTGCTTATTTGCCATTATTCTTCTAGTCAGTTCAACTCCGACACCATTACCATCACCGTGGGACACGAAGCTACAAAATATCGGTTACACATCGATAAGATTACTTCGATGTCGCCATATCTCGAAGACCTGCTCTCCCTAAGTTCCCAATGCGCAAACTCTGGAAATATAATATTGGAAGGAGAAGTTTATGATAACACTGCATTTGGAATATTGTCGAATACTGTTCAGCAGAGAATTTCCCATTTCCAACGTGACTCTGATGGAAATCAAATCAACCTTCAAAAGCAATCCATATTCAAGTTTAGCGAGTACGACTCCAAAATGCCTCAAGCAAAAGCTCTACTAACAGTGGGTTAATGCCATTAGGTGTTATTTTCTGAGATGTTGACGGTAGCAGTCGGCAAAGATTCAAAGCGGTTCAACGTTCATACTTCGGCTGTTGCATGCTCCAGCTATTTTCGGGGATTATTCAAGGCATCGATGAAGGAAGCGCGAGAAGCTAGTAACACTAGAAGGAGAGGTTGACGACGCTGATGCATTCAAAATGTTTAACCAATATTGTTATCTCCAAGACTACTCGTGCGACGATGATGGTCCGGCCGGGGTGGCATCTCATGCGAAAGTCTATGTTTTGGCAGAACGACTTGGATGTTTGCCCTTGAAAGATCTTGCTTTCCACAAAGCAAACCTATTGCTGCATGCCACGTAGTCGAAAAGACCATGCGGACTTTCCAATTCAATTGCAACGGCAGTTTCCGTCATACTTGAACACACTTACGAGGCAGAAGATATAATTAATCCGCCTGTGGGTATAAACCCATCTAGAGATGCTGTCGCTGCCAATGCGGTCCCCCGAAATAGTACCGATCAGGGTAATCGAGGCAAGTCGATAGCTTTAGAAATTAGTACAGGGTTACTAATTGAATACTTCTTAGAATTACCAACAGCGGATGCTAACACAGCAGAGACTTCGACCACAGTCCCGGAGAGTCTGGTGATAAATTCCAAAACCTCTTAGTTCGATTCTCCAGTATCTTCGTATCCGAATTCCGCAAAGATGAATACTTCCTTGCAGCTCATAGCAGATTTCCGGAGTTTGCTGATCGCCTTTTAAGGCTAGTTAATCTTGGAGACAACTTGAAATTTGACACACAAGGGAAGCTCCAAATTGGATTATAAAGTGTAATTGTCGTTCCGAGGTTTTGATGTTTATCATACTACATTCGATATCTATTCTCTCAAGCTGAAATCACAATTTGTCACTTTAATTCCTGCCGAATCAAAATGTTGTTCCTTATCCTTAAACTGCGCTTATTTTAATTTCTTACAAGAAGTCTAACAAAAGACATCATTTTTTTGAGTATTAGCTTAGCTGTTATTTTAGTAACACTAAATAAATATTTGTTCAAATTAATCGATTATCAACAAGCACATTGAGAGATAATATCAGTTGATATTACACCTTCGCCTTTGTTAGCCCACTTTCGAAAAAATCCTCCTTCTATTCCTAAGGACTCGAGGGCTCTCACATTTTCAATGTATAGTTAGAGAGCCAAAGCTAGAAAGGCCTTCATTCGGTTATTGTAAACTTGGTTCTTTTGCATCGAGTACCAGATTCTGGAAGGGTGCCATTTTGGAAATAGGCTAGCGCATGTTTAAAGGCGCACTCGTTTCCTCGTTCTAGAATGATATGCTGTATTTTTAATGAGGCAAGGTTAAGTTAGCTACTACACTAAGCAATTTCTTGGAAATCTTGAGATCTAAGTAAAACTTACGCCTATTTCGTCAACGTAAAACCATTGTGCTCCGGAGAATAACTTGCTAGCTTTTCGCGCACTTTGAAAAGTAAGCAAAGATACTATTAATTTCATAAGTTCGGAGTACGAAGTTGCTTACCTTTCATACGGGGTAACAGGGTCTAAACGATTCCCTACGAACAAAATCGGTGTCGCCGTCTTTCCGCCAATAGGTCCGTACCATTTCCAAGATGGGCTAATAGGCCATTTCGCACAAGTTTCTGGACTACCTATTGTTGTATGTGCGCCCAAGTTGCTGACTTTGTACCGTTCCCGATGTTCTGCAGGGGTTATCACAATCCCCGTTTGGCTACGAGCGTCAGTACATTCAACTGACGTCTGAGCTTCTGTAACACTCGGTAAAGGTGGAGCTGCGTTCTTTTCTCGGTGCTTTTTTCCCCGAGCTTCCTCCCATGTTGAAATTGCTGTCTTATTCCACTGCGAGATTTCGTCTGGAGTAATTATCGACTCAACGATAACCAAATACTCCGATATCCCTGGCCAGTCGTGATTAGGGTCATAAAGACTGTACATGATCTTATCCTTGACAGCATCCAACAAATCCGTCACCTTTTCAATATCAGAGCTATTCTTGCCTTCATACTTGGTAGGATCTAGTTTTGACATCATCTTATTGAACCGACCACGGATTGCGCTAACACCTCCCTTTGTGAAAAACTTGCAATGATCCGACCCGAAATCATTGCAGAAAGAGAAGAACTCAGACCAACCCTCATCCGCATGTGCCATTGTATCATACATCCGCTTTCGGGTGATATACGCATCAGCATCCAGAACGCTATCCAGCAAGAATTTTCCAACATTTGAAGGATACAATGATGCGAAGATTTGACCGAGTGCTGTACCGTAACTCATGCCATAGTAGTTTACAGTTACGTTGGCTTCTGAACGGCCTGCTTCACGAGCAAGTGCCTTCCCGATAGAAAGCATATCCGTAGCGACTACCACACTGTTCATGTGCTGACCTGCTTGATTATACGCGCCGGAGAATTTCGTGCAGTTATTGGCAAGATATAGATCGTCCTCGGGTGAGTTGTGCTTAGGGGAGCTATCGGGAAGCGTAATTCCCATATCCGTTGCATTGAAAAATCTCTTTCTGAATGGATGATGGTCTTTAGAGGAGGGTAAAACTGTGGCATTTTGACGATCCGGCTCGAAAGTAGTGGCGTTGCAAGTGAAGAAGGGAACAGAGTAGCCGATTCCACGCGGGTCGAAACCAATGATATCCCATCCTGGACCTGTGATATTAGCTTGGATAGCAGCGGAAACACCGAGATCATAGAGAGTCTCGGTGCCAAGGCCACCCGGTCCACCAGGGTTGATGAGAACTGCGCCCTTATGTGATGTGCCCTTCGCTGCGGGAAACTTGACCAGTGGGATAATGGCACGTAGGCCGTTTTCGGGTTTTTGATAGTCAAGTGGGACCTTTTAGTCAATGAAATATTTATAAATTAGTATACGATATAAGTCATAAATCTAGATGCAAAGCTACTTACGCTCAATCTAGCACATTGGTAAGCTTTATGTGAAGATTCATTGCTGCAATCATGCCATTTTAAATTAATATCTTCTGATATCTACGATAGATAAGGCAACTGTTAGGTTTCATCAATTCCTTTTTCCTATGATAACTTTTAGAAACTTACATCCTTGAACAATCTTTCCCTCTTTGGTAACTCGGCTTCTCTCCTTTCCAATCTCGTTGACACCGCTGGCACAACAAAGGCTTGTGTACAAGACAGTAGACAACACACTCCGGCTAAAAAAAACAACATCTTACCAAACTCGTTTTATAAGATGGAGACTTAGACGAAGTTTCAATGCAGCGGCCCGCGCTGCAAAAGCTCGAAATTTTTGATTTTTGATAATTTTAATAGACTGATTATATTGAATCTGAATAAATAACGGCTGGTGACACGAGCTTAAGTATTCGTATCTCGGAGTATTCGAAGTCCGTCCTGCAAGTGTTGCCGTAAGAACTCGTCTCACCAAACCAGGCGCTGGAACGTCTATGAATCATGAAACCTACTGATGTCTCGCAAGCGCATTACTGCAACTAAAGTCCTTTAAAACACGCTTACCACACACTTCGAATTGTTCTTCCAGGTCTTTGTGCAAACTTAGAGGCCTCGTGATATCACATTATACAACAGCCGATGTTTACAATAACATCATAACAGGCCGACCGTCAATACGAAGCATGCTTAAGCAGACTTCGCAAACAACTTGCTTTACCGTGATGACTCAATCTCTAAATCTGAAAGGCCATATTTCTTCAGCCTTTAGAGATCAGGATTAATTGCTGCAAGTCATTAGCTAAGCCTCCGCGAACATACGGTGAGTTTTGGGGCCTCATATACCTACAATGTCCCTTTGGCGAGGTGTTTCGCACTTGTACAGGAAGGAACTAGGAGCCCCTGTTTGGGATTCCATATGTAACCTGCAACACCAGACCTAGCGATTCCACAAGAATACATTTGAACGGACATATTCAATTATGATAGAAAACTCTAGCCTCTATTTCAGGCGGGCCCGTAGATGTTAGAAAAGCTTGTAGCACTGGATTTTATTTTATTGTTTGATCCCTAATTATCGTGACAAGATTTAAATTTATGCAATTTTCACCTCATGATTGATATGTCCCACGCATAAGTACAGGATTTGAAGAAGCTACATAACAATTCAACCTTGTTTCATACCAAACCCATAGGAAAGACAGCAGACAAATCAATAAGCGATTTACCAATGCATAGTGAGTCCTCGAGCGAAACGGAATCTCCCTTGAGGGGCAGGTGCAGTAGTATTGGCGCTACCACCGACCATCTGAACTGGAACACAACCGCCAAAAGGACCGGCACGAGCATTGTTCTGACAACGGACCATGCATACATTGCTCATACCACCTACAGTGCCAGTACATTGAACATTCGCTGGAAGTTGTGCGACAAGTGGGAGATCTTGTGTTTGAGTTTTTCTGTTATTGCCGTTTCGGCCAGGCACCTGGGTGGTAACTTCCATTTTGACAAAAGATTGTCCGTCTCCGGCGGCGTTAACCATGCAAGTATACGGGCCGGCTCCGTCGGCGTTAACCTGGTGGAGTGTCATGCTGACAGTGCCACCTTGGGTAACTTGGGCCATCGTGCCGGTGAAAGCGGCAATTTGGTTGGCGCCTCCCTGAAGGGTCTTACCACAGCCTTGGGCGGAAGCGACACTTCGTTGGCCCTTGAATACGGTGGTATCCTGCTGGAATGGTCTCCTTCTGGTTCCATCGCGGGGAGTGCCATCATCGACGCCCAGTCCTTTGCTGGTGGCAGTGCCAGCGTTACCAACGGCTTTGAGAATGAGGCCGTGTCCTGCGGCCCCGGGGACGTTGACCAAGGAGAGGATGGTGCAAAGAGCAGTGATGAAGATCTTAGAATGCATTTTTGAATAATTGAATTGATGGTGACGATTTTGGAAGATAGAGGAGTATAGAAAATTTACGTAAAAATATAGAGAGAGTAGTTCTGATTTTGCACAGCAAATACAATCAAGATAGTCGTTAAGAAATGAAGGCAAATATGAAATCAGCCGCTGGGGCGATATCGACAAAAAAAAGAGAGGAGAATGGAAAATCGGCCACCTGGACTAAAAAGAATGCGTAGATCTAAAAAGCGAAGGAAGTTGAATGAGAGTTGATGAGGCTTGCTTGGGGAATGAGAACATTCGAAGACGGAGGGATTTCGAAAGTTTTATATCCATCTTTTCGGACAAGCTACTTCGGTTAGTATCTCTTAGTACCAAACCTTGATTCGCGCTTAAGGATGCAGCAGCAGAAAGCTTGAACACCAAGGCGGAACACGGGGCTCTGCGAGTGCGACTTGCATTGAAGACTGCAAACTCTGGGACCTGCAGTATCGGATACTCCAACCTCTCGGAATCCCAAGACCCGATCTCGGCTGAAAATCATGAAACCGAGCTCACGATCTTGCGCATAGCAAGTATCCAGTCCCGCTTGGATCGAAATCAAAAAACGGAAGTTCTTGGATTGAATTCTCGCCGATAATGAGATCTCGAGTTGCGAGCCGCTTTGGTATCATTCGTTGTGGAAGGCCCAAGGTTCGGTTGAGACCCTTTTCGAAACAAGAAGTCCGGGTTCGGCTTCGGAAACTCCAGGTACCGTTACGGACCCAAACGCCTAAAACACGCCGCTCTGTCGAATCCGGAAGCTGGTACTTCCAGAAAAAACAATCGATGCGCATTCGTATCTCGAGCTCGCATAGTTTTCATCGATAGATGCTCGTATCTCGAGAAAGATAATTATCACGTAAAATTTCCGCCGTTGCGGTGGCTGTGAACGATACTTCGTGGAGCAATCCTTGTCGCTAACCCCTACCAAACGATGTGAACAACACATTTGCCAAGTTGCGTTTCGCGAAACTTGGCGAAAGGGTCGATCATTGAATCAAAGACGCTAAGGACTTTGACCTGACTAATGTTTAGACTCGATTTAATTTATTCGTTTCGAGATTGGTGTTTAAAACTTCAAGCCTTCCGAAAAAACCAAATCTCGGATTGCTTTAGAGCTAGCGCAACCGAAACTTAAAAAAGAATCTTCCGAATTCCGGGAAGGTCGAATCGAATCGAATCGAACACAGGGTATCAAGGTGGCTGCCTAGTTAATTAATGATCGGACATACGAAGAAATAGCGATCGAAATCGACCCGAGACCACTTAAGCTCATATTAATAATCCGCTAGCCGATTCAGATTTTGGAATATCGCCTGGGGTTCGTTTGCTTTAAGCTTTGACTAACACAGCCAGTTGCCTCGATTTTCGAGTCCTATGGCCTAATATAATTTGTGATCAATGCTACTCGCACTTCTTGACCAACCCGAGCTTCGCCCATAATTAGAAGACCCCGATACAACTTGGAAACGAGCGGCAGCATAGTTGTTCACGCATTAGATGATACAGAAAATGATTGAAAATTAATAACTTTAGTATCACGACAACGAAGAACCGAGGTAAATTCAAGCATACGTTCATATTGAGTAACTATAAACGTCCCATGGCTGTGAGCACAGACACGGCATAAATACATATCAACATATCTCGTCGTATGGTATGAACAGGGGATGAAGCAATGCGGAGTTGTCATCTTCCTTCAGATGGAAACATTTCGACCCAGAGATGCTAAATATCTGTCATCAGTATCCCTGCTTCGTCGAGTTCATCGTAGAGAGGGTCTTTTATTTCAATGAAAGTAACTCTATTATGACCGAGACCGAAGGCGAAGAGATTACCAAACATTGCGATAGCCGCTTTGTGGGTTTCATATTCGGAGAGGATCCAAAGGCAGCGGCGTTCATTGTAGTATATCCACGACCCTTCTATGGTAATCGAAAGCGGCTCCGCCTCGCCGTCCTCGGATGATTCACCTATTGGTGAAAGACTCAGGATCCCATTTTCTATTTCGATAGATTTACAATCTCGTGAGAACCGGACATCCTGGGAATACACGGGAAAATGTTGAACTAAGTCGAGTGGTATGAATGTGGCCACCCCCTAGTTGTGGCCACCCATTTTTTTTCGCGAAATCTCACTTAACGCGAACACGCGTTTTTTTGTTTTTCATCCGTACAACCACAGTATCTAGCCAATTAAACCTATTTTCGCTAGCAAATCTATTATTACAATACCTAAAAGATGATATAACAAAATTGATATAACTATTATGATAGTTGTTGTTTAAGATAACAACTCTTTCTATACCGCTGCTACTGCTTATAGAATACTTTAGATTACCTTTTAAAACCGGCTTACTTCTTAACAACTATACAATATTATATATGAAAACTAATAGCGACTCTCTAGGATATAAGAAAAAGGGCTTATAAAATAGGTCTTATATTAAGAAATTTTTAGTTATATTTTTATGTATACTTAATTACAAGGTATTATAATTAATATTTTTACAAAATAAGGTGATAGTATTTTATTAAGTAAATAATGGATTACTAATTTTATTCACTACTATTTATATATTAAAACTAAGTTTGGCTGTTATATAGATTGGTAGTATATTAATTGTATTAATCCAGCTAATATTAATAAGCTTTTTGACCTCTATAAAATAATATCTTAAATCTATCTAAAATAATAGTATAATGTAGATGAGGGTAATATAATAATTAAAATAGGTATAAATAGCCTTATTATTAAAAACTTTAGTTATTAAGAATATTAGGTATTTATAAAAATAAATTAATTGTACTTTTAGATGTTGTTTGTAGAGTGTATTTTTGTTTTAAATTGTGTTTTCAATTTGTTGGTAATTTTTAAAGCAAAGTCTATTTAGGATTAGTAATTTTGAGCCCAAATATTAGAATAGTAATTTAATTAATATGTAATATTTTTAGAAAATGGCTAAATTAGCAATACTATTACTTTAGAATAATTAGTTAAGGTATTTTTACTAGAAACTAATATTAGTAATATATCTATAATATAGTTGCTGGTAGTTGACAATTATGGTTTATATATAATAAACAAATTTATATCTAAATATTATTTTAATAATGTATATTTTTTATTTTTGCTTGTTTATATTTTTTATGTCACCTAGCTAGAGTGCGACATGGGGCGGGTTGGGTTGGTTTCTAGAGGGTTGAAACCACCCACGGGTTGGTTTTTAGCTGGTCGAAACCACCCACGGGTTGGGTTTTTTTAAAAAAAAAAAACCAACACGGTTTTAAAAACCATAAATTTTCATAAAAACCGCACCGCCAAGAAACCATTTTACTAAAAATAGTGACAAATTTACTAAAAATAGTAATAAATTACTAAAAATAGTAACAAATTTACTAAAAATAGTAATAAATTACTAAAAATAGTAACAAATTTACTAAAAATAGTAATAAATTACTAAAAATAGTAACAAATTTACTAAAAATAGTAATAAATTACTAAAAATAGTTAAAATTACGGTTTTTAATTAAATTTATAACCCAAAAAAACCATTAAAAAAATAAAAAACCACCCAGCGGTTCCCCACGGCTCATATCAAACCACCCAGCGGTTCCCCACGACCCATATTAAACCACCCAGCGGTTCCCCATGACCCCTCTCAAACCGACCCAACCCGCTGGTTTCTGGGTTAAAACCAACCCATGTCGCACTCTACACCTAGCTTTTGGATCTAGAGTATTTTTCAGTATTAAAAATGGTATATAGGTGGTAACTTAGAAATTTTGTTGCTTTGATAGATATTACCCAGATAAATAAAATATTATTTCTTGAGTTTTATGTTAAAGTACATATAACTAGCTTTATTAAAAAAAATATAATTATAAAATGGAAAGTAACTAGGCTTTACCTTTGTAATTGTAATAAGGTATTATAAAATTGTTAAATAATAACTTAGTAATTACATATACCTTTTTTAAAACAAAATAGTAATATTATTATTTTAATAAAAAATCTAAATATTAACTATATGCTTAAATTATCTATCCGAAATCCTTCTATACAATTAGCAGTTTGTAAAATTGGTAAAAATTTTAATAAATGAATATTATACTACAACAAGAAGTATAAGGCTTGTAAGTTAAATTAAAAACAATTCAGGCCGCCATCAGCAAAAAAATGTGTTGCCGTCCTGGTCGTCCGACGACGGGATTTCTGGGACGGCAACTTTACGTCCGCCAGCATCCGGACGACACCAGACTCTGCACGTCTGGGACAGGACAGCAAGAAAATAATCCGAGAGGATAACGTTGTTAATCCTGTCTCAAACGTCAGAAAACTGATATCATCTCTGACAACAAAGATAATAATCATCTTAAACATTAGAATATATATCTCATCTACAACAATTCGAAAATTGAAATGTCAGGGACGATAAAAAGATTTGAAAATCTAGGATGATTCAGGACTCTGAGAATCTGGTACCAGCTGCGATACGTCTACTGAAAATCTTACAGAAAATATATCAATAGAAAAATCTATATATATATTCATCAATCTAACTACCTAGCTATAATAAAATAAAGAAATATAAAAACTAAAAACCAAATATATAATAGTACTACAGCTTATACTAGATGTAATATATCTTACAAAAGATTAAAAAAATTTTTTAGACCCCTTTCCTGGTTTGTAATATTTATATTAATATTTATAAAAGAAAAAATTAGTATATTTAAAAATAAAAATTTTAAATTATCAAAGGCCTTTTGTATTAAATATTAGAGAATTGTAAAAATTTTTTATTAGATACTGGAAAATTACTTAATATCACTAAAAAATTTATTAATTATATGTTAATATGTTTTTATTATAATATATTAATAAAATATTTTTTTATAATATTATTAAAGACATATAAGAGCTTACCATAAATTTTATTTATCCAACTACTAATTCTACAGTTATGAATATTAAATTCCTATTATTTCAAAACAATAAAAATATGAGCACTGATAAATACAAACATATAACTACTCAAATTATGGATTAATTTTTTAGTTTAATACTCTTAACCAATAATAGAATTGTAATATTATTTAATTAGTGTATTAGAAAATATGAAAACAATAAAAATAATATTATTAATTTACAAAATCTTATATCAGTCTTAAAAAATCTAAAAATAAATATTTAAAAACTTACATTATCATGATGAAATTAATTATAATAAAAAAACTAATTATTTTTAAAAAAAAAAGCTATATATTGTTGTATTACTTCAGCATTTCCTACTAACTTATAGATATTTAATATTAATTTTCTAATCATAACTGAAAGATAAAACTGATTACCTTATAATTTATTATTTAATTAAAAAAAAATGAATATATATATTATTAAAGGGTTTAAACCTAATATACCACAGTATAAAAATAAAACCTAAAGGATTAATATTCTAAATCTGTTACTAAACTTTTTATGTATTTTTGGATTTTTATAGTATTAGTAAATAATTTTTTATTAATCTACTATAAACTAATTTTATTTATTATTTTACCATATATTAGCTGTTTGACATTAGGAAGGTTAGTTATTTTTGGTCTACATCTTTTAACAAATTTGTTTTTAGATGTGTTGAGTTTGTCAAAAGATGGGTAGGAACTGTTTTTATTATCTTAAAAATCAGAAACAATTAATATTGTACAAAGTAACCTTGGTGGGGATAATGATATTAAGTTTAAAAACTATTCTCTAAAAAATTCTCCATATCTAGTAGAAGGCAAAGAAAATATATTACCTCAATTAAATATTAATAATCAAAATATCAGCTAACTACATGATTCAGTTTTTAAATTTATTTGTGATGACAGGCTACGTATATATTTTTAAAATTTAATAATAGATTCCTGGAGTTTAATAAATGGTAATATCAAAATATTATTAGCTGGTAATTAATCAGAAACAAAATTACTAATAAAGGGATTAACAAATTCTTTAGATCTATTAAATGATAAAGTTGGTACTAATGGTGTAAATTGGTTAACTAAGTTAAAATTAATATTTTTATTCAAATTATTATTAATATTTTTAAAATCTTTATTGTTTTCTAGGTTTTCTATAAAATTTTTAAGAAGTTTTAAGAAAACTATAGTTTGTTATCTTACATCTAATATAAGATTTTTTTAAATAGGAGGTTTAATAACTTCTTTTTTAATTAGTATTGTAATATCTATTATATTAATTGTCTTAACCTATAGTTAGTTAGTAATAAAAATATAAATTTATTTAAATTTTAAAATTATTTACTTTTTTAAATACAATAAAGCTGGTTTTAGATTTTGTATGTTTTAATAAAACTAGAGTTTTTGATTGTTTTTTTTGTGCTTTTTTCTTAGTAAGTATTAGGTTTTTTATTTATTTTGTTTGTATTTGTGTTAATAAAAGTGTATTAGAAAATTTTTAGGGGGGTATATTTGAGCAAATGTGAGAAAACTATTCGTAGATATATGGAAGCAGAGAAGAAATATTTTGTTAATTAAAAAAATCTAAAAAAAAAAATTACTTTAAAAATATAAATATATAATTTTAAAAAGGGGTAATTGGAAAACAAAATAAAGGAAGTTTTAAAAAAAATGTATCAAGTTTGATTATTAACTAAATTTAGATGAAAATAAAAAATTTATTTATAAAAGTAGCTTAGTTGTACACTTTAGCCTATTTTTATATATTTGTAGATAATTTTGTAATGTTTAGTAGAAAATGTTATATTATTTTAAATTGATATGACTATTAACAAACTAGTATTATTTATTGATTTGTATTAATTAAACAAAAAATAAAATTTTGTTTTTATAAATAATAGTATAATTTAGCTAGATTTTAGATGGCAGGTAAGGGCTGTTGAATAACAAGTTATTAAAAATTTAAATCAGGTTTTATAATTTCTGAATTTGGTTGTTTTTAAATAATTAAAATTTAGTAACTAAGAGCAATTCATGATTTTTTTGAAGGTATGAATTGAAAACAGTGAAAATATATTCAATACAAGATAGTAAATGTTTGAAAAGAGACCTATACTAGCCTCTATGGCTTTGATTTATAAAAACAAAATCATGCTGAGGTTGGCCTCTATGCCATTGGAATGGTTTAGTACAACATATTGGGTGTATAACATCTTCTGAAGAATCTATAAAGTCTGGAACTAGTATACATAATTAATTATATGGCTAACAATTGAATTTGGATAAAAGGGATTCTAACTCATCTACTACCAAACTTGAGACATTAATTAAGTAACTTCTACAGATTACTTATAACCAGTTTTTTTTAATATAAAAAAATAAATAATATCATAAATCTGGTAATTTGAATTCTCAAGCAAGACAATCAATAGTCCACTAGCCAAAACTCAATAGTAGTTGTGATCCTCTAAAACTGTGAGTTTCCTTTTAAGGCTTTGGGATGTCTGTTGAAGAAAATAAATAAGAGGATAAATTAATAGACTGAGAGGGTAATAATTCATTAATAAAGTCTTTAAGCAGACATTCTGAAACTAATAATAAATTTAATAAATCCAATTATTAAAAAAAAAAGAGATTTTTAAAATTTAAACATTGTAATTTGAAAATGTGATGATGTGTTTGATACCAAAGAATCTAAGTTAGAAAATTGATATGGTTTAAAAATTGATATTTATTTTTGAGGAACTTATGAAATAATTCTAATGTGTCTGTTGATTAGCCTTGTAAATACCCAAACAATTGTATAAAATTTGTAAAATAAATTAATTAATAAAATTTAACAATATTAAAAGTTTCTAATTGCTAAAAATTAGAAACATATTCAGAATTAATTTATCACAATTTATTTACTAAATCTTTTTTATGTTAACTTCCTGAGTTTGCAAATTGTTTTCTAATGTCTGATTTACGCTGCAAGTATACTAGTTTAAGTTTTTGTTTTTATCTAATATTTTAATATTTTAAAAAGATGTTTTTTGTAGCATGAAATTGTTGTTAATAATCTTTTAGATATTTCAAAGTTATTGCTGTATGATTTTTATATTATATAAGTAAATGAAATTTTAAAAATACTTAAATATATGTAAGAATTTTGTTGAAAATTGGCTGCTAAAAAGTTAGTAGTATATTTAAAGTAACTGCTAATATAGAAAAAAAAATTTGGTTAGTAGATTTTAACTTTTTATTTTACCACTAGGTAATTTATAAAAAAGCAAGCTTAAATCTGTAGAACCTAAAGAACATCTGGAGTCCAGTCCAAGCTATATCAAATACATCTAGTTTTTTATACTCTTTAACAAATAATAATATCTATTTAATAATATATTTGAATATACTAAGATAGAGATTATAAAAAAGATCTAATTTCGGAAGAATATTAGGATGGATGTTAAGAAGCTGGTAAAAGATTATTGGAGTTTTGTTAGACTTTTTTTGCTTTAGATAGTATTTTAATTTCTGACATTTGTAATAGGTTATATTATCTTGTTGTAGTTTAGTTTTTACTTTTTCATAATTATAATAATCTTAAAGTAAACTTATTGGAGTATATATTCTTAAATTTCAAAAGTCGACTTCATATATTATATATAACTAACTATTAATATTTAGAAATTTATAGTATTTAACATAATCTACAATTTAACTAGTTAATCATAAATAACATTTTTGAATTAAACCATCAGTACAAGTTATGTCAATTCTGAGTTTTATTGTATCTTTTATAAAACTCATAACGGCTACTAAAAAAAAAAGAATTTTCTAAATAATTTTTTGAATATCACTAGTAATTTAATCTTTTTACTATAAATTTAGATGCATTTTTTTCAGCAGAGTCAAAAACAAAGCAAATAATATATAAACATAATTTAATAACTTATTACAAACATAAAAAAGTAAGTTGTTAACTATAATATATATTAGCCAGATTTTTTTATTGCTAGAAAAATTAATTAAATATAAACCATCTAATACACAAATTATAGGAATTACTATCCCGCCTTATGGCATCTATTTTTAAATAAAGTTATTATTAGTTAAATTTCTTATATAATATACTGAGTTTATACTACTTATTCTTCCCACTATTAGTCAGCAGTATGTATTTCAGAATAAAAACATTTTCCATATAAATTATATTCTTTACAAGGAGCATATACCAGATTCAATACATACACTAGCTACCATAACAAATATACAACATAACTAATAATATTACAATATAAGTATTCAATAAATGGGCGATTTGGAATATTAAAATCATAAACAACTTTCTCAAAATCAAAACCAAGTTTTTTTTCCATAATATTGATTTGATTCTAAAGTATATATACAAATGCATAAAAACTGGTAGAAGCTTTTATAAATCTCTCTAACTTAAAATATTCATCTATTAACATTTTAAAAATTTTTGCTTTAATAAACTATTTAGCAAGTTCATATTTATAGTTATTATTAAATAATAATAATTAATTTTTTAACATAAATACACATTTAGGTAAACCTATTACCAAATTCCCTACATCTAGAAACACCTCTACACAAGCCTCATTTATATCAAAACTATTTAGCATTTCTATATCATTATTACTAAGATTAGTAAATTATTTAGAATTATTTATAAAATTTATAACATCTATTACTTTTTTAATTATATCATAAAATAGTTGTAGGTGATATGTTTGCTTATAAATTACTTGTCATCCATCTTGCTTATATTTTTTCTTACAGAACTAACACTTGAAGATTACAATCTGATTTTCTATATTAGAATAAATACTAAAAGATTTTGACGCGTTTATAGACAGATTTTAGAAAACATAAATAGTAGGTTAATAAACTGCCTAAATCTGAAACAATTTTTTTTTTTTTTTTTTAAAGTTGGGCTAACTCTGTACTAGTAGGGGTGTTTCAATTGTACTCCATAAATCTGGTGTCTAACATAGGAAGGCTGATTGAATTCCTAAAGTGCAAACTGGTGTTATACAATTTCTTTAATAAAGATTTACAACAATAAAATACTTATTGATGTGTTGCAAAAATATTTTTATTTAAAAGAATTTTTGGGAAGTTTTATAAGATCTGTAGGTAACTGTCATAGAGTAAATTGTAGATTTTTATATAATATATCTAAGTTTCTAAATCTGAAACAATTTAATTTAATTTGCCAACCATCATTATAACCATATTAAATCTATCATAATGTTAATAACCCATACTCATATTAATTAAATTTTTTAACCATTACTATAGATTTTCTTTTTAATTTTTTCTCTTCACAAAAACAGCGTGTTTCTGTTGAAAAATTACATTCTACTTCTGAAAATGAAGAATTGATTGTTGAACCCTAGACATCTGGTTTTGAAAAGCTTCTAGTAACTTTGTAGAGTTTATTATAAAATTTTTTTTAAATATTTTGAATAAGTTCTTGTACATTACCTCAATAGTTTTAAGAATTAGTTATATTATTATTAAATTTTAAGTGTATTTTTCAGTTAAACAAAACTCCAGAAAGTCTGCTTGTAAATAATCTAGAGAATTTTGAAAATTTAATAAATTTCAACAGAGAACTTAATTATCTTGCTGTTAAATAAAATAATTTAAGCTTAAAAGATAGATATTTTGCAGGTGTTTTAAGTAAATACTGCATTCTTTATAAACTAAAGAAGATGTAGAGAAGCTGTTGTTGAACTTAAAAACTAATATATCATATAATATATAGATTTATTAAATAAATTTAGTTTTAAAAGTGGTTTTCAACCAATAAGTAAGCTAAACTTTTATTAAATCTTTCTTCAGATGTGAAGAAACTACTAACTGTTTAGTATTAAACCAACCAACATCATTACCACTACTACTAATACCAGTTCGATTAATAATTCCACAATATGGTAAAAATAATAACTATAATAAATAATTAAATTTTATTAATAGATATTATTAAAGCCAGTATTTCTCCTAGTATTTTTTTCAACAAATTTAGTAGTAAGTCCTTGTATATTATATCTAAACTTAACCCAACATTAGTAATCCTTCTACAAACATCATGAAACTGTTTTTAAATAACTATTTTATAAAACAATATTAATAATTAAGCAAAATGCAAAACAAAAATGTACTTTAAAATCTTTTACCAAATTTAAAACCAATAAATTATCAAATTCCAACATATTGGATTTAAATATGACACAAAGTACATATTATTTCAAAAAAAAACATAAAAAAATTGTAAACTAACTCATAATATCTTTTAGAAGTTAAAAAACTTCGAAAAAAGGTTAAGAGTTCAAAAATTCTAAAAAAAACCTTGCTTTCTCCAAATAATATAGATATTCTTATGTTAGATAATTTAAAGCCTAAAGGAATTGTTAATGATCTAGTACCAAACATCAAAAAACCAGTATCAGAAGAGGAGGAAACAAATAAAATTAAAAACTCTAGAGGTGAAAAAGTAGAAAAAGAAGAAAATATTAAAAATCTGACATCAAGTATTGAAAAGTTAATATCACAAAAAGCAAAAAAAAAAAAATCATAAAGTGAAAATGAATTTAGTAAGTTTAAAAAAAATAAGCAGTTTTTTTACATCTAAAAATAGACTTATATAATACAACTAACACTTTTTTAGTGAACAAGTATCTTTATCACAAACAACTTCCTCGCACAAAATGGATTGCAAAAATCTGTAAATTAGAAAAAAAAGTTGCAAAAGCTTATAAAAGATTTTATCATTCCTTTTCAAATTTTATATGTCTAATAATGGACTTAGGAAAAGCTGAAGATACCAATCCTAATAATATAAAATTGGTTAAAAAAGTACATACTAAAAAAACAAAATTAAAAAACTTATATAAAAAAGTAAATAAAAAAAAAAAAATAGATGAAAAAAAAAAAGTAAAAAAAAAAGGTACTACTAATAATGTTTAAATCTAGGTATAATTTAAAAAAATAATAGTTTAAGATGCTGCTATAAAAGGTAAGAAAATTAAACAAGATTTCTAATAGTTATATTAAAACTACTAACAATCTTTCTAAATTACACATAATAAAAGTAGAAAAAAAGGAAAAAAGAAAGGGAAAGGGAAAGGGAAAGCTAAAACTAATAATAACAATAATAGCAATAATAACAACGATAATGACAATAACAACAGTGACAATGGAAACAATAGGAAAACTAAGAAAGCAAGAAAATATAAGTATTTACATTTAAAGAATTTATAAACAGCCTTCTAACATTTGATATAAATTATTACATCCCAGAAATCAAAATCGGTTTTGGTTTATTAAACAAAATTCTAGACAATAACAATAACAATAATGAAAATAACAAAAATACAATAAAAATATAAAATAAAATTTATAAAACATAGCATAATAATATTGGTGGTTTAATTATATATAAGTTAAAAGTCTACTATAAGACATAAAAAAACTATTAATTAACTTATCCAATCCTTTCTAGCTTTCATTTAATTTCACAAAATCATTCCCAATACTACTTTGAAAAAAAAGTAAAACACTAAAAGTCAATTATTAAACTGGATTAATACCTCTTATAAATAAAACAATTAAAATAAAATAAATAAAAAAGAACAAAACAAATTTCTGAAGGTTACATTTAAACTTCCTTAATTGGGTATTGGTTAAAATGCAGATATAATCAACTAATGGTTATAAGACAGCAAAGATGAAGTAGTAGATAACAACAATAATATGGTAAAAATTTTAAATATGATATGCTAAGTAATCCAAAACATTATTAAAAAGTAAAAAAAATTTTTTAAAAAAACATTTATAAAAACTTATAAGAATAGGATTATTAAAATAGATAAATTAAGAATTATAAGTCATAAATATATAAGGTTAGAAAACAAACACAAAAAAACAAAAAAAAAATTAAAAAATAAGGTAAAAATGAAGAAAAAGTTAAAAGCTAACATTAATACAATCAAAAAAAATATATATTTATTAAATTTATTATTAAATTTGTAGAAACTAATCTAATCTTTTTATTAATTTTAACTTTAGAAGATAGAAAGTTATTAAAAATAAAATTACTTATTTATTTTTTTTGATTTTATTTTACTAATAATGCAACTTTTATCTTTAATAAATCCAATACCAATTATCCCTTCCATCCTATTTTAGGCTTTTATATGTTTGTTTTTAAACTTCTAGTAGCTATTGTAACTATCTAAGTAATCAAAAATATTATTCAAATATAGGATTTGAATATTAAAATTCAAAAATTACTTAATACAATTCTTAATAATATTACTAGATTGCTAAATAACCAATATCTGATTTTTATAGATTTAAAACTTCAAAATTAATTAAAAATAGTTTTTAGTAAAATTAAAATTATAAATTTATATTGTATTATATATTAAGATCTAGTAGTTAATAGAAGTAGTACTGATTTTTTGTTATTATTTTGATTTATATATTTGAACTAAATTCTTAACTAGACTTATAAAGTCTGTTAACAGATTTCAGAAGGTTAGAGTAAGGATTTTTTAAAAAATTTTAAATTAAATAAAATTTGAGGAGTATAAAGAATAGTATAATAAAAATATAAAAAAAATAATAATAAAAATTTCTAAGTATTTAACAAATTGAGAGGATCTACTTATAGACTTATAAAAACTAATATAAATTAATAAATAAATAGAATATTTTCAAGATTATATAGTTAAATTTTATTAAGAATAATTAAGTTTTTTAGAGAAATAAATTAATTAAGTATAAATTTAAAAAATAAAATGTTTACTAAATTTAACATATTTAATTATAAATATAAAAAGGCTATTAAAAGAAATATATTTAAAGTAAAGATTTATTTAAAAATTAAGTGATAAATTGTTTATTTAAAATAATTAAAATAAAAAAATAAAGGTTTAGTTGATTAAAAATTTTAGAAAAAAATACCATTTCAGGTTTAATATATCTAGTTATAGATATGGAAAAGCTGATTCAAGAAATCTACTTAATATGAAGAATATTTTAAAGAGTAAGTAATTAATGGCTTGCTTAAAACAATTCAAATATAGATATAAACAATAATTTTAAGTTATTCAAATATGATTATACTATTCCAAACATATTTGAAAAAATATTAAAAAGTGATTTTCAAATGTGTTGAAGTTACTGAAAATCACTTTTATATTACTTTGTATTTATTTTTATTAAAATATTTTTTATCTATTATTTTAATTATTATGATTAATTTGTTTAAAATTTTTTAAAACTATAAAGAGGTTTCTTTTAGATATATCAAAGCTACTGTTATTCGCATTGCTTATGAAGATATTTTTGATGTGGTGTGGAGCCTAGCTGCCGTTCCAACGTCCTGTCGTCGCAATACCCAAAAGCCGTCTTACGTTTGTTCTCAATCGTCCCACGACTTTTTTTTTTTGCTGATGCAGCTAATAAAAAAATGAAAAATATATTAAAATCCAAATAAGTGATTTGTTACTTTAGCAAAAATAACTTTGTAATGAAAATGCAAGTCCGAACTTACTATAGTAATAATAAATAAGGTAATATCTGACAAAAAAAACAACATCTTAGTTATTGAAGATGAAGTACTTTTGCAATAATTAAGCCGTATATAACCCAAAATAATAAAATATTCAGAATACAGAAGCAATATAGGCAGTAAAATCAAGTAAATTCATATATTTTTTGTATTTATAGCCCTCAGACTGACAGAACTGTTGTTAATAATATATAATTTCGTTATTCGCGATGGTGGTGGCCACAACTAGGGGGTGGCCACATTCATACCACTCGACTTATATTTGCAGAAGAAAGGTCCCGTACAATGATAAACCCGTCGTCGGACGATGATGCCATCATCTCACCATTTGGTGAAATCGTAGCGTCCAGTATTCGACGGTTATGGCCTTCAAAGTTTTGTAATGGCAGACCTGACCCAATATCCCCTATTGTAATGTTGGAATTCGCTGGTCCGGATATTAATCACTTTCCATCTGGTAGAAATTGTACTGAGGAAATGTCGTTACACTTTGACCCCGAAACCAATAGCTCACCATCAAGCGAAAATTCGAGCTATAATATTTCGATATCCGCTCTTACATTTTCGGTTTGCATCTGAAATTTCTTGAGCACAATACAAAGGCTAGAATCCCATAGACGGATTTCACCAAATGTAGATCCAGAAGCTAGTTGTTTTCCATCAGGGGAAAATCTCACAGCAGAAACATGGTCGCGGAAGGTGTCTGGCAGCGTAAAGTCATCATCGTGAGCTAACTGGATTCTCTCTACGGATGCAGGAAGACCAATATGCGAATAAAGTCGACTGATAATATTATCAGTTGGTGTGAAGATGATGCTAGAGTAGATTTGTAGGGAGCATCTATCAATCAAACGACGTCGAAGCAGGATGAACTTCTCGATCTCGTTGATTTCCTGCAATAGAAGAAAACCTCCATCCTTATAAATTTTGTTAACCCTTTTCGTGAGCACTATTTCTCCGAAGAAGCTATTGGATTAATTGCTTTTCAACAACTTACTGTGATTGTTCGTTCTAAAATTTTGATATGATGGTACATTGGTTTTCTGCCAACCAAAAGGCTCATAACTTCTAACCAATGTAACAAATGGTGGTGAAAGAAATTAGAGACAACTTCGTAATCCTCGTTTATGATCTCATCCCTGGCCGCTACGAAGTGATTTATCCAGTACATAGCAGCGTATCTCAAATCAGAGGATAACTTCTTGTTTTTAGTCTCCGCAGATATCTTCATGTTGAGTATTAGCTCTGTGCCCAAATCCAAGATGTTCCTTCTCAACCTTCGAGTTAAGAATTCAATACAATAGAGAAACATGTACCGGTGTGATGAAAGATCGTTCCCCATAAAATTAGGGGCTTCTACCCAATCCATCGCTCCTGGCGCCGACACTTCGAGGGTAATTTTGCCATAGGTTTCGCCAGCAGGTTCGTACAATTTGATAGATTCGAAGCAAGGATAAATTCGCCGTTCAAAATCGGGGCCATTTACTTGCGCGGTCGCTATACTATTGGTTAGTAGTAACTCTATTGTATCGCTCACTACACTTAATAGAAGCATAAGTAATCACCTTGTTCTACCATCTCAGCCCAGCTAAGCATCACATCGAGGATCGTCACCGCGGTCAACTCTGTTTTATTTTCAGCTTTGGCATGAGCGGCTTCATCGACGGTGTCATTTATTGTCAGTCGTCTCTTTTCCGTAGCGTATCCATCGTTTGAATCAATTCCTTTTCTTTTTCTCTTTTGGCTTTGTCCAAGACGATTCGTTTTGTCAATAACAGTTGATAAGTTGAAAAGGGGAGACATTAAAACCAAGCAACCGATTGGCGGATTGGTAGAGTTATCGTTCACGAATCCGATGATCTCGGGACGATACCCTTCATTGCGACACGATTTTACCGGTGGTACGGTTTGTCGTCCTTCCCCGTATACCCTGGAGTAGACAGGCTGCGGAAACCAGGATGTAGTTTTACTCCTTCAGAGATAGCTTGTTTCGTGCCATCGTTTTCGACACCTTCTAGAGGGATTTCTGCTCGGAAAAGTGTTTGCTCTATTTGCCGTGATTTTGTATTGCGGATTATCAAGTTGAATGTTTGGCAGGTTCGTACAAGACGGAGCAGGATGACTTCATAATCTAGAGACTCAAAAACCTTTTCCCATAGGGATGGAGTAAGTCCATGAAATAAGTTTCTTATAAAATGATATGTCGTCTTGTTGAGTGGCCTGATAGATTTTTGAATCGTGAGATATTCGCAATCATTCACAATTTTGTCCTAGATCTCTTTTAGAAGCATTCTTGAGTTTGTAGGATTTGTGTTGCCAACAGGTGCGCAGCTAGCCAACGGAAACGGTCCGGCTCTCGAGATAAGGTAACAAGTTGAATATTCGTTCAAGGTTAAACTTCAGAGTGTCGGGGCCTGTCTTAGAGTACAAGGTCAAGATCAAGATTGAGGATCCTTGGGAAAAGACCTATCCATGAGGCCTAAAAGCGCGACCGCGTGGTAAAAGCGGTGCTCTTACTTGACTTAAGCAATACGACCCTAAATGTCCGTTTTTTCCAGCTTACGCCGACGACCAAAAGGTCTGAACCTTTGTTCACTCATGGTTCGACCATCCCCGGTTCTCAGGTGCGTCGGCCGATTATCCCCGAGTCTTAAGGGCGAGCATTATCGGCTTCCAGCGGTGGTATTATCTTATCAGACCGCAAAGCTTTGTGTCCGACCTGAGCACTTGTCCTTGCGAACAACGTCAGTAAAATTATTTTCGCACACGACGCACAGGATGCACAGGATGCTCGCGTATCTTATCATTCTTTTGGAGACCGTCAGGTTGCAAGGCACTAAATTAGCGTTAACTAGCGTGATTGCGGCACCTCATCAGTGGTTTGTTTATTATTACGGCACCACTACCACCACCGCCACTGGCAGGCGCGTGGTGGTGGTGGTGGTAGTAGTGGTCTACAACATAATCACGGTTACAAATGGACAAAAATATAATTACTATTTACTACTAGTAAGTCTATATATATGTGATGCTAGTGCTAGTGCTAGTGCTAGTGCTAGTCCAGTCCAGTATCCAGTCCAATATCCAGTCCAATATCCAGCAGTAGAAGTAGTGTTGGTAGTAATAATGGTGAAAAGATTAAAATCTTCTAAGTCAAAAATCAAGAAATACAGTCTTTTGTTGATATTTGGTTACTAAATCAGTGCTAGTATCACTGATTTGATAATTTGAAATTATGGGTTGTTGGTGGGATGCTCGTGTTGCAGAGGATACACAGGATATATAACTAATTTACATCTCTCCACAGGTTGCATAGGACTAAAAAATATTTTTGCCGACGAAAGTAGGCAACTGATACAGCTCAGAGCCATTTATTACTCAGCACCCATATTTAAAGAACATCCGCGAGTCCGCTTGAAATCGAGGTTATCTTCAAAGCCTCTTAACTTCAAATATTTCCCTCTCAAACGCGCAAGGCCTTCCGGCCGGACAGCTAGTTATCAAAGAAGCAGCATGTTGCGCAGGATTACTACACAAACAAATGCACGGTTACTTGGTTTTCGAACCTCGCCAAATTTTAGAAGGAAATGGCATCCTGAAAACTCCCCTGCATCAAGCTCGCAAGGCCCATGCCGAAAACTCCAATCACAGGCTGCTCAAGAAAGACATTCTCAAACGGTCGCATCAACCTTCATTCAAGAATTCAAATCTGCGAAGATTCGTTTTACCTCACAAGGGACGTTCCTATTAGAAAAGTCCTGCGCAACATTCTCTTATGACGAAATTTTCGTTAAACACTCACCTTGCACATATGAGCTCTATATGAAACTGATGGAGGTGTTTCTAGAAGGCCCTTTTGGCCCCGATGATGAACTGCTAAGCAAACTGAACATGGGTTCTCTGTACAGCTCACCTGAGAAGCCTTGGCGTACAGAATCCGCATCACGCAGGTACCAAAAGTTTAAGGTTTATATAATGTGGGAGGCTCTATACTACCGTTCTCCGATTTTTAGAAGGCTTATGAAGCAGGAAGAAAAATACAACTGTGGGGACTCCGAGACCCGTATTTTGGAAGACAAATTGGAGAGTTGCGACTTATGGCGGATTTTAGAATACTTCTATTTCTGGGGAATCGTTGACCGGTGTGATATTGACAAGCTACCAGATCCTCTTGTCTATACCTCCAAGACAGGTGCATTTTGGTAGATACCCTAATAGTTAGTCTTGGATCCTTGCTAGGTAACTAAGATCTATGCATGCGAGAAACATAATTCATTACCGGAATTGCCATACCTGTTCTCACTATCTATTTCCATACTATTCGACAGCGAATTAATTGAGCATTGTCATATCAAGAAGCGAAGAGAAGACGCAATCTAGTGATGCCAGCCATGGTTATATGTTACTAGCAATCTACCCATAAACCCGTTCTCTCTCTTGATGGATACTTCGGTTCCGTGACCAGCTCAATTTCGTGTATTTTCCTGTGCGTCATATGAATAGCGTTTCTGAAGCCATAAATTACGATACACAACCAGAGATAAATCTAGTTTAATATTGCGGCCAGATGCTAGTAAATCTGCTAGGATTACTCTAGCTTTGTTCCGGGCCTCAGTTTGAGCCCATGGATATGATATAATTATCGAACGCGCTACAGTAGATAACCAACTACTTCGAGCCGATATGTTAACACAGTAATGGCCCCTTTACATGTCTGGCGGATTTTAATATTATCGGAAAACTTAAAGGTCTCCAAGTAGAAAAGAAAGACAAACAAATGGAAGGAAAAAGATATTTAGATTCACGAAAAAGTTTCCTAAAACTTTAAAACTAGATACGTAGCATTATCGACCGCATTATATGGTTCAGTCTCGTTTCCAGCCTACCTTCGTACATCTACCAAAAACATTTAAAATAAGTATGTAATCGTAATCCTCTCAGACAATGATATACCTCATAATACCTCATACTATGACATTTTAAAGTCTTTTCGGGATCATACGATCAACGTTGATGGGGAAATTAATCAATAATAACAATCAGAAAAGAGATTTCCCTGATCTTCGTGGAGAGTGTCGTCAAAACACTGACAAATCTCGATACACATGTATATCTGACGATTAAAATTTGCGAATCAAAATTAAGACATGTTTTCCAACTAACAATAATATGTATGTTTTTCATAATAAAGCCTTCAGCGCAAATGTCATATTATTGGATATTTAAGTTGTAGATGCAGGAAGAGCGTATTCTAAGGTCCTCGATATCCCAAACCAGTTTCTTCCTCTCAGCTCCGTTATCAGCACTGCATTATACCAAGTTCTTTTGTATTACTACGACTGAATCCTCAATTAATTTTAAATATCTATCTTAGGTGCGTCTTGAACGTTAAATGAGTATAGATATCTCTTATCCGTGGTACTCACATATGTAGAACGTTTGTGAACCGCAAAGTCCAGCAACCTGATTACAACTAGATTAAACTAACTGGTATTATTCAAATACATAGGGGCCTATCCGTATAATAACACGATGAATCAAGCTAGATTTTGTGGAAGGTCCCTGTCAATGCACACGACAGCCACAAGCCGACTAATGAGCTCGAGCTCGCGCCCACGCCCCATGGTTCCTCGCATCCCGCTTGTCGGATATACAGGGAAACCCTTAACGGACAATGAAATAGGCAGCGGAAACCTCGGAAAAATTCTTTTGGATACAAATATCATTTCGCCAATCCTTGACAGAAAATCTCTGCCTGGATGGTTAACAGCGGCGATTTCAAACTCTCGATCGTCTATGTGTCACTGGTCCTTGATAGAATATCTGAGTAACTGTCCCGTCGCCAGCAAGATGTCGTACAAAGCGACATTAAGTGATCTCAAAGACAGGGATATTGAAGTGATCCCAGGTCCATGTGCGAGCTCCAAGAGCTCAATACTCGCCCTCGAGATAATGCAAATGAAGCAAAGAAGAGCATTGACGACACCGCGTAACTCACGGCGTTGGGAGGAAGCTCATAGGACCGCCGCCCTACGTAAGTGCCATATCCATTTTCTCGTAGGCGTACTCTGGCCCTGCCCTCTTGTCCATTTTGTCTCCAGGCTTGTAAATGGTAGTTGCCATGAATAAATTCGTAGATTAATATGCATAAGACTGATATATGAGTACTTAAGCACTTGCGTGTGTACTCGATGACAAAGGACAATTTTTTGGTTGTGGAACTTGCGGCTAATTATATCTTTTACTATTCTTCCAGATTGGCGCGGAGGCATATTACCATCTCGAATGGATCTTGCGTTAGCGTGTGAGGGACATATTCACGGATATGCATTTTGACAGCCGACAAAAAATTCCTGAATTTCTTTAAACACGCACTCAATAAGTTTAACGTCACAGTCTATCTTGTTGAGGAGAAAGACTTGGAGTTTCACGAAGGAGATAATCTTGGTGATGGGAAGTAATGAGACTGCGAGCTGCCGTGGCCACGTAGCGCTATTAGTTTGGCTTATACTCTCGAGACGCGTAGTCCGATGCTACATGATATATCTATAAACAGGTATACTATTGGAATGGCTGAGATAAAAGGAAAGGGATAGAGGGGAAGGGGGAGAGTTATGTACTTCTCTTGGTATCAGTTGAGGGCTTTTCCCAGAGGCTCCCTGGAGCAGAGCTAAAACTAACTTATTAAAAAATTAATGATTTTTGCTAAAGAAAATTGGTAAATTATCTTTAATATATAGTATAATAGTTGTATTATTTTTATTTTAAGTTTAAAAATTATTTAATAATGAAATAATTAGTGTTTAAAATCGGTGCGGGGAAAACTGGTACGGAACAATGAATTCTCCAGGCTTGGCCAGAGTGAAAATTTTTAAAAAATATTGTTATTAAGTGTTTAATATATTTAAGATAATATAATACTAATAAAAGTCTTTCTCAATTCACATCAGGAAAAATACACTTTTACATCTGGACATCGGGAAGCCTGAAATTGATTCTTCGAGCTGAAGCGCAATGTATTAATATCGTAGCGGTATAATAAATCCGCAACAAATTAGCAACTATGCATAAACGCGCATCTTTAAAGATGAGCGTCAAGAAATCGGCGCATTTGTAATTTAGAGCTTTTACTCGTGTAAGATGCAGGACTTCATGACGCCGCGGCAGACTCTATATTAGAACTTCACTGCATCGACCTTTTTGTGCCTGCCGAAGCTAATAGGAGGTTAAGGTTCTCATCGGATCTATGCAATTAATGCTACTCGAATTTAGGTTTGCTGAGCATGAGAATTTGTGCTAAGCATCCAAATCGGAATTCATCGACAGTCATCCACGCAACATCGAAGATCTTGAAGAATTTTGGGTGCTATATATTATTCCCAAGCCACTCTAATCATGTAGATAGCTTTCCTTCATTTCATCTCACCCCGAACTTAGTTAACTCTTCTATCTACTGTTACTCACGCTTCATAGTTTTACAATTCAATTTGAAATTCGTACTTCTGAAAAGCATATCTTTCTATTATGGCGCAAGAACAGTCACCAAGAAAAGGCCCTTCCGGCGGCCGCAAGAGTATCAAAGAAATTTTCCCGGACGCAGATATTACAAGTATCATGGGCGGACTCAGCCTGCAACAGTCGCAACCACAGGCCTCCTCTTCGTCTGCTTCAAACACCAGAGCCTCTGTTCTCCACGCGTGGACCCAGAGTGGAAAGAATATACCAGCTTGGCCAAAGTGGCCCACTTTGAGGCGAAATTCGACTGCTACCGCTCTGTCAATGAATTTCACCATCAGAATCCAACCAACGGTTGTCGATTACACCAATTCCTCCACCAAAGCAGAAACGGCAGTGGAAGTTTTCGAGGATGCAGCTTCTCATATCATTTCGATCCGAGATATCGTCAAGGCGACGGCATCATTCGATAAGCTCGAAAATGCTCTCATAGACCAGATGGTTCTGGTCGTTTTCGGATCAAATGTCATCGAACGCGCAGGACTGGAGCTGGATGAGACTATCCAACTTTGTCGTCTCATTTTTTCAGGTCGTGCGCCGTCTGATATACCTGCTAGGTCTGCAGAATACCAAGAAAGGCTTGAGAAGCTTGTTCAAACCTCGCACCCATCTCTTCAGGGCACGAAAATCCGTGACCGGAGAGAAGTTGTCAATCACGCGGGAGCTTTCATGTATATGATTGACCGCATCGTAAATAACGATGAGTTCTTCAGTGAAGAGCTCATCTGTGAAACGCACAAAATTCTCGTGCAAGGCGTCGACGCCATCCATGAGAATTCCCCACCAACACCATATCAGCGATATGGAGGTGTTTACAGACATGTGCACGTTGCCGCTGGAACTACCAACTTTGTCAATCCCAAATTTATTGGAACGGCGATGAAGCGATTTGTCGGAGCGCTGAATCAAAAGTTGGTGACTGCAGAAAGTTCTGGAGAACTGGATCCATTTTTTATCGCTGCGGATGCCTGTGGAGAATTCGTCAATATACACCCGTTTCTTGATGGAAACGGGCGGATCTGTCGTCTCATTCTGAACACCATCTTACTAAAATATGCAGGTATCGTAGCCCCAATTGGAGAGCAGACTGGAGAGCGAGAAGAGTATCTAGAGGTCGCAAGACGTCGAAACTAAGACGTGTGGCAATGGCGAGCTCGCGCTCTACACTCTCCAGAAAGCTCGTCAAACGTTGAGGAAGCTTCGAGAAAAACTGCTCTGAGGCTTCTTCGGTCAATGATCGTATTCTTTTCTTCGGATTGACTATTGTTTTTCGAAATTATGGTGCTAGGAAATTGACAATCTGGTCTCAGCCAGACGGGCTTTGAGATAAATTTTCGTGAATAGGAGCCTGAGTGTTTTGCTCTAAGCGCTTTGCCTTTATGTATATTAGAGAATTGTATGAAATTCTGTGACGGAGTGAATATGTCCAAAAGTAACGAAATGGGTTCTGCAAATCATAGAATTAGTTAGCCTTGTGGCCAAAGCAGCTACAACAACCTGCATATTTTGAGACATTCGCCTAACTTATCATCTAGTGCATTCAATAGACGTTCGTGCGTGGTTGGCACAGTCCGGAAGTGTAACTCAAGTTTCATTGTCTATGCGATTATTTGAAAATGCCTAGAAGAGTCTGATATCGAATGCAGACGGAACATTCTACACCAGGTAGTCGAAACTCTGAAGTTCATCTTTGCTCGTGATTTCGTTCCGGCTTGCCTAGATTATTGGATTGCGACAAGCCCTCATTTCGATTCTCAAGGGAAAGACTAAACTTCTGGTAAGCGGCCCTCTCGATCCAAATATGATAAGATCTCAAAGCATGCTCGTTGACCCGTGATTATGGGATAAGACATGCACACTCGAAGGCATCATCACTTAGCTGGATGATAGTAAAGATATAATTGGACATCCTACATATTTATGATACACTTTGAACGCGCTTTATTCACAGCTTTACTCTCCCGGCACTGATCCCGCTCCAGTCGCTATCCGTAAACTTCTGGTATTTCCCATCTTTTAACCACCAAACACTACCTGTGCCCTTAGTCTTCTCAGGATCAACACCTTGCTTTCGCAGACCGCCCTTGACGATCTTGTTGTTCCCTGTGCGTTCGACCTCAGCGATGATTCTGATAAACATGGGTGTGGCATATTTCGGCAGTGTCTTTTGTAAGAACCTGAGCAGGTCGTTGAATGTCGCTTCGTCTTCGCGGACGTTAGGACTCAAGACGACGGCGGCTACACCTGCGTTGCCGTCGTGGTTAGGAAGAGGCACTCCGAATACCACCGAGTCCTCGACTAGCTTGTTCGGGTGAGAGTTGATGGCGTTTGAGACTTCCATGGTGGATACGTTTTCTGACTTCCAGCGGTATGTATCGCCGATTCTGTCATTCTAGAAGATCAAGAAATGTTAGGATTCGAGCTAAGATAACTCCAGAGGAACAACTTACAAAGAGGATTCGACCGTCCTGGGTAAACGTGAGGACATCACCACTTCTAAACCAAGCATCTCCTTTCTTGAAAACATCTCTCAGCAGCTTGCTGTTACTGGCCTTTTCGTTGCGGTAATATCCTTTGTATGTAGCACCAATGTTCTTCTCGTCGAGTTTGAAGATGACCTCTCCTCGCTCCCCAGTTGGGACCTTTTTGCAAAAGCCAGTGACTGGGTCTCTCCAGATTTCTTCGGTCTCATAGTCGATATCCACGATTGCGGTGTTGGCACGGGTAATCGCCTTTACCAAGCTGCCTTGAATTCCGACCGATCCGACGCCAAAGTCTCCGGTATTCAAGTTCCAGGTACCCGCCATACTCTCGGTAGCACCGTAAAACTCTCCTATAGTTCGGATTCCGAATCTCTCTCTGAACTCCTTCCAAACGTCCCCTCTCAACCCGTTGCCGAAGGCCGTGGTGACTTTGTGGTTTTTATCATCTGGGCTAGGTGGAGCCGAAAGGAGGTAGCGACAAGTTTCACCGACATATTGGATCATCGTGGAATTGCTCTCGCGGACATCCGACCAGAACGTTTTTGTTGAGAACTTTTCTCCAATGCAGGATGTGGCGCCGATTTGAAGACAGGTCATGATGTTGAACATACCGGCCGAGGCGTGGTAGATTGGCATGGAAGTGTAGTATCGGTCCACTCCGGGCCTCATGCGTAACCATGTGGCCACGAACCTCGACGCTAGTGTAACTTTGAACCAGGAGACTATTGCCGGTTTTGGAAGACCGGTGGTACCACTTCATTGACGGGTATTGTGTTAGCACGTTTCCAATTTTTGTGGTGGAATTAGTTTATCATACCTAGTATAGATTAAACAAGCCATTTCTGACTGTAGAGCGCCACTTCGGAGTTCATCCTCGGGTCTATCCGTTCTCCACTTCATGATTTTCTTTTCTAACGCTTCATCGAAGATGATACCTTCAACACCCGGCAGGGCATCGTTGATTTGTTTCTTGACTCCAATATCTTGCTCAACCTTCGACTGAACAATGGCCAGCTTGGAGGTGCTGACTTTCACCACATGCACCAAGGAATCTCCAGACAGATTGTAATTATAAAACGCTGGAGTAGCGCCGACAGACCATAATCCCATCCACACAAATACCATTTGCGGTGAGTTCATAAAGTCAATGGCGACAACATCTCCCTTCTTAACTCCACACTCATCTCTCAACCAATTTCCGTAACGTTTGACGATCTCGAATCCCTCCCCATATTTCCATTCTCGGCCTTGAAACCACAGCCACGGTCGCTCTGGGAATTTCTGGGCGTTTTCTTCGAGTACGTAAAATGCGCTCACGCGGTCACGTTTCTCACGAAAGGCAGCTTGGATACGGGCGACGGTAATGCAGGAGACTAGATGTAAATCGCGGGATATATGGTATCTTGCATCGAGGTAGCTGGCAATCGCCGGGACACCGAGAGCGAGAGCTACAAATCCAAGTCAGCATTTCCATCTTCGTATTTTGCGCATCTTCGTTGCTCTCCAAGCCATAACGTACCGGCAGTAGCCATGTTGTGTTGTATACGTTGTATTTCTAAATTTAGGCGGCAGGCGACGAGGAATGGCGAGAGGCGAGGGAATCCAGGCGTGTTTTCCAGGTTACCAGCACAGAATAAGAGGAGACGGTCTATGGGGACTACTGAACGGCAGTAATTCGGAACCAGAAGTGCAAAAGACAAGATCAATAATCAGAACCAACGAACTTCAGGTCGACGAGACAGACAGACGATTTAGTGAGAGAGCGTCAACACCATTATTTTTGCCAGCACAGCGGGAGGAGAGAGCAAGACAAGGAGAGTGGAGTGAGAAAGAAGAGAGCAGACGGTAAATAAGGAAGTTGGAAATTAATTCACCTGAACTGGTCCTTCGCCTCAGTCCGTTGACTACGACAAGGGCAGTTGATGTATCGGTCGCTATGCTCCATTCGCTCGAGTGCATCCACCCGATTCGTAGCTCACAGCCGTGGAAGAACGTGGGAATCAATCACGGCAGTCTCACAGACCGAAGCATGCGACTTTGCTTTCGGCTGGGCAACAAGAACCTTAGGATTTCTTCACAATGCAAACCATCGAATCCGTACCCCACAGTCTGCGAGCCTGGGGGTGTGGGGATTCCAACAGCTTCGCGAAGACATGATGCCCAGTAGGCCGTCGCTGCAGGCCTCGGTTCGGCTGAATTCAAAGCCGCGAAAAAAGGGTTCAGAAAACAGGCACATGAACGGAGTCGCGTAGGGAAAACCGACCCGGACATGGCGACTACGCGCCACCTCAATTCGACGGTCATCTTGGTGACACAGAACTACCGAAGTCTGGTATATGCATATGCTACAGGTAGATTTATGCTCCGTACACGGATCGAAAACTATCCGACAAAAGAAGCGAGGACATTCCCCACAGTTCCCATCCACGAATTGCCACTCTCGCTTTCTTTCTCTGATGCCTTTCCCTGCCGCCAACCCTTGGAATTCGTCTTTTGTATATCTTGGTTATACCAAAACTCCTCCACTGGAAACCGATACTTTACACCGGCAGCTTCCGGGTCAAGTTTCTTATCCTCACCAAAGATTTGATCGCTTTCATAAGGATGCATCGAGCTCATGAATAGCCATTCATCATCGTCAGGTAAACTTTGTGCATTAAATTCATGAGATGATACCTCTGTGGTCTCCACGTCCCCGTTCTCACCATCCACGTCATGATCATCACCATACCATTTACCTTTCAAATACACCTTCTTAGCAACCTTGCCCTTCAAGTCTTCTTCCTTTAATTTACCTCTTTTCACCATTTCGACCCCATACCATCCCCAGGCCCTCAATCTAGTTCTAGCATACTTTACCGCTAGATCCCACGCCGTGCACCCATCTCGATCCTTGATATCGACATCAGCCCCGCACTCTATCAAAACTTTGAGCATTTCCACATTGCAATACGGCCCGAGAGTAGCACAGTGTAGCGCCGTCCAACCGTGTGGGTCCGTAGCGTTAATATCAGCTCCTCGCGCCACCAAAAACATAAAGTTGTCCTTCCAGATCTCATGCTTTTCACGAAAATGCGAAACCTTTGAATTTGCCGACTTGCGGGGGCTGTTATATCTCACCGAACGACGGACATTATTCTGTAAAATGTTCCTACCATAATCCGTGACGATGTTCAGATCACCTTGGACGCCACATTCGATTAATCGGCGCATAGATGCGATATAACCCGCTCGTGCTGTCGCATAAAATGCGGGAAATGAGACACTCATCGGGATAGAAACGCCTTTGTCGGAAACGGGTATGTGTTTTTCGGGCACCGCGTTCTGATTGGCACCCTTTTGTAGCAGAAAATCAATGATTGTGGAGTTATCGTGGCCGTAAGTGCAAGCCGATACCAAAGGCGAGTTCCCAGCGATGTCGGGGTCATCTATCGATGTGAGGTTCGACACCGAGGCGTACACTGTTTGTAGTATCTGTCTCGTCGCTTTAGGGCCAATATTCACGTATTGCGTCGTCACTGCTAAGTGCATCACCGTGGCCTTTCCGCGAAATAGGTCGGCCCGTGTTTCTAAAAGCAGGGCAAATATCTTGAGGCAGGTGTTGACTTGATATTGTTTGATGTTGAGATTGAATAAGAGGTTGAAGAGAGTACTTCCACGGTGGTCCTCAGTTTCTGGATCAGCCCCCAGCTCTAGTAGATATCTACAAGCTTCGTAACGACGACACCGCACCGCTTCCTATGTCTAATTAGCAAATCTCAGTTACAAAGTAGAGATTTCGATTCCGACCTACCGCGAGAAGAGTTCTTCCACTATGCTCATGGACAGCATTCAATAGAAAGCCGTTATTTGCCAAAGCATCTCTAAGATTTTGGTATTCTCCTTTCCTCAAAAACTTCAAAGCTGGTTCCTCCGCTTTGAAGACCGCTGGCGTTGTGAATTGCATTCCAAACCCATCCACTCGCTTGATGAATGCGAAAGCGGCCGCCTTGCTATACAACCATGGAGCGGGTGTGAACATCATCCTATAACGACTCGCAGATTTGTCCTTGGACAGAATTATTTCGCCTTTCTCTTGGTCACGCTGATGATGCGTTGTGAAAACAGAAATACGACCGAACGGTGTATTCCATATCCAATCTTTCGTTGTCGTATTGTAGCTTTCATTCTTTTTATCGGAGTTCCTATCTTTTGCGGAATAGGCTGGAGGAGGGTCATTGATCATACTCCGTGCGTCCATGTCGGCATGCTTTAGAGAAAAGTCCTGATTGAGAGTCTTTTGCATGATCTGTCTCGCGAGAGGGTCAATTGCGTGGGTGACCTCTGATGTTCCAATATTGCCAGGCGTTCCTGAAACTTCCAGTCTCCCCAGCAGTTGCATTAATAGCTTCTGGGTTTCCTCCTCTCGAGTCCGTTGTCCCTCTTCCAGCTTCTTCAACCGTAGCTCGATCGCCTCGGATGTATTTTGGGTTTGGGTTTGGATCTCGCGGAGTGTATTCGAGTTGCTCCGAACCATGGTGGTGATCTCGACGGTCCGCGATTCAATAGATTTAGTGACGATTTGCGTTTCTTCGATCGTATCCTTTTGGGATTCCGCAAGAGTGAGGACTTTGAGGGATGTTTTACTGTAAGAAGACCGAGAGAACCAAGATGTTAGAGTCGAATCTCAAATATAGACGAATTGCGAGGCCATAAAAACCAAACTGCAAAGCGGAGCGTACGAGTGTACCATATCCAATGCTAGTCCGAGATGCTGTATCGTCCTATCGATCAAATCGAGTAGCTCCTTCGTTTCTTTCTCTTTAAACGGCCAACTGAGCTTTCGGAACTTCATCTTGAGTTTCCCTTTCATATCGCCCATATCTCGCTGCTTAGGTGAATGATTGGTCCCCCGGTCCACCACGTTGATTTTGATATTTTCATCCTCGCCCTCCGCTTCGTCGATTTTGGTCTTTCCGTTATCGTCGACAAACGGGCGAACAATCTTCTCCAGTCTTTCGAAATTCCCTTTACAGTTTTCTACACAGGATTCTATCACTTCTTTATCGTGTGATTCAACCGATGCGTCGCTTAAGAGAGGGGATATATCCGTGAGCATGTGGGAGAGTATATCGGTGTTGGTTCTGATCTGTCGAATCGTCTCAGAGGAACCTTTGACAGAGGTCGAGAAATCGTGGAGGGATTGGGTGATTGTTGCGGCCATGCCCAGCAAACCTATGACGCCGGCGGCGATAGAGAACGGATCCGCCATGGTGATAACTGATGGTATCTGTATGGGTCGTGCCGAAAAAGTTGAAAGTACGATGTTATGTTAAGAACTGGAGAGAGAATCGCAGTATCATTTTAAACCGGCGAAATACAGGTCGTTAATTTTCGCCGTATGAGGATGGTGAAGTCGTCTGGTATCGCATTTCCATCTCACCTCATTTATTCCGACGGCAGCTGCGCATGAGAAATATGGGGCTCTTGGCATCGACTGGGGTCCTTGTCGCCAACACAGTCCGGCGTTGTATTTCGTCAGTTCGTGCAACCCGATAAAAAGATCGTGACCTCGCTTCAATATGTTGACTTGCAAGTTAGGTGTATGCACGAATGGTAAGATAGACATATATATCTGTCTGCATTCGCAGTTTAGTATAAAATATACCAAAGATCCTGAGATTGATACTCGGTGAGTTGGAGTAGCTTTGATAGCGTCTTATATATATGATGCCAATTGCAATTGATGGGTTTGTGAAAGATGCAACGGTCCTCGAGGAGAAAAGGAAAAACAATAAAAAACAAGACGAAAAGAAATGGCCGGGGTATGGTTTGAACATACGTCTCCTGCGTTCCGGCGAGATCAACCGCAGTGGTCCAGTGCGATGGACGCTGAACCCAGCTCGGGGCTTAGTTCCTGGATCCTCCTACTGGAAGATGCACCCAGTTTACAGGCGTTCTAACCAACTGAACTACCTAACCTTTTTAATATATTCGTAGATAAAATAATGGCTCCTATAGCCACTTTGAGGCTCAGTGGTGCATCGCCTTGTGGTTGGTACAGTGCCGACATAGCAATATATCGCAATAGCTCCATTCGATTTCCAAGTTTTTCCATAGCAACAAACCAGCAAACTTGAATTGTAAAAAAGCAAAAGAAAAAAAAAGATATCTTAGTCACGGTATGATTCGAACATACGATTTTTGCTGCAACAGACATTTCCCCGTCGAAGGCTTCAGGTGGCTAGCCTGAAGGTGCAGACGCGGACCAGAGGAAGTCAACGCTCTCCGCTGCAACGCGAGGGTATTGTCTTGTATCGCAAATGTTTTACCACTAAACTACGTGGCCCGCTCTTGTATACCAGTAACCACTCAATGGTGTTGACAAATATGATATTTTCTTTTTTTTAACATTGGGTTTGGTGGCTCCAAGTCCGGGCTAGGCTGGACACAAAAGAACACTAAGCGGAACAGTCATCAAGGGTACTCACGAGGATCCCTTTCTCCCTCCTTTACCATACCCAGTGCAAACTTATCGAACTTGTGGAGCAAAATATGGCGAGAAGGTAATCTTTGGCGTTCAATGGGGTACAGAGATGGAGAACGGACTAGAGAAAATGAAACGGTAGGTTCACTGTATATCCTCTTCCTTTCCGATATGGGACATATTCAAGTCCGCAAATTCTGGGGCTACAGAGAGGGAGGGTAAAATCCAGACTCATACCGATCTGACAATTGGGATGAAAGGTTGTCTATACCCTCGCCAACAAAACAGCAACTCATGAACGCAGTCTTTTGCGATGTCACGCCGGTCTCACTCATTCGACATTCCTCATTCATCCGGCATTATGCACCCCCGGTACATTCCGATTCGGCGTCTGTTTCAAAGAACAATTGCGTCTACATGCCTACCACACTCGGATGGTTCAAGTTTACAGCTGCGTCTGCACTACCCTACAGAGCGATCGGTGATATTGCAGACCACTTCTTTTACTCCCCAGAACTCAAAACCTGTGCGGATAATCACAATTTCGATGACATTGCAGACTCGTTAATCCCATTGCCCCTTGAAGTTTTAGGTTTCTGCACACTCCCAGTCATCCTTCCGATGGACACCCAGGCGACATATATCCAACAGTTTCTCATCGTGGATGATATTTTCCCATTGAACGGACATGGTGCAGATGACATCGACATGGTCATTGATATTGACGGATTTGCCTCTGGTGCATATTGGCCCCATCCATGGGGTATCGTACCAGTCATTGAGAAAGGGAAGGCAAGGGTGCACACCAACAAGAGAGGGATGATCGAGCTAATAACCATCGGGGTTTTGAAAGAATATGACGACGAAATGAAGAAGGCTACGATTGGTATTGGAACCTGGTTTGGGCGGCATAGCATGTACAACCATGCGACAACAGTAGAAATGGATTTGAGCGAGCCCCAGTTCGCCATGCTATCGTCGGAGTATGATATTGTCCAAATGGTCGCAATGATATTTGCCATGGAGAAGTGTGCGGCAATGTTTACTGAGATGGGGGTGGTGGCAACCGGAGTTAATATCGCGGTTCCATCTAAAGATGTTCAAGAAATTATCAACTCGATGAAAGATCGAAGAGTCATCCCTTTGAGGGAAGGCTGGAACTGGCTGGCAGTGATGGAGTTTTTGAGAAGACTTAAATACAAGATAGAGGCGGAGTTTTTGGATTTGAAAAAGTGGGAGCTGCTGAGAGAGATTGTAGAGTTCGCGGCGAAAGGGGAGAAGAAGACGTCTAGGGAGATGGTTTACGAGGCTTCTGAGGTATGGTCTTCGGGAATTCTTGCGGAGAAGCAAGGGTGTCAGTGGTTTGGTGATGGAAAAGAGGCGGGGGAGAAGTTACTGAAAGATCTTGAGACTCTAGGCAGGTGGGAGGAATGGAAGAAAGGAGTGCATGAGATCAGAGAAGGCGATTTTAGAATTCGAGGATGGCCAACATTTTTGGATATTGGAAAGGCTAGACAAAGAATAGAGGAGGCTGTACCACAGATTTGTAAGAATACTGCATTTTGACTGGCTCAAAGGTGGGCTTTATTATAAAGAGTTCTCAATGAGAGGAGAAATACCCTGAGGGGATATTCTCACCTCCTTTACGGCTTCTTTTGGGTTATTCGCACTTCTTTGGAAAATTTTCTCCATAATGACGTATTGTCACGAACTCTTAGCTCGCTTTTATATGTGGGTACCTGTAAATTTTTACGGAGATGTCACCAGAGAACAATTTCGCCATTGACTTTGAGCGACTTTTAGTTACATGAATTTAGGGTTGAATGATAGAAAAGCTCGCTTTCCCTGCCGACGCTGAAAGATACATGCAGAAGAAGCAATGATAGAATTAGAAAGGTATTGATAAAACCTAGGTATTCTTTTATCGACTCTAGGGTTCTAGGCCCAAGGGAGCAATTGAGTTAGAGAGAAAGCCTCTGCTCTATAAAATCTCACTCTAGGTGATTAGCAGGGTTAAAAATATCCTCCTCTGGTGCTGCGTTATTGTTATTGTAGTGTGGGTCGAGTTCCGCTTCAGCAGAGTCTATTTGCCTCAGCAGAGAATCGAAAGGATCTTCGTATTGAACACGCAGGAATGGTGGGAGGTGCATCTGCTCCCAGTCTCCGTCAATGACTTCAATGATTTTGGTGTTTTCGTCATGGTTAATTCCCGTGGTATCGAAGGATCCACTGGCGGCAAGGTCCTCAGAGGCCTTTTGGATGATCTCGGAGTCCGAATAGTGATGTTCGACACGCAAGCCTTGGACACCTAGCTCTGCCAATTTTTGAGCAGCTTCATTGTTCCTATATTCAACCCACTTGAATTTTATCTCCCAACCAGCCTTTGCGAGCTTCTTGATATAAGACAGGGCGCCCCCGAACCAAGCTTCGTCGCGTTTGTACGTTTCAGTCGATCCACCTTGACGAATCGTGTCGAATAATCCCAAAGTGAGGGTATGAGATATGTGAATGGTTATGCCTTTCGCACCGCGTATAGCTCCACGAAACGAAGAGATCACCTTAGCGAAATGTCGTATGAAAGAAAGCACTGCGACAACATCCCCGAGTGGTTCGGTACGCAAGTCGGTATCTCGATCCCAATACCAACGGTTAGCAGAATTGAACGCAGCATGTTCTCCAAAATAGACACCAACACCGAACCATGGGAGCCTTTTCAACTTTTCGATAGGAACCGAATAACGACTGTCAATGCTACCCTCAACAGGTGTAAAGTGCTTGGATGCAAGCCATACTTGGATAAATCTATCTTGGTCGAACTGTAGAGCGAAAGGGTCCTCAATGGTCATAGGAATGGGCAGGTCAGCATCGACATAGGTGACACCGCCTCCAAAAGCAGCGACATCGAAAACTGCCATAACATCGTCTCGAACTCCAATACTCCATGGGAACAGCTCCTTCACGACCAAAACTTGAACCCAGTGAGTTTTAGTATTGTCATGAGGCATGCAAAAGGGAATCATGGTGAGCCCGATTGCTTGCATTGAATCCTTTTGGTTGATATCGAAGATCAAATTGTCCGATAGATCCTCTTTAATGTACAGGGGGGAGTTTCTGTTAAAAGTAACAACTGAGCGATAGTTGTAGTGTAAGATTCCTCGCTCGGTAGGGATGCAGCGACTCTGAGACTTTTCAGCGGTTCCGAAATACTCATTGTAGAATGATTCTCGAATGAAGGAGATGCAGGTGTTGTCGTTGAAAAGTGCGAGAAACGGTTTTGGATTCCCTGGAACAGCAAGTGTCATGCTTTAAAATTGTGGATTTAGAAATAAAATATCAAACGAGCTATCAGAATAATGAAATCACTGTTTCTCACTTACGGGTGTTGAGCTGGTGTTTCTAGATCCTCTTCAGCAGGAGCAAATATATCGCCCAACTTGAGAAACTCGTCACCATCGTCCATGATGAATGGAATTCTCTGACGAGCTCGGTCTCCCATCTCGGAGACTCCGATGTACGGACGAGAATATTCCATCGAGTGCTTATCCTCGATAGCTTCATTCTCTGCTTCTGTATCACCGTCAGCAGGAGCTCCAATTGGTGGACCAAACCTTTGGCGTAGAGGTTGAAGGATAGGCTCGGATATGCATCGTCGAGGATGGAGCTCTTCGAGTGCCTTGTCCATCTTGATGAGTGATATATGCTCAAAATCTCAACAGAATAGAGAATAGCACCCGTTAGTAGGATGGAAATCGTGATTGCACGATTGGTTAGAGTGAAGGTAAGGAAGTGATGTAAAGATGAAGAGGAATACAGAAGAACTAGAGAAGATTTTAGAGGACAGCGGAAGGAATATTCGTGGGTGAACTTGACGTTATCACCGGAAACACGAATCCGGTTTGACTCTCACAGTAATTACTTGCAGACAATGTCATCTAACATCCTACCATATGGAGGTCGTGTTGCTCCCAGAGGCTCGAGGGCTAGCTTTGATGATACAGTCTTGAAATCATCTTAGTCAATACAGCATTACAACAGATGAGAGGTCGGGAAAGGTCAATTGATCAACGTTACAAGTTAGCCAATAAGCCCATCTAAAAGTCCTCGAATCATCACAGAATACATATCGCAACAGAACGATGATCATGAGCTTTTGTATGAGATAAGGTTCAAAGTCCCTGCCGAGGATAATCTAGGTCGAGATTGCTATAAGAAACGTGGTACCGATCAAGTCCTTCTGCCCGATACTCTTAACAAACCCACGCCGAGAATCGTGGAACCCGACATTAAATGACATTGAAACTCGATTATAAAATGTAGTCGGATGGGTCAACCAGCGCAGCCGTGAGTGCCAGGAAGATACTCAGCTGCACAAGGACAAAAAAGTGCCCTCACGGTGTCTAGTTTTACACATTGATATTAGTATTTCCAAACTAGGAATCCCCGCGGCCAAGTCATTAACATATCCGAGAGCGGCTTTGTATGTTATTATTTACTTGTAAATATAGGTCCTCCTTAGTACATATAATAAATCCTATGAGAAAACAAAAGAAGTATCATATTATAATATAATAGGAAGAAGCGGTGCTGATATTCACATTGAGAATATTTGAGAGCTCGAGCAACGAAGAAACAAGAGGGACGAAACCTGGACACTGAAAGAAATATATCCCAAATGTAAACAGAAACGCACCGTATTGGTCTCGTTTCTAACCTGCCTTCGCTCACGACCGGGTGCATGTCTCCTGATCGTTTTTATGTCCTAAAAAATGCAGCTAAAACTTGATCAATTGACCGTCAAATTCACGCTCGCAAGTACAAACAAATGTTGACCTTCATGACCAACCGCTAATAAATAATAGAGCAGAGTAAATAGAACGGAATTATCTGATATTAGTTAATTGCATTAAAAATTACAAGGTGCTAGCTATCATGAGTGTTGATATGATGAATAGTTGAGCTAAAATAGAAAAGACTACGGTATAAGGGAACTAAGATTGGCAATCGAACGTATACCGGTAGATGATCTATTCGTTTTTGAACAGGTCAATAGCCGGGATTATCGTCTCCTCTTTAAGGGGCTTCCCGGGAATCTTTCGAATGAGCGTAGCGCAGTAAGCAATACCTTCGGCAAACTCGAGCAGAGAATTACTGGAGTATGTATCTGTAGGTAACCTAGAGCTTTCCCTTCACAACTCATCCGATCCATTGGAGTTTTGTTCTCAATCAGCATTTTTCCGTATGTCTATAATAAAGAATATGTAGATACTATAGGCTAAATCTCTCACGGACTCCTTACTTGATTCCTAGAAGCCTCTACAAAACACATTCGTACTACGAGACGCACCCACGATCCCATTTCCAGCTTGCGCGCCCTTGCCGAGGCTATTGGGGCCGACTCGGGCGGGAGGTGGAGAACTCTGTCAGGAAGCCGCCGCAGGACAGCGTGACCGCCAGGATTGAGTCGGCTGGAACATCTTCGTTTGGTAAATATACTCCCAATACCACCGCTGGTATATGGCAAACGCCACAACATAGTAAACGTAACAACCTCTCTACCGAACAAAACTATTTTCTAACTTCATCACCTATACGCCATCAAATTCATTAGAAGTTTGTTCGAAATGAACAGCATAGAAGACTTAATAGCCATTAGTGACCTTATTCTTATTACGTATGATCCTTAATATTATTCTTACATAAGTTGCTATTTTTTAAACAGTATTATACCATTTTTTCTGAATAAAAATTTCAACCTTTCTATTATTCTTTTTTATTTTTTATTTTTTTATTACTTGAAATACCATTACTACTTGTAGTAGCCCTATTTGATATTCCTATCTGAAAACTCTCTTTTTTTCCCATTACCCCTTACTACATCTGGGGCCTCAGCATCCATCTCTTGTATAATCCTATCACTCTCAGCAAAAATACAAGATTTGGACTTTGTGTGCTTGGGTTCTTAAGAACGTAATCAGTCACCTCGAATAGCCTCGTATTTTAATGATGTGGGGGCACTGTGTAAAATGTGATAGACCTTTGAACAGGGTTTAAAGGTATCTGGGTGCACGTGGAATCCTAATAACGGTCCTTTATAGGGATCCTCAACGTGCTTTTTCAATTTCTAAAGATACTCCACTCACACCAAAATTTATACTTAGGTCTGCGAATCGCTCCGTCGGATTTCGCGACTCTATTAGGTGGACAAATGCCAAATCTTGAAAGTTCAATTGACTGGAGCCGAAGTTTCCGCCTTGGAACGGGGTGGAGTATCTGCAGATCTAAGCTTTTACAGCCACAACCTTATCAGCTAGAGTACTGGATGAATCTCAGGGGACCAAACCAGGCTCTCAAGGATCGACGATGATTCGAAATATAGTTATATGCAGTCTTGATCGTGTTAGTATGAGAGCTAGAGATCATAGCGCCACTCAAGTCGCCGCAACTCCCGCCCCGCGAGGAAAACACCCGCGAGCCCGAACTCAAGGAGCTCCGGAGTTCAGTGTAAATCACACAAACATCCAAATTGAAGAGATACTACTATATTCACGACGCATATTCATATAGCGATATATTGGGTTTAATCTTTTATTGAATATAAGTAAATTACGGACAATCTCCAGGATATATTAGCACTAATGCAGTTAGTAAAGCAATGGATGCCTGGCATTCTGAGCTCTATAGCAAGGACTTGCCCCATCTTCAGAAATGAAACTGATAGGCATATCATGAAACGCAATAAGGCCGAGTGTCTACGCATCTTGCATCCATGCGCAAACTTTGAAATCTCGCTTTCGAAAACCTGATTTCAGAGAATTTTTGCAATTGGACGAGGACCGAAGGAATGGTTTGTGCAATCCGACGGCCGAGCGGTCGACGCGAGTGTTCAAAGAAACTGGCCTCGGCGTTCTCGGTGCACCTATCATCTTTGGGAAGTTCCTGTTTGCCACGTGGGAAGCGAAATGAGAGACAATAACATGACCATGACATCTAACGTTGTACCTGTGAAGTGGCAGAGACTAATAACAAAGAATAACAAAGTTCTGAAACCCATTCCGCCAGGGTTGAAACCTCATGATATCAATGAACGTCGAGTCTAGTTTGAATCTCGAAAGATTGGCCTTGCGGGACTCAAAGGCTAGCTATCTCACGCCTCCTAGCGCGTTGACCCATATTACAAGCAAGTAAGCTCGCAACCGCGATTAATCTTATGAAAACTTTATAATTCTTAAGCAACACCGATATAGCGAGAGAGACCACTGGTCACGTAACTGAAATCATTTCCTCCTTGGCGGAGAGATCCAATGTGAATTTTTATATGGGGCGTAGGGTGGGGCGCGACAAAGGCTCCTGCTTTTGTGCTCCAATAAAGAAAAATATAAGAAACAAAATAAAGAGATAAAAGGTTGTTAGTAGATCCGAGGTTCGGTTCGGAGCACTGAGTAAGGGATCGATTTAGCTTTTCTTTTGAGGCTTGAGCAATTGGGGCCAGATCCTCGGAAATTTCCAAACACTTGTCTCCCGCTCCCCCTTTCGCCTGGAACAGCTTGTGCTTTTTTGACATGTTAACGGTCCCACATTCCCAATGGATGAGATCTGAAAGATGAGAAAATCTCCACTGTAGGTGTTCTTCAGGGGCGAGACTTTGGTGCGACTGGTACCTGGAGGAGGCAAACAAAACACAAAAATAGGCCTGATGCACGGAGAGCCCAGGCTCTCCTTTTTTGCTGGGCGCATATGAGGCATCACAGGATGCCGAACCCTCCTGGCCCTTGCTCGCTCTGAGGATGTGCAGGGGCATATAACGGCTTTTTCATGAGAGCAAATGCTTGAGTCTAATCTCGGGTTTTGGATGCAGGGGTTGTGAGAGTCCTTCGACCTTCAGCTCAAGTTTTGAAGATACGACAGCGCGCCCCCGACCTGATAGTTTACTTCGTATTGTTATCCTGTTGCAGCAACCGAAGCTCAGAGAGGCCTCGATTCTTGGGCGACCTGTGGGGACGCATCAAATGGGAAAAACCGAAAAGTGCAGCTCGTTATAACGAGGCGTTCTAAAGTAATTTCTTGATAGTGTTTGAATGTTCCGAAAATTTGGTAATGAATGGTCAGTGCATGGGTGTTGCTGCGTCAAAAACTTCAATGTGCACCAAGTCTCCTCTTGGGTGTCGCATATCGATAGATTCCCTGGACGGGTGGGAGCCGGAACCTGGTTGACCTGGCATGGCGTGGTAGAGAATGATATTCAGAGAAAAATGAAAGGCATCTCGAATCGAGATATTAATCCAGTATGTCCAGGTTGCAGGCTTTCACAGTTTGCAATACTTATCTCACCACCCGCCCGCATACCGCTCGCATGCATGCAAAAGGGCCGCTCCGCCCTCACGCTCACGTAGTCATATTCATTTTCTCTTGTCCTTCTTCCCTTGTTAATCTTTCCTTCGTCAGGTAAACTCTCTTCATTCTTTGTTCTCTTTCAGCAATGTTTTGATTGGAAAATATATAAAGCATACTGGAATTCTCATCGCGTATGCATATAATCTTGCTGCCGGCTGTACTCGTCTGTGTAACGAGCTTGAATCCAACCAGCTAGCTGCGGCTCCTCCCACTTCATTTCTTTGATTTCTTGCTAGTCTTGCAGTATATTGATATCTCTCTCCCACTCGCCTTAAAAAACATCTATTGGCGTTTTCTTTCGCCCCTCCTCAACGGCCTATCAATAGATATATATACACAATAATAACAATAGAAAACCCGAAGACTTAACAGAATTCGCATTGGATTCGTCATCGAAGGTCTTTCAATCGCGCAAACTAAATCCTTTTTCAACGTACGGCATCGGCTACCAACTAGATAACACCAAGATCAGCCCTGCAGCCTGGGATTTGAAATTTAAAACCAAAGACCAACATATTAACAGGAGCTTCGTCGCCCATTAATAGGACACCAGGTTGGGTGTAAAAGCTGTTAACAGACGTATACAAGGAACGCGTCCGACCGAACAATAAATAGAAAGGCACATATATAGAGCATTATTGAGACAGCCACACTTCTTCTGGAGCTTCTTAAGACCCTCCCGCCCACGTTTATTAACGATTTACGACGAATTGTATTCTTAGAACTCCTTAGCCCAGTTATCCTTCGTACCTTTCGGATTTTCGAATTTACTTGTTATCGATTTCAAGTCTTCTCGAGGGCCTTTAGATTGTAGTCAATTATCTCAACTAGCCTTTATAATTGACCGAAGCTCATGAATGAGGACCGTCCCAGAGGGAGCAAGCGAAACCGGTGCACATGAATGGGGAAACAATATAAGATGGAAAACGATTTATGACAGCACCAGCATCGCCGGATATCTTTACGCCTGGCAATGCCGTATCTTCGATTGTTTATCAATAATGTCGACTAGAAGGGAACCCAAGGCCTCCATGACCAATATAACGCCTACCATCGCCATCCTTCTTTTTCTAAATTTTCAAATCTGCGCCGCCAAAATAGTCGACGTAATGGTGGGCTTCCGCGACAATAGTTTGCAGCTCCTTTTCACACCCGAGGTGGTATACCAAGATGTAGGACAGGAGGTCCGTTTCCAATTCTATCCCCAGAATCACTCAGTTGCGCAATCATCCTTCGAAAATCCTTGTACCCCTCTTTGGGGAGAAGCGTCTACCGCGGGGTTCTTCTCTGGTTTCAACGCTGTCGCAAAGATTGGCGATTCAATTCCGACCTTTACTATCAATGTCTCCTCGAGCGGCCCCATATACTTCTACTGCGCCCAAGGAAGGCATTGCCAGAGTGGTATGGTAGGAGTGATCAACCCGTAAGTTCCCTACCCGCGGCACACAATTCCATTATCTTCCCCTGTCTTTTGCACCTATAATTGAGCATATGACATTTGCTCCCCCCTTGAAAAGTTTCGTTTTTCCTTTATCCTGGCGAACTCTAAGCTTTGGTTCGCCTCCTGCTGCGGGAAAGTTACGAATGCTTCAGCTTTTTTTGGTTGATATTGTACCCGTTTTGGCTAAATTCGCACCAAACCACATTCCCTGCTAACTATCGGACACAACTAGGCCTAGCTCCGACACGATCAATAGCTTCAAAGCCGCGGCATCTAGAGTCCCTTTGGCTCAGGTGCCGTTGACACCCCCAACACAAGACCTACCATCTCCAGAATTTTCTGTGAGCAGCTCGAGTATCTTGCCCGGTGCTACCGATGTTGATCCCCAATATACGCCTAACCCCGTTTCTAAATCAAGTTCCAAAGGCGGTCTTTCCACCAGCGGATACATTGCAGTTGCAGGTGTAGGCCTGCTCTTGGTTATATCCGTCGCGATAACAATATGGTGCAGAAGGGTGCGCAAAAAGCAGAGGAAAGCACGCGAGCGACGACGAGCAGAATATCTCGAGCGTGAAAGAAGACGGCAGAGAGGCAAGGAAGTGGCATCGAGCTCGAGAGGTGAACATGCCTACCGGGACGTCGATGGGGATGCGGTGATGATTGATCTGGAGGCTTTGAGAGTAGGCCCGCAGGGCCTTCAGGCGACATATGCGTACAGCTTCAGGCGGCCTTCCGTGAATTCTAGCCAGGGAGGGCATACAAGCTCTGTTCCTCGTCGGCATTCGTCGATGCTTGTGCAACGGCCTCTGTCACACGTTTCACCGATAGAGTCAGGCGATTATGGCAGACGGTTTTCGGCGAACGTGGTAAATATAGAACCTCGGTCGCGGTCCTCAACCGTTTCAACGTATCACCATCATAGGATGTCGATGCCTTCAACCTCGCATTCAATGCATTCGATGCATTCTAGAAATGTGCCTTCGAGAAGTCATTCTACCATGTCCATGGGCATGTCAGCACAGCAAAATCGTAACTCAATGCTTCGAAAACCTAGTCCGTCTGAGCAAACGCGATATCAGGAATTGCAGAAACTCAGAGTAGAGCAAAAGAAAGAAGATGACCGAAAGTCCAAGCAGCCAAGCCCTATCCCATCTTTGCCATCATTACAATCTTTAAGAATGAGGTCCTCGCCTTCTCCTCAGACGGCTCCAAAACAAAAGTGGAAGATATTCAAAAAATCAACTTACCGCAGACGGATAGAGGTTCGAGAAATTGATATTCATGACACCAACCGCCACAAAACTCCAAATGGCGGGAAGAACTCGACTCCTAGCCCGACCCCGAAACAGGGAGAAAGTTCCGGCGGGGCTGGAGGTGTTGACAAAGATTCTAGTACAAGGTCCGGGACAGCTACAACAGCTGTAGAGACTTCAGGAAGAGTGGATACGAGTTATACCACAAATAGCAAAGATATGAGAGGTGGCGGATCTATTTCGAATTAGATTCACTTTTTTTTAATTTTATTTAACGCCGTTTGGACCAAGCTGATCAGCCGGTGTGTGCGTGATCGCAATTGCAGGAGTTTGATGTTTCTTTTGTTTAACTACTTTATTGGCTTTTGAAGCCAAAAGATACCCACTTGCTCCGGATAACAGGATTCCTATTACATTATTATTTACAATACACCTTAATAACTCACCTCCTAAAACCTTTTCTTACTTTACTATTTGTTCTTGTAAATATCTCGATTCACTCACGGAATATTTTGTGTTAAAGACCCGGTTGGCGGGAATGCAGAGGGGTTCTCGTCCTAGTCTAGGTGGACTGCAACCATGCGAGATCAATCTATTGGTTTGCCATAACAATATCTAGTCTGTGCAAGAACAGTCGCCGAAACTATTTTCTAGATTTCTTATCCGAATGTATACTTCATTAATGCATGATGCTATTTCTACTTGCATATAGTCACATTCCCCTCGTTCTCGCCTAAAGACGGCACGCACTTTCGCAATTTTTATATATGAGTTGATTTTCCCCCTTCGTACGACGGACGTGAAGTCGATAATTAGTGACAGGGAATCAGGGATACTCGGATTGATTCTATACATAGAGACTTGATCGATGCCTTCTCGAATCCTGTCAAAAATCCCGATATCATTCTTATCAGTTATCACCTGCCACATTGCTTCCCGACACCCAACTGGGGTGGGCCTTCCATTTTATGCGGTATGGGAACGAGACATGCATGGCTGTTCCAGGAACTCGGTGTCACGTACGCTAGCCGGTTCGCATATTTTCGCCATTTTGAATTTTTGGATCAGAAGAGCTCGCATAGGGAATTTTTCTGTTCCAGTTTGAGATTACAAAATTGTAACCTACAACATCCAACGTCGCTTATAACTTCGTGAAGTGGAATCTGAGCCCCTCCTATCGATTATTCGTGTTTCGAGATATGTGGCACAGGTACGCAGTTCTCCGTAGGTATTCGTACGCGGCCGCCACGCAATATGAAGACTGCTCTTAAACCTCACAACTGACTTGTCTTGGTCACTCAGGTACTGATAAGTCGTGGGAGAGCTAGCTAGCAGGGCGCTATGCCAGAAGACTCACTAAAGTTAAGACTCTTTTATTGAGAACAATTAGAGATGTTGGCGTAGACGCGTAGACGCTGGCGAATGTAGGACATTTACATATTAGATCTGGAGCATTAGCTTTGAATTGTTTTTCAATTTCGTTTCTCGTGCTGACTATGGTAAGTCAGAAAAATTAAAAATGCTTATTCATAAATAAGGAGTTATCTTTGCATTACTATGGCAACTTCATACTTGTTAAAGTCCTCATTACGAATATGAAGTCTGATACCCAACAAACCTTGAATTAGATTACTGATCTGCAAAAGTATCTCCTACAGGCAAATCTCAAGATCCTAGTTCTGATTATATTGAGAATTCTAATTCTGAAATTGTAGCCTTGGAGGAAGGAATTGCGATTGAAGGAACTCAAATTTTGATAGGCGAATGAGGATAAAAAGATTAAAATCTTACAGAAACCTAGCCGAAATATGTGCCTAGTTTAAAACGTCGATTGGAAAATTCCAACATTGCGAACCCGGCATGTTCTCAAACTATTAGCCGCGATTTCAATTGTTCGATGATATCGAGGAACCTTGGCCTCAAAACTCGCACGTCATTGCGAGACGAGACCAATCCTTTTTTCATTATTCCGTTCGGTAAGGTTGTTGCAAGACATGCATACAATCGATGCAATCTGCATCCCGCATGACGCATGAACGGTCCAATCTCGTCGACAGACTTCGTTTGCCGTTTCATACGGATGGCCCCACTGTTGGACTGGTTTGTCATGTTCTGGGGCGATGAGAGCCTCGGCTTGCCAAGCGAGGTCAAAGAGCCGGAACACGAACCACTCGAGTTAAACTTACTTTTTTCGCAATTTTCATTTCTATGTTGAAGAAAACGAATTTCTCCACATCACATCACAGCATTTGGTGATATTGCAGCAATTTACAGTATCTAGCCTCGGGGCAGGTACATCTTGCACTTCTATTAGATGTTCAAAGTCTACCACCGCTTGGAGTATCCTGTTTGGGACAACTCTATAGGGTGCCCGACCCCACGGCTCTTCGACACCCCGCTGCCGTTGCTCGTATCATGAGAACAATTTTTTTCTTATGTTAACGGTGAAGGTGCGATATATTGTCGCAACGCTTTTCGTAGTACCTTCCTTCTAATTGTAGTGAATAAAACAGAAAATATTCCTTGGGCCACGCTAATTGATTGATTGCGTGTTGGGGGTCTTGAACAGGTTTAGTGGCAAGTCCACGAAAACTCGAATTGTCACTTAGTGAAGGGGGCGCAAGACTAGGGCCGGTCGTCCTCTTCAGTGGCACAATGGGACTTTCGCATTCAACCATCTGATTCGGTCATAAATGCGAGGCTTTGGGCTAGAATCCCCGTGGGAACAAAGGAAGCAAAAAACAATAAAAATTGCGAACAATTCGGCTAGCCGGGAATCTATTCGTTCGATCCAGCCTAGCTGGAACCCGAAATATTTCAAAATCGACAATCTAAAACAGTTCCATCGTATCTCGGACGTAATTTCGAAATCTCTTTTCGGGTATATCTCCAGATCCTATAATAGCCGGTTTTAAGATTGCGACGGTATCCCGAGGCCGTTCTGGCGTTCAGGAACCGTGCGATAGTTTCATTGGAGCTCTCTTACTACAGACTGAGTAATCGGCAGCTATTACGGGCGATTGAGCCTTGCAATTGATACTATATATCTAACAGCGAGCTTTAAAGAGGGGCAGTTTCCACTCAACTTACGCCTCTTTGATCAATCATTTAAAGTTCAGAGCGGCTACCGGTATACCGGGACGGGTTTTAAAACTTAGAGACCCGTACGATTCCTACCGAAACTTAACTACCGAAGGTGCTCAAAAGATATATTGAACGGGATTGCTCCATGCATTTGGGTTTCCACAACGATTAATTAATAATAGCATATATTAATTTTGACCTCACCATGGCAGTCTTGGTCCCATATATGACCTTCACTGGCCACGAATCTTTCTCCCTCCTAGAGCTATGCATCCTTCTTTCAGCTGCTGTGCTTCTAATTGGTATTCTATCACTTTTTCGACATCGATTGCTCAATCAAACTCGTTCGAACAATTCCTTCTCACCAATGGCGGAAATCGCCCAGACCCGACCTGGTTTACCAGCCATGCGGGGTTCATTCGAACGGGTACTTACGTATCTTAGATTCCATAATAAAGTTGCTCCTATAATACACTCACCAGAAACAACGTTATTGCCAAAGCTCTCTCCCCAAGAACAAACTGCACTTGCGTACCACCCCGACTCACTCCCCGGTGGACGATGGCTTCAAACACCTACAGGACGAATCAGAGTTTACGAATTCGGTCCTGAGGATGGAAAACCTGTCTTATTCATCCACGGAATATCCACGCCGAGCATTGTTGCCCGCGATGTCTTGATGAGTCTCTCAAAGAAGGGCTGCCGTGTTTTAACCTTTGGTACGACCATCACTGCTTCGGCTACAACTTCAGCTACTAAGCTGTAAGGAATCAAACTAACCTGTCGGTATTTGTAGATTTACCAGGGCGAGGGTATTCAGAATGCTGTCGAATTACACCACAAGACATGAGATTATATTCCGCAATTATCCTCATGGTAACCACGTCCTCAACAGCTAAAGGCGGGTTCTTTCCATTCAACATTATTGGTTACTCCCTGGGTGGTGGAATCACCGTTTCATTCGCATCACAGTTTCCTCACCTGATATCTTCGGTAGTGACAATATCGTCCGGTGGGCTCCTGCCTTATGCACTCGCACCTTGGGGCGTGAAATGTAGTCTTCTCCCTTGGGTTCCGGTCTGGCTCGCCGATAAGCTCCTTACCACGAAACTCAAGGGAGAAGAAGAAGCTCCTCTTGAAATGACTGAAGCGACCGATACCGTCGCGATTACAAGGGTGGTAGGTATCGAACCCGTTGACATCTTTTCCGTCATCCGCTGGCAAAATCGATATCATAAAGGATTTATGAGCGGGTATGTCAGTAGTATGAGGAACGCGCCGATATTTGATCGGGTTGAGGAATGGTGTGAGATTGGTCGATTGTTCAGGGAGGGACGATTTGCTGGGAATAATGGTGAGAAGCCAACGGGGAAAATGCTGGTTATGTATGGGGAGAAGGACGATATCACACCCCCAACTTTACTGGGTAGGATAGAACAATGTGTCGGCCGAGACCATATTAAGAGTGTCATCGTGGGAGGCGGTGGTCATGAGATTATTGTTTATCAGTGGGATAGAGTCCTGAAGGAGATAGTTGAGTTTTGGGGATTATAGGATACGGATTGGCTCGAGTACCCTAACTGGAGAATGTCTTCGACGTCGGTCTCAAGGTTGCTTTGGCCAAAGTTCAATGAATTTTTATCATATTTATCCTTGCAAGTAATTGCATTTGTATATACAGAAATATTGATACCCTTAAATTGAGTTTTATGCCAATCGCTTTCGCAAGGAGAAGTAGTACTTGAAGCCTGCAAAATATAAAAATAAGTAGACATTCTCAAATCTAACAAGACTAGTTGGCCGCTATCGATGCATTTACCAGCCTATGTGAGCAATAATTATTATGGAGAGATTAAAATAACCATTTTTTGGAACCATCTAAATAGGCATAAGAGTGCAATGTTATGAAGATTGGGTGTTGGCCATGTTGTATTGTGAGGTATGGACTGACAGATGCGCTGGACTGCGTACATCTGAGCACTGCGTGGTAATCGTGTGTGTGGCTGGTGTAGTGCCCGTTCAGCGGCGGTGCGGCGGGCTCAAGATGTGGCTTCGCGTGTGTGCTGAGCTTGCCTTGCCTTGCTGTGCCGTGCCTTAGTAACCACGAGAATTCACACAGGCTGGTTACGCATCACCGTTCGTTACCACCACTCCTCCAACTCCTTCCATCTCTCATCTCGCATACCTCCATCTCTATCATCGTCACGAGTTTCTTTCTATACCTTTGGCTCACCCTCCTACCCGATACTCGCACTCCGCTTGTCATTCGCGACGTTTCCACAGCCCCACCTTTGAGCTCAAGGGAGACGACACGCGAACTGACGGTCCATCTTCAAGCTTCACCCCGTCATCTATCGAGCACTGTCGTCTTCGCTCATCTGCACCGTCAATAATCATGCTAGGACCAGTCAATACCGCGGCCGGTTTGTTGGGCCTGCTGGAGGAAGAAGATGTTCACATCCAGAGCTATGCGTTGGAACAGCTCGACATCTTGGTCGATGAGTTCTGGTCCGAGATTGCAGACTCCATATCAAAGATGTATGTGGCGATCAGAATGCTATCCTGTGGCACGAGATCCGAAACGACTCAGAACGCGTGTAAATAATGGTACCTGGATACACGCTGACAAAAACATCTACGACCAATAGTGAATCGTTATACGAAGACCCTAGGTTCCCTCACCGACAGCTTGCCGCGTTGTTGGCATCAAAAGTCTACTATCATCTAGGCGCATTCGAAGACTCTATGATGTACGCTCTCGGAGCTGGCAACCTCTTCGACATCGCTGGGAAATCTGAATTCATCGATACCACAATATGTACGAATCACGTCGCGTTCTTTTAGGAAACGGGTGGCGTATGCTAATTGATCTGGTTTTGTAAAGCTAAATGCATCGACAAATATATTTCCATCGCCAATCCTCCTCCTCCTCCCAAAGATATGCCTCCGAGCCTGCCAGAGAAAGCGGATCCAAGGTTAACTGAGGTTGTCGAACGCATGTTCCAGAAATGCTACGATAGCGAAAACTACAAGCCGGCTCTGGGAGTTGCCATAGAAAGCCACCGGCTGGATATCATCGAGCAGGGTATTCGACTGGCTGGAGAGCGACAGCGTAGTAGCAAATCGAAGCAGACTGCCAATGGAGAAAGTGTTGACAAGGCTTCTGAATTGATGGAATTCGTTTTGGAGCTTACGATGAACGTAGTGCAAGATTTGGGTCTCAGAGAAAGGGTAAGATTTCATTGCTCATACCGTAACTACCCACGATTTTAACAAAAATTTGTTCGTTAGCTTCTGCGACTCCTCGTCGACCTCTTCCTTGAACAACCTACTCCGGATTACTTCTCAGTTAGCAAATGCGTCGTACATCTAAATGACTTTGGCTTAGCCGCTAAGCTTCTCCGAGACCTCGTATCAAAGGGAGATGATCAGTCTCTCCTCACGGCTTACCAAATCGCATTCGATCTTGATTCTTCCGCCACTCAAGAGTTCCTTCAAAATGTTACTAGCAATTTACCCGATGGCGAAGTTGCAAGCGTTGAAAAATCAGGAGAACAGGAGGATGATGATATATTGGAGGAAACTGCGAGATTGCTCCCTGGAACTTCGTCTGAATTGGTGTCTAAGGCCGCCGCTGAAATGACGGAGAAATCTTCCAAGCACTACAAGGCTATCCGAAGCATCCTCAAGGGCACCAAGACCATCGAGCTAAATCTCGAATTCCTATTCCGAAACAACCACACTGAAATGTCGATCCTAAACAAGATCAGAGATTGCTTGGAGGCTAGAACTAGTTTACTACATAACGCTCTTACTTTTGCCAACGGATTCATGAATGCTGGTACCTTGGCCGATGGATTCTTGCGCGCAAACTTGGAGTGGCTGGGTAAAGCGGTGAACTGGTCCAAGTTCACTGCAACAGCTGCACTAGGTGTCATCCACCGTGGTAACCTGAGCCAGGGAATGAAGCTCCTCCAACCATACTTACCGAACCCAGCATCTGGAACCGGCAGCCCGTATTCCCAGGGTGGTAGTTTGTATGGTCTCGGCCTCATCTATGCCAACCACGGTGAAGACGTCCTTCCGTATCTTCGTCAACAATTCAATGACACCCAGGATGAGATTGTCCAGCACGGTGGTGCTCTTGGTTTGGGTGTTGCGGGAATGGCTACTGGGAATATGGGCATATATCAAGACCTTATGAAGGTCCTGTGGACCGAGTCGGCTATCTCTGGAGAGGCTGTTGGCTTGGCTATGGGTTTGATCATGTTGGGTACTGCCAACGCGCAAGCGATTGAGGAGATGAGGTCTTATGCTCATGATACCCAACGTGAGAAGGTCAAGCGTGGTCTTGCCCTCGGTATGGCCTTGGTATATTACAGCAAACAAGAAGCCGCGGACGAACTCATCGACAACCTTCTTGCAGATATGGACCCAATCCTAAGATACGGCGGCATCTTGACGATTGCTTTGGCTTACTGCGGAACCGGATCGAACAATGCTATTCGCAAGGTTCTCCATGTCGCTGTTTCCGATGTCAACGATGATGTGCGACGAGTCGCAGTATTCAGCTTGGGCTTTATTCTATTCAGAAAGTACGAATCCGTCCCTAGGATGGTCGAGTTGCTGGCCGAATCGTACAACCCTCACGTGCGATATGGTTCAGCGCTAGCCCTTGGTATTGCCTGTGCGGGAACAGGTCTTGATGAAGCTCTAGACTTATTGCAGCCCATGATCAAGGATACCGTTGAGTTTGTCAAACAGGGTGCCTTGATATCTATTGGCATGATCCTTGCTCAACACAACGAGACCATGAATCCCAAGGTAGCTGAATTCAGAAAGACATTCGAGCGTATATTAAGCGATAAAACCGAAGATGTTCTGTCTAAATTCGGTGCTGCAGTCGCGTTGGGTCTCCTGGATGCTGGTGGTCGAAACTGCACTATTGGTCTCCAAACCGCTACGGGGAGTGTAGACATGTCTGCTGTTGTGGGCATGGCTTGCTTCACACAATACTGGTACTGGTTCCCACTCGCTCATTTCCTCTCTTTGGGATTCAGACCGACAGGGATAATTGGATTGAATGTGGATCTCGAGGTACCGGATTTCCAGATGTGGAGTAATACCAAGCCATCTTTATTCGACTATCCACCAAAGGCTGAAGAATCGACGGAGAAGACGGTGGAGAAGATTGCGACAGCGGTGCTATCTACAACGGCGAAGGCCAGGCAGCGAGCTAAGCGATCTGAGAAGGAGAAAAGGGAGCGTGAGGGCTCTGTTACGGATTCTATGATCATCGACCCCCCGCCAGAGACACCGATCGCAACAACGGCGGGTGAAGCTAACGGGGAGACGAAAGAGGAGGAAACCGGGAAAAAGAAGGGAAAGAAGTCGCAGTCCAAGGAAACAGCAGGGTACAAGATTGATAACATGAGCAGGGTCCTTCCGGCTCAGCTCAAGTATATCAGTTTCTTGCCCGAAAGTAGATATGTGCCAGTCAAGAAGGTATGTATTTTTTTTTTTTTTTACAGGTTTGGCACATAGTTAAAATATGCTTACATGACATTATAGGTTACTGGTGGAGTTTTACTGCTTGCCGATAAAACACCTTCCGAACCAGCTAAATTGCTTGAACTAAAATCCGTAAAGCCAGCCCCACTAGCCGGCACGACAACAGCAGCTACCAGTACAACAGCCCCTAGTGGTGAAGCTATTGGAGGCGGGGGAGCTGCTGCCGCCGCTTCCGTCTTGATGCAGGAAGACGAAGAGGAGGATGCCCCTGTGCCGTCGGCGTTTGACTACTACTCTGATGATGGAGCATCAGAATAAAAGAAATGTCATTTAGATTTTAGAGAGGGAAATGAAGAGGTATATGAGCGTGGAAAGTGAAGCATTATCGTCATTATAAATAACTCCTGTGTAGCGGAGCTTGTGTATATGCCGTCCTAGATTAATTTTGTGCGCTTCAGTATGACATGGCAATAATTTTCATGTCATTACAGAGCTTGTCTAAAAAACATAGATTCTAGATAAGAACAGTAAGAGATGAAGTCGATAGATATCTCCATTGACTTGAAATATTTGCTTATCTAATAATATTATTGTGATTGAATCTTTGCAGTCATAGTTGTATTTTTGGGTGGGCTCCGATGACACGGTCAGCCAGCTTCGGGTGGACCTCCACGCAAACAACCCAACCAAACAATATCGTCGTCTGACAGCCTCCTTCCTCGAATCCCCTCCACCCGACTCATCGGACGCAGCTCGACACAAGCTACAGCTCTTCTGTCATGTTAACGGCCAGGATGCCTGTCTCTCCACCCCCAATACCACCTCCTCTCCTCCGTAACCAGTCCACGGTATCTTCATCCTTCGATAACGCGCCCGGAAACCACTATCTCCAACAGCTGGAACCAGAACCCGAGCCTGACGACGAGGATCCGTTGATACCGTCATCACCGAAAACACCCAAAGAAACAACAACAACAAGCTCACACTCACGATCCAACTCTCATTCTACGACCCGTAGCGGTGGTAGTCACACTCACAGAGCACCCGCGCCTTCGAACGTATACGTCCCACCTCGATACACACAACAGCAGCAACTACAACAATACCAACAACAGCACCAGTTACAGCAATACTCTATCTACGGCCCAGCAGCAGCAGCAGGTATGCCGTACGGTGTACCCAGCTTTCATCAGTCCCACGGCACAGCGGGGAATCCATACAACTACAGCTACAACCCTTCCGATGTGGAGCTATCGACCATCGGGATGGGTATGAGCATGTACGAGACGTTGAACCCGTTATCCGCCACGGGGATGTTATCTCCGCCTTTACCCTCCGGTAGAAACGGGAAGAGAGGGGTCTACGCGCCTATCGATGCTAGTTACTATTCTGCATATACCGCTGGAGGGATACCGCCAACACCGATATCACCGTTTGGTACTAGCGGAGGGGCCGGTGGAGGAGGAGGGCCGGGGATAGGGGAGAGTATTTATGGTACGTTGAGTACGGTGTTGGGGTTTGGGGCACAGCAGAGCGTGAATCCGAGGTACATTTCGGGAAAATCGGAGGGGGCTTTGAATGATGGGGTTAAAGGAAGGGAGGCGATTCTGAGGAGGGTGAAGCGGGACGCTGGGGTTTATGAGGAAGAGTTGAAAAAGTTGGTACAGGCTCAGGAGGTGGCGTTGGGGATCGCACCGCCGAACACCCCGATGACGAGCGTCTATAGTTTGAAGAGTGGGAATGGGAGGAAGAAGATGGGCATTAAAGAGGTCAGGCGGGGGCTTTTGGATGCGATGGTTGGGTTGGCTGATGTAAAGGCTGTTGAGGAGGAGTGGTATGCCGGTGAACTGAACGCTAGGGTGGAGCTCGTGGATCTGGTTGAGAGATGGATACGAAAACGGGAGAAGCTTGAGAAGGAGGTGGAACGGGTTGAAGGCGGTCCTGAAGGTAAGGAAATGGATCGAGTTAGGGAGAGATTGGAAGGAGTGGAAGTGAGTATAAAAAGCCAATCACCCATCAAAGAGATTGTAGTAACATTTTTGGATCATAGGAGCAAATAAGGGTTCACGAGGCGGAGCTTAAGCGGTTACGGGCAGAGCAGACGGATATGCTCGCAAAAATATCGGACCTGCAGTCTACATTGTCTTCACGGTTGTCTTCATATACTACTTCCATTCAAAAAATGTCGAAAGATATGACGGATTTTCTACGGTCACCGAATGCTCTTCTTCCCACGCCAGATACGAAAGCTACCCTGCCTTTTACACCCGAGCAGGCTATTGGATACTGGAGGGATGAGCGGAGCATCTTTGACGATAAAAAGAAAGATGCTGGTAAAGAACTAGATGCGCTCAAGGACGGCATCCTAATATGGCAAGAAACTGTCGGCCTCATCGCGGACTTTGAAGATATGATGGCTCGAGAACTCATTGAAGCACAAAGAGAGGCGCAGAGGGAAGCGCAGAGAAAATTGGAGGCCGAGAGACGGAAACTGGAGAGATCGAGGTCGCCCCAGATCAGAAACACGGTATTTGGAAAACTAGAGGATGGCAGGTCGGGTTCTTCCAGCACTAGCAGCGGTAGAAACACGCCAGTCTCGGTTTTCGCGAATCGGAACAGAACCAGGACCGGATTGGGACACAGCAGAAATGGCAGTTTATCGAGCTCTACGGAAACCTTCAAGCCTGGAACGACTCCCAATACCGGCGCTAGCGCAACCCCGAGGGCAGAACCCAAAATACCGGAAGCAACCGCGGCGAAACTAGTGGCGGGGATTGATAACATTATATCCCAGTTGAACAGCCGCATGACAATAGCTGAGCAAAGGGGCTGGACCCTACTCGTGTGCTTGCTTGGCGCGGAAATGGAGAGTTACAAGGAGGCTAGAGCTACGCTGATACCTTTGGTTGGCGGGTTGATCGATACCAGTACGACCAGCGAAGCTGTCGAAAAGGTGAAGAATAAGGGCAAGGGCAAGGAGAGGGAAAAAATCAACAGCAATGGTTTAACTAGCCCCAGCGATGACGCCCTGAATGAGAGCTTGAATGGGCTAAGCCTCGGAGGAAATGGATACGATGACGATTCCGCGGATCGTGAAATTGTTTCAAAGTCGTCACACCATCAGAATCATTGGAATTCAGAAAGCGAGAGCGAAGTTGACGATCCTGCAGCTCTCTTCGGGGCCGAACATACGGACCATGGCGGTGACAGCAGTCCGGAGCTAAGGATGAGTCCTCGATTGAAGAGATTTAGAGCCAAGAGCGATGAAGAAGATGAGCTGGAGTATGCCGCCTTTGCAAGCCTGAATCTTCGGGATGAGGATAACGTGGCAACCCCCATTGCCGAGACCGCTGGTGGGGTCGGGAACGGGAGGGGTAGCGGAAGGAGCACGATTGTTGGAGAAGGGGTGAACAGGGTCACGAAACTAGTGGACGATGGGAAGAGCGAGGGAGGGGACGATATACATGGGGCCTTCTTGGAGAGAAGGGATAGCGATGATCAGCCGCCTTTGATATGAGAGGCCCGATTGATCGAATCTACTTGGTTTTGGGAGTATCCTTTCGGTTTACTTGATAGCGAGCCAGTATTTCTAACGACTATTAGTTCCTGCTCTTTGTTTTGGAATGGTTCTTTTTTTTTTTTTTTTTGCAGCGAGCGCCTGGGCTATTCTTTTGAGATGAGTCGGCAACATGTATGATTTGGATTCCAGGGAGCGGCGTTATCATTCCGAGTGGTCAATTGAGACATTCTCATCAATCATCAACACACGATACCGTATCCAGGCCTGCCAGTTTGATGGTTACGACTGACTGCATGCAGGTCCACGTTGCACCGTGGTGGTCATGCAAGTTTTGAAGCTCTTTTTTGCATCTTCGCGAGTGTCAACTATAATGACAAGACATAGCAGGGAACAGAACAAGATGCTGGCTGTGATAGGCTGGCGGACACGAGCAGTACTGGGACAACGCATCGAGTGTTCTGCACGACTGAGCTGGAACACCAGCCGGCCAATCGCCTGCCGCTACGACTCTTCGCCACCACTCGCCTGGCCGAAACCCGCCAACTGCAGTCAACGGACCCGAGATGATGTTGTCTTGACTCTCCTCACCTGCTCGCTATGAATTATAAGAGCGTGCTTGGATCGCATTCGTGCATTGGAAACAGAAAATTTTTCTTTTCTTCTCTCGCGGGTGGTTGGTCGGTCACCCGTCTCAAGTATTTTGCGCCCAAATTCGAATTCGAATCTTCCGTTGATAATTCCCATCCCATCATGCACTAGTGCGCCTCAATTATATATTTAAGAAACCGTCGCACTTTCCCATTGGATGCTCCGTCTTTGGCTTTTTTCTCTCTACCTAAATGCATCCGTTGTTATAATTTGCCATATCACTCGACTTGAAGAATAACAAGAAGAATCATAATGCGTCCGTCTTCCGCAATGCATAGAACGCGAGCCGTTCAGGCTTCAAGCAGCTCACGGCGGCAGCGTGAATTATCAATTGTAAGTCCCTGCTCATAGCACTACAGTTATTGAGCTTAAATAATTGGAGCTTAAAAATCTAACATATTGTGGCAAATTATATAGCTCCTTTGGAACACCTGGTTGCTACCGGGGCCGCTCTCGGACAATAACGCCTACAGCCGGGCAGCCGAAATCCCAACCCACCTCGCCAGCCACGACATCATCCTGCTGAACGAGGCCTTTACCTATAAACCTCTCATAATTGATGCCTTACGCTCCACGCACCCGTACGTTGCAACTTTACCCCGTCGGTGCTGGCTCTGGCCCTTCTTCGACTCCGGTCTCGTCGTCCTGTCACGATATGCCATCCTGGACGTTAGAAGAACCTGGTTTGGAAAACGGAGCCGATGGGATTTATTTGCCGGTAAAGGAGGAGTCGGTGTCAGAGTCGATCTGAGCAGACGATATAAACCTGATCAGCCGACGAGAGAGTCGTCGTACAGCCAGAGACCCATCTTGAACGACGAGGACGATGAGAGCAGATATAGCGATTATGATAGCGACGAGGAAGAGGAAGATGACGATGATGATGAAGAGCAGTACGAGCCAAAAACTATAGATATATACAACACGCACATGCAAGCCGGACACAGCCGCGGAGAGCAAAAGGCCCGCCACGCGCAGTCGTCACAGCTCGGACAGTTTATCGCGCAAAACTCGTTCAGAGCTTCGGCTGTCATTTTGGGAGGGGATTTGAATATGGGGCCGATACTTGAGAGCGTACATTACGCTGATGACGAGGATGCGAAGGAAAGAGTTAAGGCTTATGGAACTTTGAGGGACGAGAGCGGGCTTGAGGATGTTAAAGTTTTGGCGGAAGGTAAAGGTGGCGATATCAATAGGTTTTTAGCGCGTGGGGTGAGAATCGTTGGGGTGGAGTACCCTGACGTCCCCGTTATGAAGAAGGGGAAGAGGAAGGGGAAGAGATTGAGTGATTCGGCCATGGTGGTTTTGAAGGTTAAGGTTTGAAGGTGAGTTGGGTCATTTGGAATACGCACATACGTTTAAAAGTTACGACGAAAGGATTTTATGGACATGCTGTTTTTTTTTTTTTTTTTTTCCGACATCATTTCCCGGCGTTTGGAGTTACCAGGGCATAGAGGTGGTATCCTCGTTTTGGTTTTTTTATCATATAGACCGATAATCGTGCCAGGATGCGGCTCCTTTTGCTTCCACTTAGTTCATAATACTAGTTTTGTAGTATATAATCAGGCTTCACTGTGAGCGTTTTCCTCCTGTTTGTAGGAGTCTTTTAGTTTATAATTTTTGTTTATGGAAAAAAGCTACAAAAAAATATATTGTATTAATACGGGAATTCGGTATCTGATTTGAGTCTAGGAACTCGGTGCACTGATGTCTTTTCGGAATAGGCATGTCGAATCAATTTATCTAATATTCAAAATAGTGCTCTCCAACGTCCTTGACAGTGATGATGTCGGCGGCGTTCTAATAAAGCAAGTCGAACACCCGCAATGCTTTAGATCCTATCTAGCTTTTGAACATAGGGCTGTTCTTTGGTGCCGAATTAGCCGGCAACGTGGAGATGAATACTCGAGTCGGATTATAAACGGTCGCGAGATCCACACCATTACGTGTGTGTGTGCGATTCTGTCAAATCTTGCATCCAGCTAATATACATTCAGACGCATATTTGGGGATTTGTACAATTTCAAGTTGGAGGGGTTGTTTTGGGAATGTCGATTCCCTTATCCACGTTCAGATTCCGGGTTCACAAGGCTTAGCTCTTTGGCATTATAGCCGGAGCCACTGATTCGTATCGCGTTCGGAACCACCATACCTGTCCCTATTGAAAAATCGAAGGGTAGCGAAGTCGTTGGCTTCTCCCGCATGCAGCACCCAAGATTGGCAACTCCAACAGGGACAAAATGCAACACTCCACAACACTTTCTGCGCTGCGCCAGTCGATTGCCGTGTACCCGCCTAGTAGATTTCGGTTTTCATGAAAATAGTATCTCTGCGAAACTAGGTAACTCGGTTGAGCAAGGTGCATTATCAAGAAAAGATGCACAGGAGAGTAAGCTGATGCGGATGCGGAGCTGGCGACCCTCATGCATTCGGCTACAGTATTCGAACGCCAGGTGATATGCTCCTTGGCGCGGCAGGCTGCAGGGAAACAACTCGCCCGATAGCTTGCGAATTAGCCCCTAGCGCTTTCTTGAGGGTCTATTGACAGCATATTCGAATCTTGTCTAGGAGCTCGAATTTAATTAGGGCAGACACCCCTTGCACCATGTTATCGTGCTATCATCGCTTGGGGGTTTTCAGCCAGATTATCGTTCCGACGGCACCCTTCTCACTCGCTGACCCACTCATCCGGGTGAGGCGCTTGCATTAGCTGAAATGAGCGCTACGATGCCTTCTTATCTCTACAGCTTGAAAAGTAAAATCGGCGGGGGGAAATGTGCTGTAGACATTAATAGAGTATGGGTGGATATATCTTTAGTCGCCAAGAATCTACTCGCTTCTCAATGCCTGGATTCGATAACGATATCCTTGAATCCATGCGAGCTCTGCATGTTCTTGAGTTTCCAAGGTATCCAATATCCGAGCTAGGAGTATCTTAGCTTAGAGGGCCGACACAATATCACTATCGATACATTAGTAGGATATGTCTCGATGTATATATAAGCTGGTCTGTTGGAACTCGGTGAGATCTTTTCCTTTTCCCTCACCATCAGCCGTTGTAAATAGCAGCAGTCTCTCATTTACTCAAGTCTCTCCTTTCAATCGAATCTTTCATTAGTTTCATCTTAGGTCTTCACCTATATTCAGCCCGACGGCATTTATTTGATATCTTTTACTGATATCGCATACATTCTTTTGAAAATGCATTTGAAAACTACTGCTGCTATTGTCATCCTGGCTTTGACGTCGGATATCGCCGGTCACGCCATCCCTTATAACATTATCGGAGACGCGGATATCAGCGTCAGCAGCTACATTCTTGGTATTCACACGTCCACTCCTCGCACTGGTACCACACAACTCCCATTCCAGCGAGATATCGCCGTTTTCAAGAACCCTGTTGTTCCTGCCACCAAATGGAGTAAATGGTGGAAGAAGCCCCGAACTTACTGGGCTAACGGATGTGGTGCCAATATCTGGGTAAATTCGAATATGTTTTATGCATAAACCTGTGAAGATGTGCAGAGGTAGCTAATTTTGAATGATACCTTAGGACCAGAATACCTACTATTCCACCGCAGCCGCTACAAAAAAGCAGTACGCTAAAGCAACCACTGCCCAAAAGAATTATTGGTACTATCTAGAGCTTGTATCCGGGTCCCATTTGCGTGCCCATTTTTTGTGTTGCCCATACAAAAATGACGCCATTCGGCAGGATTGTTGCATTTTTATATGGGGACAACACACGAACCGGGCACAAACGGGTACCCGTTTGCAAGGTCTGGTACTATCAGATGCAAGCTAAGAAGATGATTGACTGGAAGGGCATTACCACAACGTACGCCCAAACAAACCGTATCATCAAGGTTTCTCCCGGTGGTTGGATCAGAATGATGGTCCACCAGCTCAACGGAGACGGCGCCGGTCCATATAAATGCAAGATCAGCTCGACCGGTGAACCGAGCGGTTGGAACGCCGGCTGGATCCAGCCCACGGGTGCCAACAACGTCCCCGGAACCGCAAAATCCTACTCCAATCGTGTTGCCGGAACTCTCCAAGATTTTCCCCTCACGGTTGACATCCCAGCTAACCTCAAGTGCTCGGGAAGCTATGCCGGCATGAACAACATTTGCATGATGTGGTGCGAAAACTATGCCATCAACGGCCCTTTTGGTGGCTGTGTTCCCTTCCAGCTAGTCACCCAAACTGCACCGGCACCACCTCCACCAGCTGCCACGGGCGACAATATTGGTGACACCCCTCAAGCTGATTCCTACACCATCAGTCCCGCTCAAGCATCAGCTATCGCTCAGAATGCCACGAGCACCACGGATAATGACGCCAGCCCCAGCATCAACCCCACCGTCGACCCCAGCGCCGAAGGATACAAACGCAAGCTTCTCAGATTTATGGCCCGTGACGCTCAACCCTAGGAAGAAGAAGAACTCGTCAAACGTGAGCTCGAGACCGTGCAAGAAGAACTCGCCAAGCGAGAGGTCGAGGCTCGCGAGGAAGAACTCGTCAAGGTTGAGTACGAAGAGGCTATGAAGGCTAAGCGTGCTTCTGCCGATGATGAGGCTCTCGCTGTTGCGCTTGGCGGAGAAGATACACCTCCGGCTCTTATCGCTGCTGCTAAGAAGCAGTTGGCTGCTATTCCGTCTGCTCAGAAAGCCAAGCTGAATGCTAAAATCGCTGCGGGCAAGAAGAGCAATGCTGCTAATGCTGGGAACACTGGCAATAACTAAGTTAGGCGGTATGCCTTTGAACCTTTTTTTTTTTTCGAGCGTATTGACATTTCAAATTCTTGTGTAAATTTTTCTATATTACGAGTTAACAAAAGTTACGAAACGTTATGATATCTCTTTGTTTTGCGATCAAGTTTTCCTTTTGTCTAGGGTTGGCTTGGTAGGAATTGGAGATATCAATTCGCATGTTTTTGGGGTACGAAGATGTTTTGCTCATTTTTTATTTCCAAAATTTATATAGACTATATAGCTATGCTTTGTGGAAGTATTAGGTTGGAGCTTTTTGTGATGTTTTGAAAAATTAGCTTGTAGATAGATAGACCAATTTCAAGCGGAATTCAAATTTTCATCCTTTTCGGTTTTATTTACTTCATTTGCATTAGGTACATGAAGGGTAAGCCCACTGACTCACGTCGAGGGTGACCGAGTTATCCGAGGCAGATCTTCGTTACCCTTCTTGGCTGAACGTTTTGTAACGGTTTTCCGACCAAGGAAAAGAGAATACCATATCCCTTCAAGACGCTAAGACACCCTGTTTAAACTTACACGCACTAGATCCATAGATTCGCAGTAGTAAGACTCGATCTGTGTGGCTTCGCAGTTGTGCATATCATTCAGAAATCGCTGGGGGGGTTTCATTTGCTCAGATTGGTGTGACGTACGTTAAACCGAATCAAGACTTGATACTGAATATGACCTAATATTTGAGAATCAACATGATATGAATAGATCTTGGTTAATATGACCTGCCTGGACTCTGTCCTGGTGGAATATCCGTGGTTTGAGCAACCTCGGTTTAAACCTGTACACTCTGTAGTACAGGTGGAGATGATGATGCGCCACATGGCAGGTTGAAGTCCTTATTTCAAGAGGCTCTTTCTTATTCGTGGTAATATCTAGAGGTTTTTTTCCCCAATATTGATCCTATAGAGATTCAGGAATATGGCAATCTTCGAAAACCTGCTTTTGGGTGCGTTCGAGGTCTTGTGCTGTGACAGGGGCACCCCTGCCACACGCTTCCTTTATTATGACGTCGACATTCGCGCTGCTCACAAGTTTAAACGACACCAACAACAACTACGCCACCAGGGAAATTTACTCTTTCTCGCATGCGCGTCCAGATCAATTTATATAAAATTTATTGGCTCTGGATTTTCCCTGCATTAACGGCTGTATGCCCTGGTATCGGAGACTCGACGTATCTCGGGCCTCATTTGAATGACTAAGTATCACCCCTTTTCCGTTTGACATAATCGTCGCTTCAGCGTTTACGTTGATTCGCGAAAACTTCCCCATTCCAAGCATGTCATACGACCCGTTTTCTATCATTTCTTTTTTCCTACTCGCTCGTATGGTGGGTTGTTGCTGGCCTTTCCCACTCCAATAACTCAAATGTTTTCTAAATCTTTTAATGTGCAAACGTTACGTCACATACAGGTATCCTTTTTGCTTTCCCTTCTACGCCCCTGCACTGAAACTATGTCATGCGAAGAGAGTCCGAGCTGCGCAACGGCGTCATGTTTACGCGACCGCCAATACGATATCGAGAATCGATGGCTGGTGTGAGAACCAACCATACGCAGGAGGGAAAAAAAAATTCACTTCATGCGAGGTGTATTCCGAGTGGCAGGTTTTTTGGCAGCCTTTTTTTGACTTCACATTCTTGGAGAAGGCGTGTGAAGATCGAGACTGCGAGCTTAATTGTGTATAAATGCACAAGCCTCTCCTGGACATCGACCCTCCTATCATCATTCCTCTTGTTTTCGTTCCATCGATATCGTTATCAAAGTTTCATTCGTCCAGTCTCCAAGCAAATCCACTAGCTATAGCCACAGCTCGCCTCCTCCATCGTTTCGTATCCTCCCCGTTCGTGTAGGTTGAATTATCTACAAAAACATCAAGATGCTGTCATCCGCTCTTTTCACCGGCGTTCGGGTTCTCGAAGTCATCGTCGCCCTCCCAATTGTTGGCATGCTGGGTTGGTTCGTGAATCCGTACGTTAAAAGCAACCAGGATGTACCGGACGCACTCCTCACGCTCTTCATCGTCTCCATCCTCGCCTGCGCTTGGGCTTTGGTTACACTGTTCCAGTTCCACAGATATCGTAGCATGTCCGGCCCCTTCATTGCAGTTGTCGACATTTGCTTTGTTGGCGCTTGGATCGCTGGTATCTACCTCAACCGCGGAATCTCAGATGCCAACTGTTCGAGCTTGAGCGTGCCAGTTGGTATCCAGATTGGCGACCATAATTATTCCGGTGGAGATACCTGGGGTGCTCACGTTAGCAAGTCTTGTGCTTTGTTCAAAGCCAGCTGGGTATGTCTTATTCTTTCTATTTCATCGGATATCCGAGTATAAGTGCTAATTTGATATTTTGTAGGTCCTCTCGATCATCGACTGCGTCTTGTTCTTCATCACCTGCTTGCTTAGCTGGACCCTCTACCGCCACCACAGGTATGAAAACAGACATGTTCATAAAGAATATACCGGAGGACGCAGGAGCGGCAGCACTAGCACTTACTCCACCCACCGTCGTCACCACAGACATGCTCATGTCTAAAAAAGAAAATACCAAAATTCAAAATTCAAAATTGAAAAAATTGAAAAGAGAATTTCTTTCTACTTTGAGACTTTCAGCATCGTATCCAAAAGATGGGAGCTGAAAGGATCAAATTTGGTGCTCGACTTTTGCGTCTTACCTCACATTTTCTATAATTTTTAATATTCTTCTTCCGATCTCTTAATAGAAGCTAATATCTTGCCTTCCTTTGTTTGACTATATATAGCGGCACATATAACACCAAGTACTAAGCAGTTCGAAAAAAATGAACTCCCTTTCATCAAGTTTGCGAGGTTGCATCTTGGTTGACGGGATTCACCGGCCTGTCGAGAATGAATACCCATTTATTTGAAGGTTCCGCACGAACACTCTTTCCTTTGTATCATTTGTACGTTTGCTTGGAGTCAGATACTATTATTAATAATACGGAGGGGTGAAAACGAGGAGGAGAACTGTGGAATATGGCACTGGCGGTCATTTTCCGATTTGCATTCGCATCGATTTCTGTTCTATAATGATATAACTTTTTTTTTTTTTTTACTATTCAGCTTTCCTTCAATTCAGATAGCAGCAGCAGTAGTAGCATAGCGACGAAATGGAACGAAATTAATGAATCTCATCCAAACTCTCCTTATAATATAGATTATTGTGAAATGCTAGTGTGAGTGAAGTTCTTGTAATTGGCTGATGGAAATGTGTTGTCGACGACGTTCGATCAAAGCTCAGGGAACAACCGCCAAAACATCGTCCACTTCTTCCTTCCCACGACGAAGACGACGACGACGAAGACGACGCCTGACGACGAGACGGACGATATTACCGCCATCATCGCCACCTCGCTTTAGCTTCAAGCATCGCTCGACCGCATTGACGGTGATCTGAGCTCCTGTGCTCCCGTCGCATTCGGAGGAATATTCTTCTTTTTTTTTCTTGCCGACCTCAGTGCCCCGCTGCTCGCTAGATGCCGTCGTTCGGGCACCATCGTTCTCACTCCAGACAAGAACAAGGCGGTTCCTCCTCGCAGGAACCTGAGCAGCAGCTTCACACCGCGGGAGCTCTTCTCCAGGCGGCTCAGACTCTCTCCTCCATCGGCAAACCTTCCAACTATCGTCCAAGTCCCGCGGGACCAAGTATCGCTTCTCCTCCTCAGCAGCAGGCGCAGTTTCATCACCTCCAACACCCCGCTTCCCCGCCTCAACTTCCGTCCGCCATCTCGGGCGGCCAGCCCTCAATGTCTTACCATCAAAATCCGCAGTTAAATCCTGGTGGCTACGGTGGCTACAGTGCCGGCGGCTACCCGTCCACCAGCCCTCATCCAGGTTCTGCCATGTCTGGCCAAACCTACACCGACGCAGCTGAGTTTCAAAGACAAAATTCCTTCCGGACACACGACAGCCATGCCGCACCACCCCCTCAACAACCCCAGCAGCATTCCCAAAGACCCCCTCCTCAACCACAATATAGTGAATATTCACCGCCGATCCATATCCACCAGCACGGTCCACCCCCTCCAGGTCCACCAATGCAGCAGCAACAACAACAGCAACAACCCCCACCGCAGGGATATCAAGCATATCCCGGTGGAGCTTCGAGATCGCATACCACAAGTGCCAGCCTATCGAGGTCGAACACCCTCACTTCGGCGCACCCACCTCCGGGAGAACCAGATGCCAATGCCCTGTACGGCGACGCCAATACCAAATACCTTCCCATAACTCACATGCAGCAATCATCTTCCACATCAAACTTACCTCAAGACCCGACACAATCTTCAAACTATCGTAAATACGCACCCGGTGGCGGTAGCATGGGCCAACAAGATATTGCCATGACGGGTGGTTTCACACTGGATGTACAGTCGCGACAAGGGCCAATAACTGAGACGCCACCAAAGGAGGCACCGAGAGGTAGCCACTATTTTACGCAGTGGCCTAGCTATGCTATCGATTGGTGCAAGTGGCCAATCTATGGTAGCCCTGGTGCTAGCGGATATGCCGGCCAAAACGGTGTCGGCAGAATCGCACTCGGTAGCTATAGTGAAGATGGACATAATTATGTATGACTCCATACTATTGAAGAGTTCTAGACCCCAGCTGACATTGATTTCACCAGATCTCTATCCTTAATACCGCCCCGAAAGTAATAAATACGGATGCTCATCCCCGTGGAGAGTCGACCTTGGAAATCACAAAGTTCGCGGAAGCGACTTTAACCTACCCTATAACAAGAATCTTATGGGAACCACCAACACAATCGAAACCGCTCACAGACCTTATCGCGACGGCCGGTGATCACTTACGGCTGTGGTCTCTTCCCAATGCTGCCCCGGCTGCTATATCGACACCTACGAGCTCGATTACCTCCCGATCGAACCAATCCAGTACAGACCTTCCGACCAAAAAGCTATCCCAGCTGGCTCTCTTATCCAACTCCAAAAGCACTGATTTTACTGCCCCACTCACCAGTCTTGATTGGAATCCAATAAGCCCTTCTCTCATCATCACCAGCTCGATAGATACCACTTGTACTATCTGGGATATACCAACTTTAACCGCAAAGACTCAGCTGATAGCCCATGACAAGGAAGTTTTCGATGTACGGTTCATGAGCGGATCGGTGGATGTGTTTGCCAGTTGTGGAGCTGATGGGAGTGTTCGAATGTTTGATTTAAGAAGTCTGGATCATAGTACCATCATATACGAACCTAGCGTGAAAGGCGACGGAGCGGCTGCACCTAGTCCCGGTGGTGTGAATCCGATAGGAGGAACTGGAGGTGTCGGCAGTACCCTTCAAGGCCCACCGCCATTGTTGAAATTAGCTGGTGAGTTCTGGGCCAGCCCTCGGACATTGACGAGAATACGCGCTAAAAAGATAATTTTGGAATAGCTTCTCCCCACGAAAGTCATCTGCTGGCTACTTTTGCCGATCAATCAAATGTTGTTCGGATTCTTGATGTGCGGCAGCCTGGTCAAGCTCTGGTAGAACTCCGCGGTGCCGGCGGAAGTATAAACTGTATCGACTGGTGTCCTTACCGTCGTGGAATGATCGCCGGTGGCACGGATGATTCACTCGTGTTAATTTGGGACATGATGAACGACGCATCTCTGAACAACGCGCATCGCCCGTCCCGAGACGAGAGACTAAACCATAATCAGGAACCGTCTTGGAGAAATCCCGTAGCGCATTGGAGAAGCGAGTATGAAGTTAACAATTTGAGCTGGGCCCCGAGTCTAGGTAATGGAATGGCGCTGATGGGTGGTGATCCCGGAAAGAATGCGGGTGAATGGATGGCTTGTTGCGGCGGTAAAGGAGTCTACGGAGTCAAGTTCTAGTTGGACTCGACGAATAGAATATACGCGAGAGGTGAGCGATTGAAGAACAGCCGCCACCGGCTTTTTGGGTCGCACAGGCTAAGCACTAGCTGAATCACACGCAAGGGAAGGACGTTTAAGACAGTCTAAATATGGTTTACACCGGATTGAGGTCCCCATATCTTGTCTGCGCCATGTGTGTATTTTTATCTTATTTTCTACGTTTCCTTTATTCTCGAGGGGTATTATTCACGGGAAGGCCTCGATCTTGTCAATACGGGAGGGAGGGTGAGGCATACTTAATCGAGAGACGATAAGGGAAGAACGGTCTCGTTTCAGCTATTTTGCTATATTCTCATGCCTATTTGTTTCTTAGTCGCCTAACAATTCGCTTTAATTGTTCCATCCAGGTAGTAGCTAACTCCTCTTATAACTTCTCCTTTCTTACCAACGTCACCTATTTCTTCGGACATTTTTCATTTGCAAGCGCCGTCGTTTTAGTAATTTCTTCGTCTTTATTCCTTTATATTCTATACACATATTCGATGAATCTATTTGCGAATTACAATGGGAATAAACAATAAAATATGGAACTAACATTATTGACTTTGTTCCTATCGGGTGCCAAGCCGCCAACCTCATTACAACGCAGCTCGTCGGATTGGTCTTCTTCCACCCACTTCACCCCACCACCCTTCATCCTCTGCACCGACAGCCTCAACAGCATGTAGGCCGACAGATCGGATATACAAACAATGTCAATCCCTTTCCTTGGGTCCAAACCGTCGGGCCTCATCGTCCATGGTCTCTTCCGTGGGCTAAACTATCGGGCGACTGCCAATCGCTTCGATATCGCTATCCAACGGTCCCGCGTCACCCGTCCCATCCAGTCAATTGCTCCGGGGAGACATGTCTCCACTACATCTGCCTCGAGTGCTCTGATTGGAAGCAGTTGGATTAGAGGTGGTCCTACCAGCCATCGCTGTTACTTCCTTACCAATGAAGCTCTCGCCAGAAATCCGAGCGGAAATCTGCCCATCATGCTCCGGCGACTGAAGCTTCCCCGGCTGATTGGACGAAATCAGTCGATCACAACAATATCATCGCAGTCTACTGGCTCTCAAGCATCTGTGGATGCATTAGGGAAACCATTATCTCGTCGGACGGCATTGCGGCGGGCCTTCAAAGCCTACATGACCCTTTCAAAGCCACATCTCACATTCCTCGTGGTTCTCACGTCAATGGCATCGTATTCGCTATATCCATCTTCAAGCCTCATAACATCATCTGACATCACTCCAAGCACTACATTGAGCGCCATGACCCTTCTATTCCTTACAATCGGTACCTCTCTTTGCTCCGCTTCCGCTAATACACTCAACATGCTCGCCGAACCCCATCTGGACGCAAAAATGACCCGCACTCGCAACCGCCCACTAGTTCGAGGGACCATACCCCCACGTAACGCCCTACTCTTCGCCATATTCGCCGGCGTATCTGGTGTGACTTGCCTTCTCTACGGCACCAACCCTACCGTTGCCGGCCTAGGATTGGCGAATATCGTACTCTACGCGGGAATCTACACACCCATGAAACAGAAACACGTGATCAACACCTGGATAGGTGCCATCGTTGGTGCCATCCCGCCGCTGATGGGGTGGGCTGCAGCTGCGGGAGAGTTCTCGACAACGGATAACGTATACGAAGTCTTGTCCCATCCTGGAGGCTGGTTGGTAGCTGCGTTACTGTACTGTTGGCAGTTCCCCCATTTCAACAGTTTGAGTCACGGGATAAGACACGAATACGCTGCTGCGGGGTATAAAATGCTAGCATCTGTGAATCCGGCGATGAACGGCAGGGTGGCGGTTAGGTATAGCATTGCGTGTTTTCCCGTGTGTGTCGGATTGAGTTACTGTGGGGTTACGGACTGGGGATTTGCAGTGGATAGTAGTATTGTGAACGGGTGGCTGACGTATGAGGCCGTGAGGTTTTGGAGAAACGTCGGGGAGTACGGTACCGGGAAGAGGTTGTTTTGGGCTAGTGTTTGGTATCTACCGGCTTTGTTGGTGCTCGCGATGGCGCATAAGAAGGGGTTGTGGGAGGGGGTTTGGAGATGGGTTTCTGGGAAGAGTGCGGATGAAGAGGGGGAGTTTGAGGAGGAGGAGTATGACTTTTATGATCCGCGAGAGAAGGGGAAACAGGATGGAAAGGGCGATTATGGGGAGGAGAGTGGGGAGGTTTCGCTGATTGCGGGTACTGCGAGATAATCACTCAAGCAGGTTGTGTAGACGGTGTAGGTATATAGAATATAGTTGTACATATCGAGATATCCATATATTGCTGCATTGTACGAATAGTTAAATGCAATTTCAATGTCATGTTGACCTTTAACCTTCATCTTAGCTCAAAGCTTCCCAAATGAGTTTTTTGGTATCCATAACATTGTGATGGGGTCCTCTGAGTTAAACCGCACGAGTAACTGCAAATTGTTTAAATTGTAAATTCTTTCATGCTTCAACCTTCGTGCTTGCAATTGGGACTGGAATGAATAAATTTAAATTAAAACCAAGGTTTTGAAGGGACACAAGATCACGCCGACAACACAACTCAACTCAAAAATACAACAATGCGGCTCCTCGACGAACCTCAAGCGTGGACTATCATTTTCAATTTTTGTAATCGCCAAAATAGTCAGCAGAATACATTGATACACATTAAGAATTAAAAATTGATAGTAGTGCAGGTTGCGCATATCAGCTGGAAAATATATTTTGCTAAAGGGGGAAATTGAGGAATGCCATTATAAAAAGCTAGCAAAGCTCTGCGCCAGGCCAGCTCGAAGTACAACTTTCTCCCTCTCATGCACGGCCAACTCACATGTACAACTAAGTAAACCTCCACACCGATTGAATACGTATTGAGACAGCAGCCCTCACAGTCGTTACATCACAGGGCCAGACTCTTTTCCAGCTGGACAACTAAAATCTTATTTTTTCAGATATCCCTTTTTTATCTTATAAACCCATCGCACTATCCACTGGTGTCATTGCAAGGTTCCCCACTCACAAGATATTTCAAGACCCAAAATCCGACCAACCTACGACATTAATTGATCAACCAATATTTTTCTTCCATCTTCTTTCAAGATAGAAAACAGTTATATCAAGTTTTTAAAATGAAAAAAGTTCTATTATATTACTTCTTCCCACGTTGTATCCGCAGGATGCGGTGGTTCCAACGTTTCTTTCGTCGAAAAGGAAGCGCATCCACCTCCCTTTCATCCAATCACAGCAGACACCCCACAACCGAACCGTCAAAATACACGGTGTCCAGATCCTCAATATTAGCGAAAAATTACATGACCGCCGACGAAATCCAACAGAGTCTCCGCGAGATTAAAGAGTTTATGAGAAAAAGACCCACCAGAAACTGGCAGACGTACATGGCTCCCAGTAACTCCTCTGAGAGTCTTTATGCTTCCGTTCAGGAGAACTATAGCAATGAAAGTTTCCACACGGCGACCGAATCTAGCAGCGGTAACGATGATTGGATCGAATTTTGTGACGGCGAGGATCGAGCTACTGTGGATACCACCAACTCGACTGAGACCGAGTCGAGTGACGAAGATAGTCCCTCGATATATAGCGTGTCGAGTGAGGAGAGTAGCGAGAATGTTCAACCTAAAATTCAAAGTCCGGAGCTGGCATCCGTTTCTTTCTATATCAGTTATGGAGACCTGGCTGGTGGGGACAAGAGGTCGCTTAGAGCTACGGTGGAGGATGTTCGGGATGACGAACTGCTTGATTAGGTCATCGATTGAGATATCAGGCTCTCGTCTTGTACTATTATCACACTGTATCATAGAAATCTGTACAATATAGCCACACAATACCCAATACAAATAATATAATAATGATCGGTCTCGTACCCAGACGTCGCAGAGAGCGTAGATAATGATTAAGAAAAAGAACGAATCGAACCATCAGGTTGGACCGTAGACTTCTAAAGTGCTAGAATTGGAATCAAACTTGGTGTATTGCTCAGATCTAATATATCAAAATAAAATAAGATGCACCAAACACCTGTTCCCGAATAGAAGGGAGAGAAATTAGGAAAATAAAGTTTCAGATCTCTAGTTCGCTCTTCTATATATCGCCTCAAATCTATTGCATTGATCCATCTCAAACGCCATGGTCGACTGCTTGTAAATTGCAGGACGGTTCAAGTTCGGTTTTCGGAAATAGGACATATAACGCTCGATCGTGTGAAGGTTTATAGATAAGAGTATATTCTAATATTTGAGATATTCATTAGCTTAGCTTTCTAACCCTCATCACGATAATAGAATTCGATAGTTACCTTTTCACAAAAAGAGGGACTTGCTTCGTCATCATGTCAGCCAGATTTGAGCCTGAGCTCGTACGTCCCGGTTTGGAGGAGTTTTGGACCGGAGACCGGAAACTTGCAACGTTAACAAGTTCATCTGGCTGCTAAGGGCCAGAAACTCCTCGTAGAGCTTCTCCAGGTCTGACGCGCTGAGGGTGCCTATCGCTTTGGCGTTCTTGTAGCGATTGAAGGCCTCAAGGCATAGCGTGCTAACGCTAGCCTGAATTTCGGAGACGGGTAATTTATTGCACCGGGGCATCTTCTCGAATCACAAGAGGACGAGCGGATTGTAATCCTTTATCGATAGTGGGTGGCGGTGAGGGTTAAATAGGTGGTCTCGTGGACGGTTAATAATATGATAAAGATGTATTTGTGCGAGCGGCGGCGGTTGCAGCACGGGCGGTTGTGAGAGAAACGTGGGGCGCCATTGCAAATTTTTTTTTTTTAATTATGGGGTAGAGGATAATTTCCTTTATCTTTTCTAGCTTAATAATATTGTTTTTGCTTTCTTTCTTACATGGTGGAGGATTGAGGAAAAGTGGAGGTTCCAAAGGGGAAGTCCAGGGGATTCTGGCGGCTTTATATGTGCTAGACGGGTGCTTCAGGCTGGGGCAGAAATTTTGAGTCAGCAGGGTTATCGTTGCGGCCGTTGGAGTCATCCCGCCGTGTGGTATTCTGCGGTTGCACAACGCGATTTTTGGGGTGCACGCGCGTCGTTCTATGGGTAATTCTTGCATTGCGCAGCTGGATAAACAGTTGACTGCAGGAAGGACTAGTAATAGCGAGGTTGGGGACTATAGTCTGGGAAAAAGGAAACGAGAAATATATTAACTCAAGTGGGTAGACACCTTTTATCTTGAAGAAATCGAATTCTGACTTTTCGGTTTCAACAGTACAACTTAAAAAAACAGTTAGAGTCTGTATAGCTTCAGTAATCCGCACATGATTAAAAATCAATTTCAAGATGACAAAATATGTAAGAGATTTTGTAAGTTCGAACATGTAATCCAAAATGCAGTCCATGAGCTATTACGAATATACTCTTACTTTCTTCTACCTGTTAACATGGCCTCATAAAACCAACATTCATGTGATTGAGGGATCTCCAGTGCCCCACTATATGCAAGTTCAGTTTGAGTGCCAGTCGCATGATAAGAGAATAGATGTCTCGTTTTCCAGTTTCCCAGCCAAATTTATAAAACAGACACATATGCATATTTATAAATAATACTCCAGCCCGCTTATTTCATTGCCCAGCAACCTTATGCAGCCTTCTATATGACAATAGAAATATATACGGCAAATTGCCGATAACAGTGGAGATATAACACACCCAAAATTGAGGCCCCACTGCCGGTCACGGTATGCGAACGCGACCGTCCTATAAACTAATTGATATTTGAACGAATGTTTTTCTACTTGTTTCTACAACTTAAAAACTCTTGACCTGAATGTTATCACTTTTAAAGCCCTTAACCACATGATATTTTTTATTTGGTCGTCGAGAAATTAATAGTGCCGAGATACCGTTCCATGGCCAGAGCCCTTCACGCGAGACAAATCTGTCAGTTCTAGAATTCTCTGAATCAAAGCTTGCATTTGCATCGCTTCTAGAATTGTCTAATGTTAAAATGCCGAGTCTACGTGGAGAAAACTATCCTCTTAGCTCGAGTTACCCCGGTCGAATTTATTAATAAGAGCGTCTGGGTTCAGACAACAAGGGGTCGGTCAGCCCGAGGACCGCTTTAATATGATCGATTTCGTTCCTCTGGGAGACGAGCAACAGAAACTTTGTTTCGACGACAGAAGAAAAAGGCTTGGGAGGGGTCCCGACTACGACTGGCCCTGCCCAAACTTGTTAACCTATCCGATCGTTCATGTTGAACATTCCGACAACAAACGGTTATAAAATAGAATGATCATTTTTGATGTCATTCCTTAAAGAGATAGCTTGCCTGTCGAGACCCCAAAAAACTTGCTGGTTCGTCGGAAGAGTATATCTTCGTCTTCCGTTTAAAATCCTTCATCGCTCCTGGCTTCAATTGGTAGTATTGAATAAAAGTCACGATCCTTCGACGACTGATACACGCTCAGGCATTTAGACGTTACATTTTTTTGATCAACAACGCAGCTTCAACTTGGAAGTCTCTCATAAGTTGAGGTTACCGGTTTAGTTGATAGATATCATAGAGTTATTTAAACTGACCGCAATGCTACAAACAATCGCTCCGACGCCTCTCCCAGACGCCGCTGCGGTGCTGGATGACTTTGAGTTGGATATCTTTGGTCAGCAGGGAACGCCCGTGTACACCCAAATCAGTCTCATCTACGCCTTGCCGGATAACTCACCGCAGTGGTATCTCAGTATCGTCGAGACTCTCCAATCCGGGCTGGTTCGTCTCTCTGCCAGTTTTCCTTGGATCGCTGGGCAGATTATAGTTGAACATCCTGAAGGGCACCCTGAACATGGAAGCACTAACCACGCACATCCTCATGGTCATGGAGAGTCTCATGATCACGAACATGTCGACCATACGAGCACCGGGGTTTACAAGATCAAATACCTAGACGACATACCCAAGCTCGTCGTGAAGGACCTTCGTGGCGATACGACAGCGCCCACGATGCAAAAGCTCCGCGAGGCTAAATTCCCTTTTAGATTGCTGGACGAATCTGTCGTCGCACCCCGGAAGACCCTCATACTTCCAAGTCCGGATCCTTTGAATGTATGCTTGGTGCAAGCGACATTCATAGACGGTGGTCTGATCTTCACTTTCCTCGGTCATCACGCTGTCATGGATAGCGTCGGTCAGGGTGAGATGATGAATCTGCTCCAAAAAGCGTGTCGCAACGAGCAGTTCACGCCGGAAGAACTGGATATCGGCAATGCTCCACGTAAAAATATTATTCCTCTCTTCCCGGAGGACCACCAGCTAGGCACTGAGCTCAACCACCAGCTGTTTTCATCCCAACCCGGGCCTCCTCCTCCGCCACCCCCTGTCGCAGCGAACGGAAAGCACAAGACACCGCATTTCATCTGGGAGTACTATGTATTCTCCGGACCCAACCTCAAAGAACTCAAAGACGAGGCTTCCAACTCTTTAGCGTCCGGGTATATTTCCACCGATGATGCTCTCACCGCTTTCGTATGGCAAGCGGTAGTGCGAGCCCGTCTGCCACGCTTGAGACCCTCGGATAGGGTCACTCTAGCCCGGGCCGTCAACATCCGTTCCTACTTGAAGATTCCAGAAACGTACCCAGGTAACGCTACAAACATGTCGTTCCACGACTCGATTGCTATTCACCTGATCAGCCATGAACTAGCCGCTGTCGCGACGAATCTGAGAGCGTCGTTGGACCCCAAGACCTCTAAGCTTCGCAATTTGACAAAAGCGTACGCGACATATCTACACCGTACGCCGGATAAAAATAGTATCAATCTCACGGCTACGTTGGACCTCTCGAAGGATATCATGCTGAGTTCGTGGGCCAAATTGAATAGTTATGACTTGGACTTTGGGTTTGGAATTGGAAAGCCGGAGGCGGTGAGAAGACCGCAGTTTACCGGTGTGGAGAGTCTCATGTATTTAATGCCTAGAAAACCGGACGGAGAGATTGCTGTTGCTTTGTGCTTGAGGGAGGACGATTTGGATCGGTTGAATTCGGATGAGGAGTTTCTTAGGTACGGGACTTGTGTGATTTAGTTGGTTGGAGGGGATTTACTTAATTTCTGTCATGTCTTTCGGATGATCCATTTCGCACCGTTTAGTTTGTTCAATATTGAATGTAGCGTATCATTTCTTTATTAAAATGATATTCTGTCAAAAAAAAAAAAGTAAAAAGAATAAAAGTCGCTCCGAGTGTGTCCGTGTCGTGAAGATATATTATGCATACAGGATATAGGATATAAGAACCGACCACGATGGATAAATAAACTAGCTAATCCTTATTATTCCTGCTTTCTGATCGCAAATTTATAGGTCGGGACACCGTCTTCCTCCGTTCTCTCAAAATACCCTCAAACGCCTCGTCGTTAACTTCCATATTCATTTCCTGCTCCCCGTCGTCAAAATGGGTCCACTCGAATCCGACGGTCGGACAATCCACCAGCAAAGGCCGATCCACGATTAAAAACCCCATCTGTCCGGTCAGATAACTGATACGCTCACTCTGGACCTTGGGTATGATGACCAATCGGAAAGACGTCGAGGGCTCGATATCCGCCAGATCCGAGGGAGCAAAGACAGCATTTCCTCGGATTTCCGGTTTCCCCGCCATAGGCATCATTCTATAGTTCGTTTCGTTTTGGATGATGAGCACAGCTATCGCGGGAGTCTGAAGGATTGGTGAGTCGTATTCATCGTCGGCGAAGGAGGAGGAAGTGATGGGACTGCCGCCAGAGGTTTGAAGCTCCGAAGTGGAGTCGGTGGGGCCATCATTGGGCGGAGAGGGGGGAGGCCTGCTGCTGCTGCTGCTGCGAAAGCTTGTCCCACGACCGTTTAAAACATTTAAAATCGATTGGGTGCACCAGCCGAAGCGAACAGCCTTCGAACCAGGATTGTACTACTTGATTTCTTCGGTTGGTTGATTCCGGGCCAAGCTCTCGTTTCGATATTGGAAGATGGCTAGAATATCTCGGAACTTCAAATCGAGATATCAATACTACTCAATAGCTAGTAGAACAGACCCCAGCAGACTACCTAAAAAAGGGACATCTCATCTCACCCGATATGCCCTGTGCTGGACCGTACCTTCCCACCAGACTCTTTCTCTCCCCACGTCATCCGCAGCAGCAGCGGTCAGACGTCGCCGCCTCACAATCCGATGCCCTCCGGTTCTTATATCGACACGGCTGGACCAACTCCGAAGCTAGTTTCCTCCGAAACCGAATGCACCTCCAGCAAGGCGACCAAGTTGATCTACTAATCGCATACACCGAACTGCCATTCCCTTGTCGGGAGAAGCAGTTTTTTCGGGAACTCAGCACCCGCTTAAACCTCCTCGCACTGCACAAGCTCAGGCTGGCGATGTGAGAAAAATTTCGTTTGATACCAAACGGCGAGATCTTTGATCACCGCTCGCATTGAAACCCGAAACGGGCCACCAAAATATCTCTTTCTATAGCTGAAAGTTGCTATTATCCTTACTAGGACAGTGAGTGCTACTATTTTCTTGATATAAATTGTATAAACAATAGCAATGCAATAGCAGCTCTATCTTTCACGACGAATACAGATGTTGCAACCGAAGGCTTCAACACAAACCTACCCTTCGAACCTTTGAATGCAATGCCATTCGTATAATCGTGCAGCAAAAGTGAGAGAAGTGGGCTATACCACAATGCGTCTGTGCACATACAAATAAGGAGGAACCTGTGATTAATACCTGAGTATTAATAATTTTGTAGTAACTCGGGCTGAGCGAGAACAATAGTTTTTCAACTACCCAAAAAGAACTACAACCCTATCCGCTACGGCGTGTTCGACTCCCCTCAAAATCGGGGTTTTTATGCATACGCATGACATCTAATCTAGTTAGCTCTATTATAGAAAGTACAAGAGTAGCCTAGGTGGTAGATGCATATATACATGCAGACTTTAGAATTTGCAAATACCTCTAGAGAAAATTAGCATATCAGCTTTTAATAGAGACGATAAGACAACTGCATAAGCAACCTGTGCAACTGTCTAAAGTATCTAGCTCGAAAGACGGGAATACATATGAACAACGGGACGAGATTTTAATCCCCGGAAACTTTGTGGTGGATTGTCCAGGAGCTGTCCCATATATTCGACCACAATCCCATCCCCAACCTCCCCTCCTCCTCCTCAGCCGGCGATTTTGATAAGTATACTCTATACCCGGATAACCACAAATAATCGATTAACCGAAATCGAAAAAGGATCCACATTTTCTGCCTTATCAGAAGCGAAAATCTTAAGGATCTTAAAATATTATCACGAATCCATTCTACTCTTCCAAATGCCGTGCGCGGGTCCATACATCCCCAACAAAACATACCACACCCCTCGTCCCAGAGACTCCAATATCATGAGACAGTATCTCAAAAACGGGTACACCCGACCCGAAGCCTCGGTTCTCATCCGCCAGCAAACCCTGAGCGCACGGTATCACTTTATCTTTGACGAAGACGACGGCGAGGCCGAACGGGTCGAAATACGTTTCGAATGCCGCGAGCGAGAATTTTTGGAGAAGGAACACGAGCAGGAGAGTAGAGAGATGGCAGCGGCTATTGAGAGAGTTCACCGGCGGAATCGGTACGATTCTCGGAGGTGATTATGGAATTACAGTGGCTTTTTGTTTATCAAGAATATTATCTTGGAGGTTAAGGATATTGGATGGTGATTAGGTGTTAGGAAGTCTGTAAACGATTGGCATGTCTTTGCAATTCGGAGGCTACGAGTTCGATTAGAGGATCATGTTTTACTTGGAAACAAGCGTATAGTCTACTTTATCCAATATCAATTACCAGTCTTGACTCTCGTCGATTACAATGGGCCGGTCATGTATCTATCATTTGACTCAGAGGGGGATACAGGGTATCCATGGCGATCAAAACTTGAAACTGAATATATCTTATGTATCATTGAAATCATATATCTATTATTACATGCATATAAACCTTCCTAATAGAATGAGTGATATTACAACAATAATGTTTTAAAAAAAGAAAAGAAAAGAAATCCCAAGAAAATTCAATATATTAGTGAAATAATATGATAGTGTATCAAAAGGAAAACCCATCTATCCTTTCCTAGAATGCTTCTAAATACCCCTTTCCCCAATCTACCCTTGCTACTTATCGAATACGTGTATTTCTGATGTATATATGAAAAATATGAAAGTATGAGATCCCAAAAGACGCCAGAGCAATTTAAACAACCAAATATAGATAAGGAAACCATACGCTAATGTTACATTTATATGCTGAAAAGAGAAAACTAAAGATAGTCGTCAAAAGAATGATAGATCAACTAAAGCTAGTCAACTGTCTTCGTCTTGTCGGGTGTCCTCGAACCTGCCAGAAAATCGTTGTGCAGATGATCTCTGGAAACTTCCAACGGGAGAGGACACAACCGAACTGGACAGGCTAGTACTGCTGTTATTGTTATGAATCCTAGATGAGTACGCCTCATCGTTGGGTAGATATGTACTATACAATGGAAGGGCTGTAACGCTTCTACTGGTGAATGGATGTCGTTGGAGGGAGAGTGGTTGGTCGTTGTTCGCAGATTTCGATGAAGGAAGTGTCGCTGACGACAACGCGGAACTTGGAGATTGGTCTGGAAAATATCCCATACTATCATCGCCTGGAGGGTCGTCCATAGATTCAGGCAGCTGGAATGGGTCCTCATCCTCGCTGCTACCAGCGATGGCACCTGATTCATCTTCGGCATCCGCGGGGTCTAGTTCAGATGAAGGGGTTTGCCGGACGAGGCGAAAGCGGCTTCCAATCTTCCTCAAGGGGAATCCGATCGTCTCATCACCTGGTGTCTTCACCGCAGAGGGACTTCCGATATGCGCGTTGGTTTTGTTGGATCCTGAAGATATGGACGACGGCTTTGGGGATCTGATTCCGACCTGCTTAGCAGTGTTCAAACTGTGCGACGATCTAGAAGAATTTGGTGAACCGGGAAGTTTGCCGGGGATCGCATCAAAATAGCCTTTACCAGTACCGAGTGTTCGTGTGATGGCTGGCGAAAATTGAGGTAGTTGCGGCGGACCGGTGCTATGTGACCTCCCACGTGTTTTGATAGCGGGTGGATAACTTAATCTACTTTGCATAGGTGGCTCGTAGGTAGCTGGCGGGAAACCGTGAGGGGCTGGTGGCATAAACATCGCAAGTTCGTTCGGGTCGCCAGTGACGGGGCGTTTTCGCGAGATGTTGGACGCCCGAACATGTGTACCATTCCTCTCTGACTTTTCAGTACTCTTGTTGAAATCTAGGTTGTTGAGTCGGAGATCAACTTGGCTACCACTGAAAACAACTTTTGTTCGGAGCTGGTGAATGCATCTATCCAAGGCAAGTTCGATCGCGCAACAGTTTCGAATACGGCTGATCCTAGGCCATGTCGCCTTTTCGCCTCTCAAGCCGGCCTCGACCATAAACTCTGGCGTCGGGTTCTTAATAAGCTTCTGCAGGTCTGCTAGTGGCACCTCAGGAAATATTGTAATATCCCCAGCATATTTCTGCGATAATATCGACTTGGCTTTCGTGAGAGAAGTAGTGAAAATTCCCATTTCCGTCAAAACATTAATTCTATGCAGAGCTTCTCCCATTGCAAGTGAGACAAACGTTGATTTCCAAGCCTCAAGCCCATTTTGGGATTCGCCAGTTCCTTCACGTTGAATCGGCTGCGAAGGTTCTTTTTCAAGGAACGGAACGACGTGCGGATTGACCTGTGAGACGATGAAATGGTTGACATTGAACATTTCGGCCAAGCGCGTCATAGGTAGATCATTATCCACCGACCCATCGATCCATTTTTGAGGTGATGAATTCCAAGGTTCTGCCAAGCCAGTTTTGGGGTTCTTAGCAAGAAGAGACGCGGGCGTGAAAAGTATCGGGAGAGAACAAGAAGCGGCTCTATAAGATTGTTAGTACAGATCAAGAGAGACAGAAGCCTGCAAACTTACACAGCGGACCACACCAGGACGTTCGGAGCGGTGAGGTAATTGAGAAGCTGCGGCAACTCGTACACGCTAGCTGGTGATACGCAGATGTTGAGGATCCTTCTGGTCCGGTTGTAAGCTTCCTGGAAGGTGATGTCTCCCAGCAGGCCGCGCATCACTCGAATGAGGTGTCCGATATCCATCCAAGCGCCCATTTTCAGCATCCTACCGACCCTTGCCATTATACCTTCCGGTTCAGCCGCATGTTCAAAGACGTCCAGTTCGCCGTACGGGAAATGTTCCAGGGTATGGGGGATTTCATTATCGGTTCTGACGCAAAGCACGCTGGCGACGATGGCACCTGCCGAGGCACCCGATATTATGCGTGGCAGCATGTCGGCTTCCCATAATCCTTTTAGAACGCCAATGTGGGTCATACCAAAAGTCGCACCGCCTGAAAGAAGGAGGGCGGTTCTCCCAAATGATTGGCGAGTGGCGACCAGGGATTCCAGTATCTTCTTGGGTGAAAGCTGAGGGTCTGCTGAAGGAGGGGCATTGATCAAGGTGTCTAGAGTAGCGAGCGCTGTTTCGATGTACGATTCGATGAGGTATTTGGTTCCAATGTACGAATGACGGTAGAGCTGCAAAGTAAAATTGCCTTGTTTTTAGTTTTTTTTTATATCCCTTATCATCCGGTAAAAGAAAGATAAAGCTGCAGCTTTTCATGCAAGATGAGAGAATTCCCCTTACCTCAACATTACCCATCCCACCGAGGTGTCTGGTGAGAGTGGTACGGATCAGGAACAACATTCTTCCGATATCGCCACTGATCCTGGCATCCTCTAACTGGTCGAGTCGAGCTTTGACTTGATTGGCATCGTACTCCGAGGATTCAGGCTCCGATTTCCACCGATTGTTGCCGTCCAACTCATCCAGCAGGGTCGCAGCTTCAATCCATTCCGTCTGGGTTTTGGCCTGTGCAAAGTGGGTCGCACGGATCAGCCGAGGAATCCAAGAAAATCGTGCTACGTGGGACAACTCACATTTTTCAGACGGGCTTGAAGAACCAGCCTCTGCTTGCCAGCCTCGTCGATAGCAAAGTTCCGGATGGCATTGCCTGGGTGCTTGACAAAGTTGAGAAGCGGGTTAAGGACGGCCTTTGGTGGTGACGTCAACGGAGAGAGGCCGCTGCTGTTGTGTTTGGAGTGTGTTGGGCCGCAAACAACGCCGAAGCCGGGAAGGTGAAGGAGAGGTTGGTCTCTCAGGAACGACATTTGGTACGGTGATGGTGGTGACAATGATACGAGTACTTCTCAGTGTGTAAAGGATAGGAGTATCTCGAGGGAGGACCAACTAGGGACTCGGCATCCTTCCCTGGAGCCGTGCGAAGGAGAGTCCCTTTTCTATCCTTCCTCGTCCGGTGTCGTTGGGTCGTCGTCGATGACGAAAGGATCCGGTTGCAGGAACGAGGAAGTGTGCCTGGTCGGGGTTTCGTCTGATGTTTAATTTGTTTGCAGGCGATGACTTTCCTATTTTTCTTTCCCACCAGACTAGCAAATGTGAAGCAAACTCGAAGGAGTAAATATTAGGTATGTATTCGAGTGATGATATATTATAATATCCTTCGGAGCAAGGAGGGGTAGTTATAAGCTGAGTTTTTGTTGAGGATATCTGAAATCAACAGAGCTTAAAGTTCCGGACTGGTTGGCGCGAACCGGCGGCACCTTTAAGGTGCCCCAGATTCACTTTTTTTTTATCTTTCCATCAAAGTCCGTTCGCTCACTTGACCACTTTTTCTTTTTCGCAGGACTCTCTCGACTAGACTACGTCAAACAGTTAACTGGGCAGGAGAATTACCCTCATACAAGCCCTTCAACTGGAGCTGCGTCGTCTTTTTGCTGGGGCTTACATGGGGGGCTGGCCCGGGAACGATGCATGGCACAGCACGACTATCTTTGAATTACAAAAAAAATGTGCACACGTGGAACTTGAATTAGTTCTTCCACCTTTCGCCGAAAAAGAAACAACCTCGAAAGAATAAGCTCCGGGTCTAGGTATAGTCCTAGGAGACTGACTAACGACGAGGACTTGTTGATTTCTGTCATTGATATCGCGGTCGACATCGGCATTTTTTTGATACCAACCTAACAAGGACTCAGCGGACGAGGTCAAGTGAGAGACTCTCGATCTGGAAAGATTGATCGGCTCAGCCAAAATTACTGCAGGCATTAACTATTCTCACAGTCACATTTGTCTCAGCTCTTCGACATTCTTCGTGGAATCGATTCTTTCTTTGGCTCGATTTTCTCGATTCCGTGCATTCTTTCAATATGCACATCGGCATCGGTAGCATGAATTCCGTGTTACACGAGCGATGAATTCTTCCGCTGCATCGTCAATCTACAGAGATCTATCTTGCTCGGGAGGAATTTTTTTTAAAAAAAAAAAAAAAAAAACTCATCAACAAAGAAGAGACGGAAAGGAAAAACTCAAGTCCTTCAGAACTTCAACAGCTAGATCGCTTCCCCCGCACTTGCATTTGGTTTTAATCCCCGTCGACCCCAAACCAAGTCACCCCGCAGCTCGAAAAGAGATCTCGAACCCCATGGGCTCCCCTGTCCATCGGCGCATGAGCTGACACACCTGGCCATTTTCCGAGCATACCCCATTCCCATCTTCCAATTTCGGTGTTGTATATTTGGCGAGCTCTCTGCGAACCGGAGATCAGGTCGCCTAGCCCAAGGAGCTTTGCATGGTAACCTTTTTTTTAAGCACTTGCCTCGCAGGAAAAACCCCATCTTCGCCAGCGAATATACTAACACGATAAATTAAGGTTTATTTAATTCGCCATTCGCTGTTCACTAGTGGAAAAACTTGGATAGTTCACATTTGTACTCCAAACCCACGCCAAAGATATATGCTTCACTGGTGATATTTTGGCAGAGTAGTTCAAGAAAATATCGAAAAATCGAAATTTGGGTTGTGAGGAGGCTCCAAAGGTCATCCGATATCACTTTCACATGCGAATTGAAAATTTTACCAAACTCATCGATCATCGCATCGCTTGGAATGAAAGCTAGAAAATCAATTCGGAAAAAAATTATATAAATGCCTCCACCATCTTCCTTTAAAAAAGAATCATAAAAATAATCCCCAAGGGTCCTGCAGCCCTGAGGAGAGGGTCATCTGTTCCAAAGACGGGACGTTAGCTCCGCTAATTCATGAGACTTTCTCGTTAGTTCACCATTTTTACGGTTTCAAGCGGGGTACCGAATTTCAACATCGACTTTGAATAATTTATCATTTTTATCAACGAAGACAACAAATCATAAAAAAAAGCTGGGGCCTGAACTTATTAAATTCATGTGAAAATATCTGACGTCCTTGAAAGACCCTTGGATATATTACACAGGCAAACAAAGAATATCGAAGGAGCGATTGACGGTATATCACATGACCAGAACCACCATAGTTCATTCCAGTTGGCTAGTTGTCGATAGATTCGATTAGCTGTCGAACTTTTTTTTATTGTCAACTACTAAGCTCCAATCTGTAAGTTATTTATAATTCAGAATAGGTAAAATTCTCCTTGGCAACTAATTTATAAGCTGAAGGGCTCAGAAATTGAACTATGAAACGAAAAGTGGCTCTTTGTCAATATCAATAATGTCTTCACGATCGTACGAGTCCATTCATGATTCATTGCATTGCGATGCTATATGTTATAAACCCTGCGCCAATACACTTGTCCGGAGATAATGTTCCTTAGACCTCTAGATCCGCACATAGATAACATACTTGTGATCTAGGTTATTTCTTCGAAGCAAATTTAGTGCCTCTTTGCGAAAAAGAAGTACAAGATTGACCTCATAAACTTGATATATAAGGGGAATGGCAAGATAGAACCGCAGGCCGCATCTATTTGATATGCATAAACAATGACATTCTTCTATGAAGAACTCGAATGCTACCTTCCGTCTGCAGATATATAGGATTGGTCTCATTTAGGATCAAGGCGAAACCAAACTTCCAACATATTACCAACTCGCTTTTGGTGTTGTAAACTCCCATCTCCCAAATGCAGCCCCACACACGAATATATATGCATAGATATACCGCGCAAAGGCTTCTCTAGCTCCTGTAGAAATCGAGATTCATTTTCCTCACGCTCTTTTCAACAAAAAATAAATGACGTCTCACGAACCGACTAAAGAATTCCCTTTTCTTTCGCTACCCCGCGAGCTACGGGACGGAATCTATGAACACCTTCTGGTATCCGAACCGCCGCCCATGCCTTCCTCTGTAACACTGGACAGTTTCTCGAATGTTTTTAAGCGTCGGGATCTTGCTATATTCCAAACATGTAGGCAAATATACGAAGAAGCCGCGGAAGTATTTTACAGCAAGAACACATTTTCAGTGCAAGTGCGTATTCAGCGTTATGTTAGCGGCGCCCCTACGTTCAGAAAATGGATTCTCATCGAGCACTCTGCGCCGTGGGAACAGCTTGATTTTGCTTATATCCCACCTACGAAATCGAGGTAACACGCCGAGTCAACATTGCATTCAAATTCTTTTATTTATTTTTTCCGGTTTACTTTTCAAGCGAGTGATATTATTCAACTGCAGCCTCTAACAGCCGGGATCTGAGTAGAAACGAAAGTAACTCTACGGATCTCCTCAGCGAGCCGACGGACTACGTCGGTCTATATAGGCCGATAAGTGATGAACACCCAGTCGGTGTCACTTTTAAAGCGGCCATAGTACCACCTTCTACTTTATCTATCCGCCACGGGCAGATGATTCGACATGTGGATGTTCATATCAAAGTTGCTCATGTCCTCCTATTTACGTTGACCCGGGATGAGACGGGCACATACAGGAACTTTACCAGACATATAGGGGCGAGGATCAGTCGATTTGCGCCTCGGGCACTTAAAACCATCAATGTCGACACATCATACCGCTTGAAAATGTTGTTAAACATGAAAGTTACCGTTCCTTTTCTCACCAAAGGTTACACCTACTTGATGGAATTGGCGTCACCATTAGCTCGGGGTGACTATCGTGTTGTCACCGATATTGACGAGGACTTGAATAATTTAGTTGAAGAGGGTACTGTGAAGAAGATCCAGAGGGAGGTATTCGAGTCCGAGGCTTCCGAGGACGATGACGAGCTGTTGGCGGATGTTCAGATGGAGGAGGGATGTCATCTGGCGACGGTGCAAGGCAGGCTGGTTGTGCAGCCGGACGAAGCTCTGGATTGACCCAAAGCACTGCCGCCTTCAGCCAAATTCTTGTGTTTAATAATATAAACCATCATAGATGGTATCATAACAAAGAAGAATAGATGTTCTGATCATTGTCTCCAACATAATTCATCGGTCGTCCGTGATTAGTCAGCACACCACAGGATCCGCGGCGGTGTTGCGTTGCGATAACCCCACGTCACCATCATCAGCTTGTGTTGCTGTGAGCGACAAGAGAGCGACGAGGAGCGACAGGCCCAACTCGAACTTTCTCTCCGCAAACCATCCAACCAATCTCACCAATTTCATCAAAAAATAATATCGCGAATACTTGGCTTTAATCGAAAGAGTTGCCCGTCATGGACACCATCCGCCCTCTTCTCCAGCCGATAACAACGAACCTACCGGCCCCTATCCGAAACCTAGGCATCTCTCTCATCGGCGACCACTGCTACACGTCTCTTATCGAGAATATTGATGTCACCGATGTTGCCTGTATCAAGCTCGGCATCTCGAAGGGTCTCGGCATCGGCATTATCGCCGCCGCATCCATCGTCAAAGTCCCCCAGATTCTCAAAATTTTAAACTCCAACTCCGCAGCCGGCCTCTCCCTTCTCTCGACTCTCCTCGAAACGGATGCCTATGCCATCTCGATCGCCTACAATTTCCGCAACGGCTTCCCGTTCAGTACCTTTGGCGAAACCGCATTGATTGTGGTCCAGAACCTTGTCATCGCCGTTTTAATCTTGCATTTCACCAATCGTGGCGCCTATGCTGGTGCTCTCGTCGCAGGCTTTGCCGCTGCAGCCTACGCGCTCTTCAGTCCCAATGTCGTCAGCGAAAAGACGATGACTTTGCTCCAGGCCTCGACCATTCCAATCGGTCTGGCTAGCAAGGTCCCACAAATCTATACCATTTGGAAAGAAGGTAGCACCGGACAACTCAGCGCTTTTGCTGTGTTCAACTTTTTGGCTGGCAGTTTGGCTAGAGTGTTCACTACTCTTCAAGAGGTATGTTCGATATCGGCGCACCAAATTTTTTCTCAGCATGGAAAGATAACTGATACGGAATTATTTAGGTTGATGACCCATTGATCCTTTGGAGTTTCCTCGGCGGCGCCATCTTAAACGCGGTTTTGGCAGCCCAGATGATCTATTACTGGAACTCTTCTTCCCCCGCCAAGGGCAAAAAGCGCTCGAAGAAATCGTTGAAGGCAATCCCCGATACTAAAACCCCGGAAACTCCAGCGAGGACCAGATCTAAGGGAGTCGCTGAAGTCACCATGGAGACTGCGCTTTCGACCGATGGCGGAGCCAAACCCGTCACTGGCAGTATGAGAAAGAAGTCAAGAAAGGCTTAATCCCATTTTTCCCCTTGTAATTCTTGTTTTAGCACGCTGCGCATTGTATGTTGAGTTTTGCGCCTGGCTTAAAATTTATGCCCACCTTTTTTTTTTTTTTTTTCTCATCCTTATGTTTTTTGCTTTTGTCGACCATCGGATAATGTAGACGGCGTGTGGGGAAAAGGGTTGTTCTCTCGAGTTGCTCTTTTGAATAATAATGGGTACCCTGTTAGAACTGGTTGGTGATAGTTTCTGGCCAACCAATTTTGAGAGTGTAATATAATTTTCTAATGACAAAGAGACTCGGCTATCATTCGTCGGAGATTTCGGAACTGAACTGCAATCACGAAAATTTGTCACGGTCAATATATATTCCATAGAGCTTAATATGTGGCTAGATGCGCCTTTCTAGTTTATATCTACATTCGAATTTGCTATACTAAATACTAATAACAAAAAAAGGAAGTGAGCAAAAATTAGACTGTTCAGGCGGAATTTGGAAGATATATTTGGACAATAAATGTAAACTTGACGACTTTACAAATTTGAAAGCTAGTAATACGGTTGAAGAAAGTTTTGTAGTAAAAGTGAATAGATAAAGTGAAGGGGGAAAAGACTCCGCTCGTCCTCTGCGAGGGAGAATCATTTATAAAGACATAACCGACTAACAAATAAAAATTTAGTTTGAAGCAGTAGCTTGTGGAAATAGAATCTGAAATGACAAAGAAACGTACAAAAACGCCGTTATACTGGAAATATTTGCCCAAGGGATATACTGAAGTATTAGAAGGAAAATCAAAAACCTCTCGTAGGGGGGGGGGGGTATGCAACCTAACAAAAAGAAAGAAACACGCTATTGAAACAAATCCCACACTAGATGGGTAAATAACATGAAAACTGTGACATAAGAAATATCAATCAACTTTTGGGTGGGGCGATATATATAAATTATACAATGAAAGCCAAAAACGAACTCTTTCCCTTATTCAAATTGTTACCTAGTTGTGACGTCTACTCCACCCCATGGCGCATAAATTCCTGCAGCACCGCTCTCTCTGCTCCTTGGAACGTTGGATAAAATGCTACCCCTAAAATTTCCGGGGTCGTGCTCTTCATCCATATCAACATCATCGTCCTCGTCATCAGCGTCATCACTGCTACCATCTTCTTCGTCATGATAAGGAACATGCGGAATCGATGATATGCTGTTATGATGACCACTAGGTCCCGCGATGGATTGAGTGTTGGCAGTGCTCGAGGCGATGGCTGGGGTCACATTGCTCAAGATTGCACCAGAAGGATTGTTCATCGCGAGAACATTGAGGGACTCGAGGGCACCTGGTTCAAAGTCATCCTTCTCAAGGATACCGGGTCCGATTCCGAGATCTTCAATGCCACTCCGGTAGGGTGCACCGTGACTATGTGTGCTGTGAAGACTCGTGCGGCTATTCCGGCTTTGAAGGCTGGTGCGTCCGAGGTTGATGGGAACGTAGCTGCTAGATGCGAAGCTAGCAACTGGTGTCCTTCGCTTCGGTGGCCTACCATCCATGTAATCTTGAATTTCAGAAGCAGGTGTGGTGGCAGCAAGCTCGGCTCTCTCCGGGAAGATATCCTCATCAGTGACCGCATGGGAAATTGGATGCTCCGCTACTCTCATCTCCTGGAGCGATTTGGCAGAGGCCTGCGAGTTCCATTGATACGGGACGGTCCAGCAATGAGCTCGGTACTGACAGTAGTCCTCGTCTTCACCATTGCGAGAAGACTGAGGCTGTTGCTCCCATGAGGGTATGCCCTTTGTTGGCGCGCATAAAAAGTAGTCCACATTCTCCGTCCATTTGAGACCAGGTGCATCAACTGTGATGGTGGCGAGAGTCTGGAGAATGGCGTAGATGAGCAACCATCGGCCTTTCCTTGCATCGTGAGGATCGATCTCAATAGTTCCATCGGTTTTCTCCATGAGCTGGTAGGCGGCAACTAAACTATTGTTTGGAGACGTGTACAAGGCGTCTAGATTGGTAGCTTGGATAAGCGCTAGGGCGTTCTCTTTTTCGATAGTTTTGTCAGTATTTGCAGTTCGCTTGCCGAAAAAGTTGCTCTGCTTTTTGGATCTGATAGTTGTCGAGGCCTTGGCTTCCGGGACCAATGGATACGGGTGAGGGATGTGAGGATACTTGTTGTTTCGGTCAAAGGAGAGAACGATGTCGGTAAATTGAAGCGAAGTGTCATCAGCGCGGAACTCGTGTTTATATGGGTTAACAAGTTTCTGGGAACTAGGGGTCCTAGTGTGAGAGCTTGTTGAGGCCGAAGAAGAGACAGGACCGGAGGGTTCCCACACAACATCTTTGTCCACCAGAAAGTCGTATAGAGCATTGAAGTCGCGTTGCAACTGTTGATAGAGAAGACGCCCAAACTTCTCACCAACGGGTGGCCATGACCCAAAGCGGGCCTGGTAGTGCTTGGCTAGGAACTTTTGGAAGCGGTCGAATGCGTGGCGGGCGGGAGGGTATCCAGCGGACATGTAGGGCCAGATCTCAGGGAACGTAAATTGTCCATGGACAAGCAAGTTGTCACATCTGTCCGTCCTAACCTGAATGTTGAGGCTGGCTCGATCGAGCTGCGCCCGTGTAATAGGAGAGATTTCCTAAAGCCATGGCGTTAGTATTGAAATCGGACAGAGGTTGTTGAAGAAAACTCACCTGGTAGTCCATTGAAAGCTCGAGTCTGTTCATCATTCCCACGCAGTGAACAAAACTCTCTTTGTATAGGTCGACAAGACGGTACTTTTCGGAGAATATGAGCATTCCAGCAGCCAGGTCAGGCATATTCCTAATATCGTCGAACTCTCTTCTTGTAAGATACTTCAAAAGATCGCCGACATTGTCATGGCCTGGTGGCATGTACAACTCCATTCGTTCAGCGAGATCCAGAAGGGTCTGTCCAAAAGTCGTGCCAACGAGAGATCTGTTGAACAAGACGGCAAAGAAATTGCGGGTTGTCGCATGATGTCGGTAAATGGCGGCCCTGTCATTCGATCTAGGGGCTGGAAAATGTAATTCATGGGCGATGCCCTCAAGATCCCAGCTACCGTGCGACGGATTCGAACCGGCATCGTTTCCAACAGACATCATAGACGACGACATGCTTGTCGGGGATTGTGGTAAATCATCGTAGTCGTACAAAGAGCCAATGAGGAATGGTGAATTGGTAGAACGCAAAGCAGACGATCGTATCCTAAACGAAGGTTGCCTGAACGGTTGGTCTTCTTTGGATTTCGAAAATTTGTCGGACAAGTACACGAGAGTATCTCCATCTGGGAACCACAGTTCAGGGTCCTATAATTGACACGAAGTTAGTAAATTGATTTAGAAACGCCAAAAAAAAAGCCCAATACAGCTGATATTGTGAACATACCCGCCTGCTAAGGCCGGTCCAAATGGTACACGGCCGACCACCACCTTCCCATCGCTTTAGAGCTGGTGCCGACTCTATATCAAGCTCTAATCTAGGTTTCGCTGCAACAGGGCTGATCTTTTCCGCTAGAGTGCCTCGAATCTTATCTGATTTGGAGTCGATGAAGGAACGAAACACGGATTTTTGATTCGAAGACGACCGACCAAAGGACCTGGAAGAAAACGAAGATAGGCTAGGTGAGCCCGTGGACGTCGCAGGCGTAGCCAATCCACCATGACCAAACTTTGCAACTCCACCACCTGTAATCTTATCTAATTTCGAACGAGCCCTCGCCGAACGCTGCGCCATTTTGCCTGTTGACGGAGGCCCAAGATTATATTTTCGATTGAAGCCCCTCCTGGTGGGGCGATTTCGCGAGAGTCTCGAAAGTTGCAGTCGACGTCGTTGTATTTCAGAGAGGGATCGAAACTTGAATATCGGAGAATCGAATGTAGGAGTGACGCAAGGGAAAATGGTGTCCTTTTGTGGATGATCCAACTTTGAGACGAGCCGTGTCGCGCTGTTGTGCACAGAGGAGGTTGAAAGGTTGGAGTTGGATGTCCCTGGGCCGGTTGACAGTTTGGGATGTTGGCTGAAGTGAAGTTCTCTCAAATTCGGCCCCCTCGCTTTTTCCAAGATGCTTACCAGCCTACTTTAGGTTATCCAGCCGCGGCAACTAAACCGAAACCCGAAGACACGCCCAAAAAGGCAGCGGATTTCCTAATATCGGCGACTCTGAAAAAGAAGCCGCACCCGAGGAGGAGTATAGCAGTCTTATGGTCGTTCTCCTTTGCCTTTCGCTCGCACGCGGCGAAAGAACTGTGGGGAAACGAAAGTGGACGATGAGAGAATAAAAGGCAGAAGAGGACAAGAAGAAGGGAAAGGAAAAGATAGCCAGCGGAACAATCGCTAGCGTTGGGCCAAGGTGCAGGCAGGAAGGCAGGTCAATTTCGATTAAGCTGGGAGTGGAGAAGATAGACCGAAAACCTCACACTAGCATGCACGAAGCGGCAGAGAGGGAAAAGGCAGAGAAATGAAAAGAGACAATCGCTATCTCTCTCTCTGCTGCCTCTGCTCCGCCTTGTTGTAAGTATAGTATGTTATATTTGAGCGAATGTACAGGCGTATGTACTATTCGATCTCGAATCCGTTTTTTGGAGTGGTGGTGGTTGGTGGTGGTGGGCAGGTTCGTTATCAATGGACGCCTCCACTCTTCTCGGTCAGACAATCAATATACGTAAAGTTTGTACCAAATCTCACACTGGCCGGACCTCTGATATTCCTAGCAGGGACCTGGACGCGGGGTCTTGGAGTTTTCTTGGTCAAGGAGATCTTTTCTCTTGGAACATTCTTTTTTTGGATTTTGAATTTTTGCAGTGAACGACGACGGCGTCTTCGCATTCAGTCACTCGAATTAGAGACTTCGGCGTAACGTGGTACTGTATAACCACCTTTTGCTTTGTTTGATATCTTGACCGGTTGATCGATTGATATCGCTCTGCCGGGCTGTGCGGGTGGAGTCGGGTAAGGTAAGGAGTGATAGGGATTTGTGCGTCCGTATGATATGTCTGGCGATATCTATTTTGTGAGTTCGAAGAGGAACTTTGTCCGCCTCGCGAAGGAGATGTTATTATCACTATAACTATCACAGAGACTTGTACTTGTACTGCACAAATCTCCCCTCGGAACAAGGGAGGAGACAAGCAGGTTGGTTATAGATGCATCCTTCTAATGGATCCGTGGCCACAATGGAATGCACAAAAAGCTTGTGTTCAACAATCGAGCCTGCGATCTTCCACCGAACGAACCATTTGACACCCCCGACGCAATCATTTCAGCGAAGGGGCTCTGCACTCCGCTCTGGCTGGAGTCACACGTTGCTTTTTCGAGGTGATGCGGGTGTTTGAGGTCGCCGACTGCAAGAAAAAGAAGATCCACCCTGCTCGCGGACGAAGCTGGCCCCACCCCAAGACTAAGCTAGGGAAGGCAATAAGCCGATTAGATGCTGCATTGAGCTTTCTGTTTTAATTGATTGGACGGGCATTTAGGTGTTTTTGGGAGCTGCTCTCGTCGGGATGGGAAAATTGCTGGCTGATATGATATGATCGAAGAAATTGAATCCACGCGTTAAACAGTTTTGCTCGAATATCAGATGTTGAACGCGGCCGATAACGACAAGCCGAACAAAAGATATCAACCAGACTCACTGTTTCCGCATGTATATTTTCATACACCTCTGTCGATTTGCATGTACGAGTACACCCGAGTGTATTCAGATCCGAGGAATGCAATCGCTATCGCGACAATTGGAATATCCGGAACAAGCAAAACGCCGTATTCATTATAAGAGCCGGCGTATTAGCGAAATTTGGATTCGCCATGATGCCAACCAATATCATTCCTCGATGACGGCGGTGATGAAGCGTCAAGAGCTCCGGTGTCTCTCAAAAATGCGAACCAAGTCTGACAAATTTACCCTTCGGGGACCATTGCTCCAGACATTTTGCTTTGTCCAGACCTGGCGCCCGAGCCATGGCACTCTTCAATGCCCAGACAGGCGACTGAGATTCGTCATATTTGAAGTATTCACCGAAGAACGTGCCAAAAGCAACAAGCAGGGTTCGAAAGGAAAGACTTCCGATCCGTCTCCACCTTAGCTTTTCATCCTCCCAACCGATCCTGGCGTAGTGAAACTCGCATTTCTTTCAACGGTGAAGTTTCAGCGATATATTCGCCTGAGATTTTTTCCCCTGGGAATCGATTGATCAAAGAATGCCACTGCCTACCACTTGGTGTTCGCCATGCCTGTGCCCATGCACGCAGATTTGATCCAACCGGCCGGCGACCAAACTGCTAGTCTCACGGTTGCTTTTAAACATTGGTATTTTTTGAAAAAACTTTTCTTTTTGCCATCGGCACTCTGACGAAGTACTCTTGGCCAAGATCGAGATCTTGATTCGAAAGAACACGCGCAATTTGCATACCGCTTGGGCTTTCAGCTTACAGCGAGGCCAAAATTAGATGCTTATCTTTTGCCTGGACTTCGAAGAATTTGAGACCTCCCATTGGCCGACGGTCGAAAGTCAAAATGCCAACACTAAATATGCGGCTCTGAACTAAGTTTAAAGCCACACCCAATAATGACATCTCAACCTCCATTTCTCGGGCCTACATTGCATTTCTCAACATTTCCGACGTATGATGGGTAAAAAAAACCCCTGGTTGTGTTGATGGCAGGTACCTCTGCATATCCACACTAATTCTAATTCTAATTGGGACTAATAGGTAGTGTACATGCCATTAGCGTCAATCACTGCCTGACAACATGCATGCATTGACTGCAGTAATTCAATAAAATAATCCTCAAAGACTGCATCCCACGTTTTATTCACATAATTACAAAAGTCGTTATAAAATGGTTTCTCAATATTATTATATTTATCCTCAATATAGTCCTTCATCCAGTTCCATACAGATTCAATAGGATTCAGATCAGGTGAAAATGCAGGCCAGTAAATAACATAAATACCGCAATTTTTAAAATCCTGAATAGTGCCTCTGGCAGAGTGGGATGGTGTACTATCTTACATCAATACCAGTGATTCACCATATATACACTAGCACCATGTTACCCAGCCGTCTATAACAGGCACAATATGGTCCCTATAGCTATTTTCATTGATTTTGCCCCAATCCTTCTCCCAAAACACACTAGGACCTTTGCGTACACCTGCGAAAAAACCCTAAAACATCCAACCACGCTTGCACTAGTGCCTTTCAATAATACATATAGCATCCCACTCCTCTCCAATGCATCTCATCACATATTATTACCTGTAAGTGCCACCAGTTACCCAAATTTCATCAGTCCAGAGTATAAACGCCCATTGTTCAAAAGTCCAGTTTACATATTCTATAGCCTAAGCCAGCCTATCTTGCCAATTCTTCTCTGAAATTAGTGGTTTGCGACGTGCAATACGGCATCTGAATCCCAATCAATATAACGCGTATCTAATAACATAAACACCAAACATGCCATTAAACAATACCATTGACAGTTCTAGGAACGTCATCCTACGTGTAGTTTGTAACATACACACGTATTGCACTAATTCTTCTTCCTATTCAGTAGTCATAAGGCATGGCCAACCAGAACTGCATCCAGCAGTAGTATTGTCAGTACATATTACAGTACGAATCTGGTATTTAGTGAACTTAGTAGTATTCGCAATCTCAATTAATTCCATTAACTATTCGTAATATAGGTTTCGTACATACTGCCTTTCGGCAGTAGTCATTTGTTTCGTTCCAGTGGCACCTTTAAGACGCGGCATAGCGATGGTGATAATGGTGGTGATGGTAATGGCGATGGCGATGGTGATAGTAATAGCAATGGTAATGGCGGTAATAATAGTAGTAGTAATAATAATAGTTCTAATTAAATGAGTGGTACTTTCGGTGGTACTTCGAGGTACATGCGCACGGACGGACAGGGGGTTTTTTTTTTGTTCAAGACTATGTCAATCTGTGGAACGACATCCAAGATCGGATGAAAATTGCTTTTGTCCCCGTATCTCCTTTTTCGAAATCTCCTGCAAATCTTCTAGCACCCCTCTCAATTCGATCACCTAGGTTTTTCTCCCCTATTGACAGTGAATTACGTGACATATCCTTCCGGTGAGATAATTGTCAATACGTAAAACCCGAATATGTCCTCGTCTGTGTTTGGGTTTGTAGATTTTTCATTGATAAAATTTATAACGGCCGGCAGGAGCTACGAGCACAGTATTACGTTCCTTTCTTCCATAGTCCAATAGCAAGCCGCCGTTCGATCACGGGCATGAGTCCATGACTAACTTCATGACGCCAACCTCGTGGCTAAAGATGCCATAAAGCAAGGAGTAAGACTTTTTTTTTCCCTTTCTACTTCGTAGTTCGGAGTTCCGTAGTGGAATGTTGGAACCAGATTTCCCGCCGGGTGTTTGTGACCCAGTCGCCGACGTTGTATTAATTTGCGTTAGGTTATTTTTACGTGATCCCTTTCCCATGATCCCTAGGGCGCATCCGTCCCGACATTTGGCACCCAGCACGCCTAAAAAGGTTGGAAATGCCACACGTGATCTTAATTAAATTTCTCGCCACTCCCAGAAAACCTTAAACATAGAAAGGAAGCAAAGAAAGAAAAAAAAATTTTCTCCGTGAAAATCTGGGGTAACGGGTCTGCCCGACCATGCATGGAAGCTAAATTCTAACTAAATCGAGTTACTCTCAAGCCTTCTTGAATAACGGCTTTTTAATATCTAATGATCGCCTTATTACATCTTCGTCTAAATCTTGATCGGGGTCATAAGCGTGTTAAGTGAATACATGAAAGTTTACGAACGACGTAGTCCGATAGAACGAAGTATTTGGAATCCTAGTATGCATCATAATACGTTAACAAAGAATCAAACCACGATTGGTGACTTCTTGCGTATTAATTATCCAGAGCTTGTCTCCAGGGTGCAAAGTGATCATTACGAAAAAAATCACGGCACAGTCCAATGTCGCAATATGTCAGTGCTCCTATTAGTAATATTTTATCGAAAATATATCGAACAAACCGGACCCTCTAGTAAGTGACGCAGTGGTGACTGGGAACCCAATATGTATTCCAAGCACCTCGCGCTAGGCGTCAGATTTTAATATACCTTATTTTCTGTTACGTACACTTAATTGAGCCCGTATTCAGAAAGACTACAATGTCGCATATTTTAGATGGAAGTTACCAGTCTCAAATCTCTGTTTTATAAGACAGTTGCAGTGCTCCTGTATATTATAGAAAGCGGAGCCCGTGGAGTTCCGAATCTCCATCTACATAAAAAACGATATTAATGATCAACCTTATTCGCGCAAACACTGACCTTCCGTTGTTCGCAGGGGTGGCTTTTCGAGACTATGGATAGTATTCGCCCATGGGCCTTCCTCCCCTGCATATGTCTACATTGGGGTTGGCATGCGCTCCTTTTGGCGTATCAAACACTGGCCTTCCGTTGTTCGCAGGGGTGGAGTTGGCATGCGCTCCTTTTGGCGTATCAGACACCTGTATACGAAAGATAGGAGACCGTGGTAAGTGAACGTAGCATAACCTCGAGTGCAAGAATTTGCTAATGCATCCATACGCATACTTGCATTCGAAAATTGCTATATTGATATTTGAACAGGCTCCTTTGGTAAACGGAAGCTTCAATTTTAGTCGTCAATGGATCTTGTCATAACTTCGGTAACAGATTGCACTTCTAGTAAATCTAGAATGACCTCGGATTGCGCTGCGGTGCTCTCTCACATAAAGCGTAGCAACTCGACTTCGAAATGGCTATAAATACTCGGTCGCGTAACATATGCGTCAACATCTTATTGATAAAAAGAATGAATCTTGGCTTGATTAGCTAGTCATTACGATTTTGACATATATCCCAATTTCTATTTTAAAATTTTTCTCTTTGGAAAGACAGCATCAGCTACAGGTGGTTTCATTATTTCCACGCCCTCCCTTTTGGGCTCAATTGTTTGTATGGGAAACAAGCCCCAAAACGCCTTATAAGAAAAAATTTTTTGACAAGAAAAAAAGAATTATCATCAGTTGACCATTCAGAAGCCCTCAAATCAGCCAAATCTTGCCGCTAAACTATATCTGGGGGGCGTGGAATTTATGAAATAACCTGTAGATCCAAGAAAATGAATATCGTGGAGTACCACGACATTATGACCTTGGGTTTTTGAATTAGCAATAAGTAACATATGTATAAGATGGCTCCTTTGAAATGTGTGAATCCCGGGCGGGGATTGGACCTAAGATCCTAGAGGAGAAATTTTCGAAGAATAGCCCGATCCAAATATGAGGTCATATCAAACGAATTTATATGGGAAATTTAGATGTCGGGTATCACGATACCTTGCATGCCGGATGCCATCCTAGTTCAGACAAGTTTGGTACGTTCTGCACCAGATTTGGCCTAACGCCACTAGATGTTTGAGATGTGGCTGGCGTTAACTGCTCAAGAACTTCTTAAGCTTTACGGGCAAAGAGAGCACTTTGTTATACTTAATGGTATCGTTATATCAAATTTTAACTAAGTATGGCTCATATTTTGTTATATTATTACTTAGTAAATAATTCTGAAATTAGACGTGTAATGAATCTATCACTATGATGGAGGACCCTCAGAACAGCTATCGCGTATATTGGTTGGAAGAAACTATACAAAACAATAGAACCGCACGCCCAAGATTCGGAGTCACCCAGATCCACGCCCCAGAACTCGCAGAACAATATTTTTACTGGTATAATTCTTGAATTTCCCCTTGAGAATAGTGACATTTGATGTTCCGCGAAAATTAAATTAGCTAGTTCACAACACAATTCGGTAGTATAAACACTTCACCGACTCGGCATAATCTCGAGCTGGTTTCAAGCGTCACTTAGTGGCCTAGTGGGATATGAATCATTTTGATTCAAGGTTTTATGCGTTGTGAAGACGTTTCCGGAAGAGAAAATTTCTAGTTTTATAATATGCAACCATGGTCGCTCAGTTGCAGGCATTTAATATCGTCAGACGAAATAAATCAGCCTGCCGGTTTGGTGTTCGGCAGTTGTCATACTAGGTGAGTGGATACTCTAATGTGTGAGTCGGCTGCTAGTCCATCCGGTTTTTATAACGTCGGGGTATCGGAGCTAGCTTAGCTAAACAAAAACCACGGGGTTTGCCAGTCTAATACTTTTGATTACCATCATCAACAAATCTCACATTTTCTACACAACACGTCCGGATCCGTCGATACCGATATATACGTGCACGTGCATCGATTATTATACTCCAAAAATACAATAAGTCGCAAAATCAAGTATCTTTAATTCTCATAATGGCAGCTTCGAGTGATAGCCCCAAAAGGTTGTATAATACTATTCCCCATAACCCACAGTTACCAATAGTCTAATCTAACGTTCTATCGTCAACCGCCAGTCAATTCCTAACCAACTGGCTTACAAGACCGGGCTGGCTTATTATCTGTTACATCTTGAACTTCGTTTTAGCTATCGTGGGATTCACCACTACTTATAAACTTGTAGGAGATCTTGTCATGATTGGATATGTAAGTCAAAACCCAGCATTTCCTCCGAAATTGCACCAAATTCCAATTCAATTAATTTTGACATTAATATGTATATGATATGTATAGACCGTAGCAGGAACAGCATGGGCCTATGCTCTCTTTATCAACTTTCCACGCCCCAATTTTAAGAATCATTATTACAAGATACGCATTTTGAGGACTATTGGTTTTATATTACTGGGTATCATGTAAGTCTTTCATCGTACATATACTATATACACTGTCAATCTTTTTTCCGACATCAAAGGCAGCGACCTAACGGCATCGAATTTCTAGAATGATATTTTTCGGATTTTCAATCTCGGATAATGTAAAGCATAACAAGCGCGCCGTATACCCTGTGCGCATCGTACAGACTTGTGCAGAGTTTTCTGCCGTGTGAGTTTTCGTTCTATTCCTTTATTTCGCGCTTTCTTGAATTTTGGGGGCTGTTGCTGATGGTGAGGGATGTTAGTGTGTCCTTGGTTATGAATATTGGCGGTTTATATGGGCTTGACGAGCCAGACAGAAGCGAAAGGTACCGGTAGTTGAAAGATTTGAGATGAATTATATATTATTGTCTTTTTTTTCTTCCTTTTTTTTTTTTTTTTTTCTTCCCATGCCGATTTTCCTACCCAGATGTTAAATATTATACCTATCCTTATCCGAATTTCCAGTTTGCAATATTATACCCTACCCACTAGGACCGGGACTACCTACCCACATGAAATACTTGTTTACATCCAAGTTCTGTGAGCGTATTATTCAAGTGCTGTAGTGCTAAGTCTATATGCATGGTATTGCCCAGACAGGTCTCTCCTTCAGGTATCAGTATATAAATACTTTTTTGACGTTGGATTTTAGCCTCATCGTCAACACCGCGCTCAGAATCCCATCTTCTTTCCCCCATTACGCTGTTCCGAGCTGCTTTTCTCGATCGATAGAAGGATGTCATACCCGAGGCCCATTCTGACGAGCGAAGAGCTAGCGAAATGGACAGGGATGGGCGTTCGGGTTAGCCTGGCTGGCAAAGTTGGGGCAGTCCCAACAAAACCAGCCCCGTCGCCGGGTCTCATTGGCCGCGGCTTGTTTTTGATTGTTTTTAGCGAAGGAAAGCGCAAAAGGATTGGAAAGTGGCCGAACTGCAATTCATCTCGAACAGGTAGGTGGGCGTAGCTTCTTCAATCACTTCAATCATGGTGACCTGATCGAAACGTCTTCTCCTTCTCCTTCTTATTATTTTTCTTTCCCTTCTTTCTACTATCGATACCCGGATTCCCGGCGATGAGACACTCTCGCGTCTGATAATGTCCACGACGGTACCGTTGCGGTCATCTCCGGCTTCATCCTTAACATCCTCACTCTCACCTCCCTTTCGATAGCAATACTGGTCCCTCGAAGATTAGATTACGATTACACGGAGTATAAAAAACAATGGAAGACAAGGGAACACGCTCTCGAAGGTCCTCTACCTCACGGTCAACCGCTGGCCCGGATATGGACATTCTGAATCAAGATAATCCCATTCACCCACCACTCGTCAAAGATGTCATGCCACCACCCCCCGACGAGGGATCGATCTCGGTCACCATCGACACGCCCGATACCTCACGTAATCTAGCTCAAAAGCATTCGTCTTTCAGAGACCACCCGATCAAGTTCCTCCAGGAAATCCAGATGATGTACTCCGGCACCGGCTGGAGAGCCTACGATAACCCCATTGGCCAACCCGTATACTACACTGGGTTTACCGAGGACATGAAAAAAGCGATATTGGAATCAGAGCTCGTCGAGACTAAAATACAAACCCTCGCGACTGAGACTGTTACAGACGAAACCCAACAGGGGTTCCTTCCCAGTGATCAGAAGGAGAAGAGGCGAAAGGATGTGGTTCGTCAACTTCGCGAGGTTGCCGACAAGACCGTGGACCAGATGATTTGCAAGATGGAGAGCAAGAGTTTCATCAGAGTAGGGAATTTTGAAAACCCTGGTTTCCATTCTTTAAACTGACGTAGCATCTAGACTGCTTATTGGTTGGCCTCGCAAGTCCTCTCACGAACGTACCACCAAGGCATTCACGTATCCATGGACGAAGTCGTCACGCTTACAAATTATGCTCGAAAAGCCGCCGAAGAGAAGCAATCAATGGTGTTCCTCCCCTGCCATAAATCTCACATCGACTATGTTTCCTTACAGGTTATCTGCTATCGACTTGGAATCGCTCTCCCTGCCGTCATTGCCGGTGACAATCTCAACTTCCCCCTTGTTGGCTCCTTCCTACAAAACGCCGGTGCATTCTACATTCGAAGATCTTGGGGCGATGATAAACTCTATCCCACTATGGTCCAGGGATACGTTGACACTCTGTTAAGGAGAGGTTACAACATGGAATGTTTCGTCGAAGGCACAAGAAGCCGAACTGGGAAGCTTCTACCTCCCAAGTTTGGTATATTGAACTTTATCCTATCGAGTATCATTTCTGGTAGGGTAAAGGATTGCCTCATCGTCCCTGTTTCCACGCAGTACGATAAGGTCATCGAGACCGAAAGCTACATTAACGAACTTCTTGGTGTTCCAAAGAAAAAGGAGAATTTATACGATTTTCTCAACGCTAGTTCTGTTCTTTCTCTGAAAATGGGAAGAGTTGATGTTAGATTCCACGAACCATGGAGTTTGCGAAACTTCATTCTCCGGCAGCTCGAGAGAACAACCACGATACCAGCCGCTATTTCTAATACCTCGGACTCTGGCGAATCTTCCAACGTGTCCCCGGAGATAAAATTGACGCAAGATCAACGTGTTCGGTTATTACGAAGTCTTGGTTATAAAGTTCTTAGTGATATTAACGCTTGTTCGGTGGTGATGCCCACATCACTTATCGGAACTGTTCTGTTAACATTACGAGGAAGAGGTGTTGGAAAAACAGAGCTGATCCGACGTATCGAGTGGTTGAAAGCTAGAATTGTAGCCAAGGGAGCTAAAGTTGCACATTTTGGAGGAGTAGGAACTGAGGTTGTCGTGGAGAGGGGTCTAGAAGTTATTGGAGATCTAGTTGGCAAGCTTGACAATCTCGCCGAAGAAACTTATTATGCGGTTGATAGGTAAGAGATTTCTACGATTATCATTGCTACCGAAACCTGAAGCTAACTCGAAGAATCCAGATTTCAATTATCATTTTATCGCAATATGGTCATCCATCTATTCATTCTCGAGGCTATTGTCTGCGCCGCAATGTACACCAAGGTGAAACAAGGCGGTGGACTGGCAAATCAACGAATTAGCTACAAAGATCTCCTCGACCATGTATCTTTCCTTTCACGTCTGTTTAGAAACGAATTCGTTTTCCCTACAGAGGGACTTTTGGCCAATCTCGACAAGACCCTCAAGGAACTCGAAGCCGAAGATGTTATCCACATTGGTTATTCTTCAAATTCAGCCAAAGAAGTGGAGTACGTCGAGATAAGCCCGCGCGAAAGGGAAAGGGGACGCGAAAACTACGATTTCTATTGTTTTATGATTTGGCCGTTTATCGAAGGTGTTTGGCTTGCTGGTGTTGCTGTTGTGGGGATCACACCGCCAGAGGGTAAGGACGGACCGGAAGACGGGTGGATAGACTCGAAGAGATTTTTGGATGTGTCGCAGTTATTAGGAAAGACGCTATATCACCAAGGCGATCTAAGTTATTTCGAAGCGGTAAACAGCCAAAGTCTGAAAAATGCGTTCACGAGATTCGCCAGCGACGGTATTCTGGAGACAAAGGGCGGGAAGACAAGGATTCGGCCCGATTGGAGGCCAAGGCTTGGACCAAGTGGAAAAATAGTAATGGAAGGAAGATTATGGGAGCTAGTCGACAAGATATCCGTCACAAGGCGTGAAGGGAAGAATCGAAGAGACAGCCAGACTGTGGGGACGAGAGTTTTAAGTCTTGCCCAAAAGGTGGGTTTGCAATTATTCGCTGAAGAAGAATTCGATGCGAAATCGGAGGGAAAGAAAAAAAAGAAACCGAAGAGGGGTTGGTTGAGATCAATGTTGTAATACTATTCTAGGTGTACTATTCCTGTAACATATAACTTTACCGATAAATCCCTGTACGATAGCTTTACCACGATTCCAATCACATCAATATGAGAGTTGGCTACTCTAGCCTGATAAGTTATACGAATTTCAGTCGCGACACCGTCTCAATACAAAAACGCAAATTCACCAGTGAAGCGAGATCCCTTATCAGTATATTTACTCGACGATGTTATTCAACCAATAGTTATATACCACTTCTAAAATTCCCACGACTATATACAAATGCCCAAACGTCATGAAATAATGCAACTAATATAACGAACCATCTGCGGTGGATGTGAGTTCTAGAAATTTATGAAAACTACGAAGCTCTGTACAACAATGGCTATGCCTATAGGTCGTCTTGCATTATTAAACGACCCAAATTTGGGCTCCGCGTTTATATGGTTTGTGCATATTCTCGAGCCTCTCCTTTGACGCCAAAAACTGGTCGCATAGAGTCCAAGACTGCGTCCGTAAAGTTGCATGATATTTGCTTAGCTGAAAGAGCTCCTTGTCATCTTCATCAGACCACGATGTTGAGGTGTCCCGGGCTCGTTCCATTGCGTCGATAATATCTGATAACCGGGACCTAAGCGCATTTACTAATTCATGGATATCACCATTCAATGCTTTGTGACAGCGAGGCATTGTGGTAACTTTGTATGAGGCCGGTCTGGCTGGTTTGATCAATCAATCAAATTAATTTTAGAGACAAAGCATCCACTGATAGCTATCTCGTGGAATCACGGGGCGAGGACTGGTAGGTAAGTCGAGGTACTCTTGCTAGATAGCCTTTGTTGGAGAAAGATGCTTACAATGAGTTGTGCTCCACTCGGTTGACTTAAAGAAGCTAAATGCAGTGTTATATTGGAGGTGACAGGCAATTTTATAGTAACCAAAGAATGTCAGAGCAATGACATGAGACGTGTGGATTCGGTTCGATTAAATGCGATCAAGCGAAAATCAGACTGGGCGACCGTTTTTATATATAGGATCCTGTAGATCAGCCTCGTATTAAAGCGTTATCTCCAGCACTAGAACCTAAATGTACGCAACTATGAAGGTGGGTATTCGCAAGAAGGATTAAACATGTTGAATACGGATATCGATGTGGTCGTACGGTAAGTACTTAAATCAAAGATCTTGCCTCTCTATATGGCTCTTAGATATGCCGCAAACTCGCGGCTCTTGCAAGCTTAGCTCGTTCTTGTCGGCTTTCGTATTCGCTTTCGCTTTCGCTCGAGCTAAAACATTGCCACTGGTATCTGGAGCTCAAAAATGCAACACTGATACAATTGCTCGCAAGGAAGCCGATGAATCCGATCAGTCACTTGGAAATTCCGCGGAATTAACCTGATTATTCTGAACTTGTCTCGAGGGTTCACACGTAGTGGGCTCTGCCGAATACCAAAATTATAATCTAGACCAATCCCTTGTGTAATCTTGGAAAGGTTGAAGAACTTTATCAAGCAATGACAAATATTTATAAAAATGACTGACATTACCAAGAAATTTACGTTATTTCACAAAGCGTCAATATATACGTGTACTTCATTACCAAGATTTCGAAAATTGAAGGATAGCGCTATAACTCAACACGTTTATCCGGCACCATGATTGATTTAGATCTATATCTAGTGAGTATGCAGCCCATCAGTTACTGGCCTTCTTCTTCCCTTTCTTTTTCTTGGGTTCTTCGGTAACTATAAGTTTAGGACCTTTTTGGCTGGGTGTCTTTCTGTAGCTCTTGTATTTCTTGCTAGCCTTGGATATCGGTGTGTCAAATGCTACTGTTTTCGCCGTTTTGTGGGACTTTGGCGGAAGCTCTTGCTCTTCCTTCACTACAGGGTCATTGGATTCTTTCGCTACCATAACACGTTTCTTCTTCTTGACATTCTCTTTCTTACTTTCCAAATCATCCACGGCCGGAGTCTTCCTCTTGGTAGCTTTCGATTTGGAAGATAGCTTCTTTGAGGCGATAGCTTCCTTTTCATCCAAGGGCTCTGGATCCTCGATCTATTCTCAAATGAGTATTTACCGGTCACGCTAGTGTATTCGATATCTTAAACTCACCTTCTGTTCAATCTTTCGCCGCTTTTGAGGTTTCGGTACAGTTGTTGGTAGCTCGCCTTCTTCGAATCGATATACCTTATAAATTGCCTCTTCTTCTCCTGGTTTCCGGATTGTCTCAATAACTTCCGTGAATGTCTTTTCCCCCGGAGTCTTCCCGCGAGTAGTCCGTGTGAATGTCCGTTCCTCAACTTCAATGATTTTGCCGTTTGAATTACGAGATGATCTTTTGGAGTCCGTTAATTTAGACCATGCTGTTACTTTTGTGGCCTTTTTAGGTACAAAGGGCCTTGAATTAGCTTTGGATTTGTGCGTCGAGACCAAGTTTTCCTCTGACAACAAAGGAGCACTGGTCATCTGAGTCGTCGCATCTTCTTCCTTTGACTCTGGAATGGGTAGTGTAGTACGTTTTCGCTTTTGAACTGGAGAGCTCGGGGACGGAGATGATCCTGGTGTTGTCTGTTTCGAGTCGCCTGCGACTGATGACGAAGAAAGGATTAATTCAGGCGTTTTTGGTACTTCCTTTGGCTTCTTCTCAGGTGTCTTCCGACGCTTCAATATACTTTTAGGAGTAGCAAGTACAGGTTGGCCTTGGACGGGGTTGCCGGCATTTTTGAGAATTCGGTGCCTTCTTTCCTTGCCCTCCTCTTCGTTTTTGAGATTCTCCTTTTCGTCTTCGGGACTTCGAATCTTAGTTTTTTGAGATCTTACTGTTTTCCCTATCGTCGGAACGTCTTGGTTATTTATATTTTCGGCTGCCCTACCTTCTATCTCGCCACTTGTTTCTTGCTCATCTTCGCTACCTCGCTCTGAGGCATCATCACTTTCGGAGAGAGACTCGCTTCCTCTTCCTTCATCGTCTTCTTCATCAGAGGATGTCATTTCATCCGAGCTCTCGCTCTCAGTTGCGGTTGTTCGCCTTCCAAACACGACCTTTCTCTCACTTTCAGCAGCTCTCGTGCCCTTACCACCTCCCTTTTTGCTTTTACTTTTAGTAGTCTTTTTGCTCTTCCTTCTGCGCTTTCTGCTCTTGGTATCGTCACCGCCCGCAGCAGAACCCGGCCATGCGCCCCAGCATCTACCATAGTGGAGAAACCTTTTGTTCTCAGACTACACAATCACCAAACGACGGTTAGAAATTTCGTAACAATTTGCAATCGTTCTTTTACGGTGAATATTCTGGTAATTTGGTAGATACTTACTAGACAGTGAGTTTGCGCATCGCAATGTCTACAGTGGCGTATGCCCTTGCCCTTGCCTCCTATGGGAATAACCGTATATTCTAGGTGCGGAGCGGCAGCTTTCCCTATGGTTTCTATTGTTGCATCTGCTGGAAGACCGAGGTCTGGTTTCGTTGATTTCGTCCCCGTAGAGCTATCGTCTGTTTTATCTGCTCCGTCTTCCTTTCCACCTTCGTCTTTCTTTCCACCTCCGTCTACCTTTCCATCTCCATCTTTCTTTCCGTCTCCGTCTTTATCATCTGTTTTATCTTTTCCATCTGCCTTATCAGTCGGTGTAGAGTCGCTATCCCCTGTGCCATCATCCTTTTTCTTCTCCTTCTCTTTCTTTCCCTTTTCTGCTTTTTCCTTTTCTGCCTTCTCCTTTTCAGCTTTATCTTTTTCGGCTCTAGCTTTTTCGGCTTTCTCCTTCTCCGCCTTATCTACGGCTTCTTTCTCTGCTTTTTTCTTCTCTGCCTCGTCTTTATCAGCCTTTTCTTTTTCAGGCTTTTTCTTCTCCGCTTCGTCTTTATCCGCTTTCTTTTTCTCAGTTTTCTCTTTCTCTGCTTTCTCTTTCTCCGCTTTCTTCTTTTTCTCAGCTTCTTCATTATCCGCCTTTTCTTTCTCGGCCTTTTTCTTCTCCGCTGCTTCTTTCTCAGCTTTCTCTTTCTCGGCCTTTTCTTTCTCGGCCTTTTCTTTCTCTGCCTTTGCTTTAGCCGCCGCATCGGCATCAGCATCAGGAACAGGCTTATCCGGCGAGGACCCATCCGGTTTGGTAACCTTTGGAGCAACTATAATCTTAGGTGCCGTTGGATGGACTGTGATTGTACCTGGATCTCCGTACCAATTCAAACCTTCCAGGGTATCCTCCGTCAAGAAGGTATTGGGGAAAGTCGGAGCTGAGGTATTCACTTTAAACGTGGTCTTATCGACGTCACCAGCCGCGCAACTTCTCCAATTATCATAGACAGCCCTGTCGTCGGTGAGTCTGGAATGGAACCATTGCTCTCCCCCTTTGACCAAAACTCTTTTCGGGCCGGTCCAATTCCCACCCGCAGAAGCTGGATCTGGCTGGTCTAGCTTCTTTCGAGCATTGTTGCTATTTTCTAGGGTATTATCTGGGAGCCGTTGGGTGAAGGCTGTATCGCCGGAGAAGTCTGTTCTTGAGGCTCTGATGTAGGAGTTTCTTTCCCAGAATGGTCTGATCAGATTAGTCTTCATTATTATGGTAGTAAGAAGTGCTTTGCGGTTATTATCTGCGGCAGGCAGTTTTTTGATATTTCGAACTCCGCCGGCATAATGTTTGTGAGCCCCCGTCGTGATGGATTTGTTTTTGAGTAGCGACTGGGCTTGATCGTAGTGTGTGACATTGGCGGTGCGGTCTTTATCTGTCAGCGTGCGAAGTGTTTTCGCGTCATACTCGCTTTTATCGGGTGACAGTGGAGCTGGAGATTTGTCCTTTCGGCTTCTCAGCTTCTCAGCTTCTTCTGCGTCTTTGTCCTTGTCCTTATCTTTCTCACCCGTCGTGTGTGGTGGTCGCATTTCTGGTGGTGGAGGGGCAGTTTCATCCTCGCTGGAGTCACTGTAATCTGAAAAATCATCGTCTGAGGAACTTTCATCATCTGGATCTGCGACCGGAAACTTTAGGCCCGGTTTAAGGTCTTCTGGCTTTCCTGGGTCTTGAGGATCTTTGCCGTCGAAGGCTGTTGGATCTATTTGAAGTTGTTTGAAATCCGGGTCATCCGCTAGACCTGTAGCGAATTCATCAGGCTTTGTGAGATCAATTACGGAGTCGCTGATGTTCCTGATGAAGAAGTAACAGTCCTTTCTGTGTAAGGCACCCTGTAAATTTGATTTTATGGGTTAGTAAGAAATTTCGACCTCATGAAAATAGATTTGGAATCGAATACCTGCGTGCCACGAGGCAGGCCGCAGAATGGGCAGTTTTGGGCACCACCGTATGCCTATAAAACCTTTAGTTAGCTTTTTCTAGTTATTTTATTGGTGCTTTGAGTATTTGGGCCATACGTAATCAGATTCAGAGAATCCGTGCGGGGTGATTACTGGACGCCAGTGTGGACAGAGGCGATACCTTCCAGCCGTTTGATTAAGATACTATAATGACATGTCACAAATTAGAAACAAGGGATTTAATAAAGCGTTGCAGAGATACTTACTACATCATTGGGTAACGTTTGCCTAACCGCATCCATCTCACAATGTTTGCACATGTTGATATGGGGTAGTTCGGGGAACATGCCCGTGGAAGTGTTCATCCGTTCTACCCACATGCTGTGGCGACCCTTATAGTAGCGGGAGTCTGGGTTTCGTCTCGCGTGTAGTATGGCTTTTCGCTATATTTTTGTCAGATTCCTTTACAATTCTTATAAAACGGTGTGGGGTATTGGCTTACATTCATTTCATCGAAATCTCTGATGACTTCCCTGATAACTTCTTCTTTATCTTTGTCTTTCGTTAAGATAGTTCGGAGTATCTCCGCCTCCCCTTGCAAGTCTTATCGATGACATATGGTTAATGTTTAGACATGCGACGTAGCGTTAATATACTTACAGGAGTCTAGATCTGTGCCATCTGTAGTGATTGGACTCGAACCGCTGTTTTGCCCTACCATGGCGCGATAACTCTTCATAAATTGAGCTCTCCTTTTACTAGCGTCATCTTCGTCGTCTGTGGGAAGTTTATTTAGGTTTTCGTAACTTCGTGACATGGTTATTCAAGCCTTGACTTACCTGATGCGCCTTCGGACTCAGCAGCGGGCGAACGTGATCTTGTACTCTTGTCTAAGAGTGTTGATATAATAGCATCCGGAGGTGGTGAAGGTGTTTTTGTACCCTCCTCCGGTGGTGGTGTGGGTTTTTTTGTACTTCCAGGCTCGCCTGGAGGTGTCTTTTTAACTGTGTCGTCAGGTGAACGTGTCTCCGCGCTTTCTGATATTCCGGATGCATCTTCTTTTTCCGATCCAGTTCCTCCTCCTCCAGATGGAGGAGTATCAGGGCCTTCTTCAATAGCAGAAAGATTGCGACCCCTACCGAAAAGCTTGTAGTCACATTTATCAGTCAGCTAGAAGATTTTTTTCTTTAATCTTTCCGACTCGCCCAAAGTCGTTGGGTTGGTGATTGAGAGGGGTACCGTACTGTAAATGGATTTAGTCTAATTTGAAGATCGGCAGGTGGGATCCATTGTGAAGGCGAACTTGAATCGGCATATTCACTATTGACAGAGTTACTAGGTGTGCGGGGTATTTTACGAGCGCTATCGTAGTATGGCAAGGTCAACTTTTCTCTTTTCCGCTTCTTGGTTGAAGTACCCTTGGAGCTAAAGGGTTCGGGCGAAGCTTCCGTTCTCATGGTTTGTCTGGAAGGTACGTTGATTGGATGTCTGTTAAGAGCTCGGAAACTGTATTTTGGAAAAGAAGAGTTCGCGAATGCGAGGGCCCTGTTGTTAGGTTGACCGGGTCGGAGTGCACCAACTGTGAAGGGGAATGAGTCCGAAGGAATGTTTGGGACGTGATGGGAGGTCTGAGATGGCTTTCTAGGATTTGGATATTCGATGTTAGAAGATGTTCGGAGGTACTTTCGAGCAAGGATTGAATGGAGCTTACTTTGTTTCCTTGGATGTATGCGGTTTTTTACTCGAAATGTCTTGATGTTTCTTGAGATCCATCTATAGAATGGCTGCTTCAGGTAGCAATACCCACCAACGTGAAAGAAAGTAACCTGAAGAAAAGAAAGCTAGTCGTACATATTCTAATACTGAAGAGCGTTTTACAAACGATTTATATATTTTGGGCCGTTTTATATCTTAAAATATATCAAGAAGGTATTTGAGTGGGTATGTGCATCTTTGAAGCTTAGAAGTACATCGACAAAAATTGGTGCGAGGGGCATCTATGTGTGGGCAGCTGTTGACGGGCAGAATGAACGGGGATGATGGGATATGGCGACACATATTCTCATAGGGAGCCACCACCCGCATACACTAATTATTATCCATTGTTCTCGCCCTATCTATGCATCTGGTCACCATTATTTCGCGTCGCTGACGGAGAAAATTGCATGGTGTTTTGGTCATTCTTCTTGTTTCGACTGATTTTTGTTGCGACGTGTGGTATTTTGAACGGGCACTCTGGAAATGAACAAAGAAAAACCGAAGGTCTCACAAACACCAAAGAAAGTCCCCCCAAACGCGTGTCTTCAATCGATCAAACGCTTGTTCGTTTTGAATTTCCCAACTCTGAAATTCTGTTTTTGTTATCATTACCGTGGTACCATAGTATACTTTCGAAAGTGACTTATCGGAGGCTTGTGAAAACGACAATGGATCGGGGCATGAGCTGGGATCAATTGGAATTCATGATATCATCGCCATTGATGCTGCTCCGAGATAGCGTTCTTGCATTCATATTGAGAGTTTTACCACGCTTGGGCTTCAACAGAGTGAAAGAGAGAGAGAAAAGGTTCAAATTAAATCTACTTGAAACAACCGAACGTAGCAAATCTCATCTGGGCAATCTCTTGAATTGCTGCCTTGAGAATATGGATGTTCACAAAGGATGGTGATTGCAATGACCCGGGAAACGAAAACCTCGCCAGCAATCCCACTCAGGCGCAGCACAGCCGAATCAAGATCGAAGGAGATTGCGTGGGGTTGATGTGGGTCCAATGTTCTTTTTTCGCCGTGCCAGACTTGGATTATTTTTCGGGGATTGCGGACCTGCATGATGCGGCCGGACGGGCAGATTTTTAATTGTTTTTGGCATTTAATTTGGGGCCACTTTTTGATCCGATTCTCAATGCAATCAATTGGTATTTTTCCAGGCTGTGTTCTCGAACCTGGGCGATAAAAACCGGGGCATGAGACCGTCAATACGAAAGGAACTACTGGGGCTATATGTCGGAGATCCAAGAATTCCAACAACTGTGCAATGCTGTACAAAACCATGAGTCCAGTCTCAAGCAAGTTTGGGTAGATTTAGTTCAGTCTTGAGACTTAAATCGCTTCCGATGCATTCGGGTCGAAGTTTGCTTCAGACATTGGGAGATTCAGAGATGCAGGAGTCTAGCAAAGCTAGTCGTTTCCCCCTCCCATTTCTCGAAGCACACTTGTCTCGATATATTATATAAAGATATCGAAGAGAGATATTGTTTGTTTACCTGTATTTCATGAGCACTCTCAGCTGCATATACCTATCTTATCGGGGACTGTCAACTTGTTATCATACATGAGTGCAAGGTCTTAGGGCCAGGAGAGTGGTTCTGATACCGAATAATTTAACAAGTAATCAGAACGGACTGGAAAGACGAAGACCTCAGAATACACAAACAGCCTAATGTCGTGGCTAGACACTTTATATTATAAACAAAGTTATATACAATGCTGATACTATATATAAATGAGTACCTATTATAGAGAAAAGGGAATGATGAAAATTTAAAAGGTCCACATTGAGACGCGAAGAAAGGACCCGGCCACTCGCCTTCTAGAAGAACCAGTGTACTTTTAACATTGTAACAGTGTATCACCCACCCTCCCCGCGATCTCTTTTTGATAGATATATTTCTCCGTCCGTCAACGTACGCAGCAAATAATTCAATCGTGCCGGAGAGAATGTGTAAATAAGGACTTATAAACTAATGTATATATATCACTGGGACTTTCACTAAATTACTTAGCTAGTTGAATGGATGAGTGTATATGCACATGTGACACCTGTCAACCTACATTAGATGACTGGTGATATCTGTCTGTCTGTCGTTCCGGCTTGTTCAGGTGTCTTTTTTTTATTTTATTTTTATTTTTATTTTATTTTTTTGAACATTAGTTTCTTCAATCAGTCTATATAACCATCACAGTGGTAATAATTTTTCTCGTTTCTGTTGTTGTTAGTGGCCCCAACCCACCTCTTTCTTTTTTTCCCTCCCTCTTCCCTTCAATCTCAACCTCCTCGCAATCAACATCTCGACCTCATCAACCTCATCAACCTCATCATCATCATCATCATCATCATCATCATCATCATCATCATCATCAACATCGCCATCATCGCTTTGTCAGACGTACCGTCCACCGGAGAGTAGCAATCCCGAATCGTCATTGTCACCGTTTCCACTTTTCCGACATCATTCTCGTTAACCGGTCGTCCGCCTACCCGGGCTGAGAGGAACATACCAAAACCGAACCAAGCCAAACGAACCAACCAGCCTCCTTCCTCCTCACGACACTCTCTACCTAATTTTTAGAATTTCCTCGAGCAAGTCGCGCGCACGCGTTCGTTCTCCTTCGTTTCCACCCCGAAAGATTGCCGAACCGTATTATTATGGCATCCGGGCATATCGATATCAACATCATCGACACTCTTAGAACCGCCGACATTCCTTCTCCTTCTTCAAAGTTGCATCAAACGTTCCACCACATTATTTCAAATATTCTCCGATAGGACATCGCTAGCCAGACCGTCCGTCCTGTGCACTCCTTCGTCCCGATCTTGCTTTCATATCATCGACCAATCTCGTTTCTTTGGGGCCAACATTTGATATCCAAGTTAGCATTTCCAATATAGGCACGCATACACATATACGCCCAACTACCATTAGTAGTCCCTATCAGACGCTGAACAAACTCTTGCGAGCCCCCGGCTTTGACTGTCCGTCCGTCTCTCGCTCGCTCCCAGCCTCGATAAGCCGTCGTCGAATACCCATTCTAATTTCCATTCACATTCACCTTCCCGATTCTCTCTATATCTCTATATCTCTCTCGCTACCTTCTGTTATTCCTATTTTTACCACCAACTATCCGTACCGTGGCGCCCACCCCTTCCCCTCTTGCCTTGCCTGGGCTGTTGTATTCCAATTGACGTTTCTATCGAAATCGAGACGGCCAATCGCTTAAAAATTTCCTTCTCCGAGGACCTTGTTTTGAAGGCGGTGGGGGCGACGGATAGGGACATCGATCACGTTGATTCAGCCTTCGCTTCGGCCGCTCCATCAACACCGTACTTTTCATCTTCAACTCTCTTCCTCCGCCCCCTCCCACCATCGTCATCATCGTCAGAACGACCGTCACAACCACCACCACCGACATATACTCGTTCTCGCCCCTAACTGCTGCTGGCTCCCTACACTCATTCTAGCCGGGATCGGCTCCTCGCTCACCTCTCTTTGGTGTCCTTGTCATTCTTGGAACCGTCGGGATGGACCTTCGTAGTATCATGAACGATTCGGCGGGTGCTGGTGCCGCGAGAAATCAGCCTATCACTCCTCTTCAACCACCTCCAATCTCCACCTCCTCAGGACATCCTTATCACCCGAATCATTCGCCAATCCAGCCTCCGAACTCTCATCCGCAACATCACCCTTATCAACACTATCCAGGTCAACAACAACATCCACCTCACCCCTCACAGCAGCCCCAGCAACCGCCTCCTCATCATCACTTCCAACAATCGCCCGGCGGCAGACCTGCCCCTCCTCCGCTCCAACCTCCCAAAAGTCCCTTTCAAACCCACCCCAATGCATCAGGTCCGCCCAACTCGGCTTACCATCATCGAAAGAGTTCAGGTTCTTCCTCGCAAGCCGGATACCCTTTCCCCTCGCCTTCGCCAAGAGCCAACTCGCAGGGACAGCATCCGCCGTATGGTCCTCATGTGCAGAGCCCGAGTCCTTATAACACGCCTCATCCTTTGAGCGCGCAATCCGGTGGTAGTCCGTTTACCGGCCCTCCTCCTCCGGGCCATCATCCTGCCGGCGGTGGGCAATTGACTCCTACCAGTGCAACCTCTTACGGAAGCTCTTATGGGAATGCTTTCCCACCTTCAATGTCTCCGATGGGAACACCAGGGCCTGGGTACCCCCCTCAACACCATCAACAGCACCCTCAACAACAGCAGCAGCAACAGCAACTACAACAATCTAGAGGCAAGCCGCCGCCGCCGCCACCACCACCACCACCACCACAACCGCAGCCACATTCGAATGCTCACACCCCGACAACCCCTAATCAACCACCTTTGATGATGGCTGGGTCTCCCGTGCACGGTGGTAATTTCGCAATGAGCCCGAGAGGGGAAGCAAGGGTTGGAAAAGTGAGAGAAAGAATGTTTGAAGAACGGAGGCGAGAGAGAGAATTAGAGGAAATGCAAGCTGAGATGCGGGAAAGAGATAGGATGGAAACAGAACGTGAGCGAGATTTAAGCGTCAGTCCTAAAACGCGTGTTCCAATGTACTTGGACGAACGGAAGGAGAATCTTGGGCACAAGGACGACTGGGGGAGAACGAACGAGAACTACTCGTTGAGCCAGAGCCCAGTCAGTCAGAGAATGAACTCTGGCACGCCCGCTCCTCCAAGTTTCCCTCAACAGCAACAACCGCAACCGCAACAGCAACAACGGAGTCAACCTCCCACTCCAACTCACGGACCGCAATCGATGGGACTCCCATCGCCGAGGCATCCTCCACCTTCGCCTCAGCGTTATCCCTCATCAGGCTACGGCGAAAAGATGGAAATTGATAGCCGTTCTAATTCGGAGGGTAGACCACCCAATGGTGAGCAAACAGCTCCGCAGTGGACACAGGAAGGGCAAGTGAAGAATGAAAAGAAAGTTAACGGCTTCGATTCCGAAGCTCCTCCTCCTCACGTTGCACCCGAAGACCAAAGCTTGACATCCAGCCGTTTAAATATGGGACCACCTTCCAATATGGACGATTCTTCGACCCTCGTTGCCAGCAAACCACCCATCAAGGAAGAGCCTGGCAGTCAAATGGCAGCTTTACCCCCAAACGCACAACAACAACCGCAACAGCAGCAGCAATCACAACAATCGCAGCAGCAACCTTCTCCACCCGCAAAGAGAAGCTCCTTTCCAGCTCCTCCACGGCCCCAACCGGGTCAAATTCAGGTTCCTCTTAACCCTCTACCACCTCAACCAGGGTCGTCAGCGTCTCCCAGTGGCCCTCCCAGAAAACGGCCACGTCACGACGAACCACCAATATTCGCCCGCAAGGCTTCGAGAAGTTCGTCAAGCAGTCCGGTCATCCAGAACCGACGACAACCTCCTCCCGGTCCCTCGGCTATGTCGCAGCAACAGCCTCTGACACCATCAACCACATCGCAACCGCTCTCGACTCCTCCAAACCCACCAATACAGCCGCAACCGCAACCTCAACCGCCACCTCCAGCACCAAACCAAACACAGCAACAACCCGCTCAGCAGCAACCTCAGCAGCAACCGCCGCAACAACCACAACAACCAGGTCCCGCGCCGCAAACGCCAGCCAAGGCGATTCCTCCTCCCGCGTCGACTCCAAATAATGTTCTCGGGCCGTGGGAACCGTGTATCACCAATATTCAACCATACGAAGAGCTCACGAAACATATCTGTGATTTCCTATTCATTCATGTTGTCGACAACAATGAATTCAACTTGGATGACCCTGAGAAACCGCAGCTTGAAATCGAAGCGAAAATCGGCATTCTTCTCGATAGAAACACGAACAACCGTCTCTATCTTCCAGTTAAAACGGAAACTATTCTTGACTCTGATGACCCCAATCTGAGGGTTATTTTCAAGAGCAGTATGACGGAGGTGGGTCCATACGTTTCTAATTTCTGCATTTAATTCTTTTTTTATTTTTATTTTTATTTTTATTTGGGTTGGTTTTCCCCTGCTAACACGCTAGCGTAGATTCAACACAAACGTATGAATGAATTCCTCAACCGGACATTCACAGATTCCCAGAGACAAGCTCAACAGAGTCAGCAACAACAACAGCAGCAACCAGCTTCAGAATACCCTGCAATAACAGCATCACGTATCCCGCTTACCTATAAGCACCTGCGCGAACGAGATTCCTTCTACGAAATTCCAGAGGAGGTGAAGGAACAACTTCCCTACGCAATCAAGCGAGTGCCTAACTGGAACCATCGTCTGAAACTCCGCGTTACGACCGATCAAAAAACGGGTAGAGTCTTGAACAAAATCATTAAAGGTAGAATTGCCGATTTGAATGTCTTTTCACCTCGCACTGCTTTCGACTGGCGCATTAGTGTCAATATGGAAATGCCATGGAAGGGAGAAATCAACCAATTGGTGGCACAAGGCGGCGGAGAGAGAAACAAGGATCGTCTAAGTTATCAACATTTATGTTTCAGCGTGGACTTAACGCAAGTTACGCCAGCTGCTGGTGATGCGAGAGGACCACCTCAAATGGGTCCTAAAAAGGAACATGAGCTTGAGATTGAGGTAGATGCCAAGAGAGTGAGAGATCAAGGAAGGTTGATCATGGATCGGAAGCCCAATGGCTTTCAAGACTTGGTCAGAGGATTCGTGGATAATGTCAGGGTTCTGACAAGAGAGCTTGGTGAGGCTAGTTTCTAGTCCAAAATTTATTTCCAGACGCTCGAAAGGCAAACTTTTGGTTTTGGTCGAAAAGGATGAGACATCACCAGCGACTTGCAAATGTTACTTGAATTTCTAGGAAATTTTTCTTGGAATCGCTTTGCCGGCGTGTCTTATGTTTCTTGTAATCACACGATCTGTTTTTGATATATGGTGACTTTTTGTTTTCGCTCTATTCTCAATGTTTTTTGTTGTATTGGCTCTTTCTTCATTTCGCTTTATTTCTTGTTATTTGCCCTTCTTTTTCATTATGGGTCTTATTGGGTCACGCGTATTTGGGACATTTCAAGCCATTTATTTCTTATTTTTTCCTATCTTTGGCGAATTTTTATACCTATCAAGAATTGAACTATTTGGGCCAATATGTTTTCATGAGGCCTCATTGATCCTCGTCTCTGTTTGACATGTTGCTCTGTGCAATGGAAATTGATAGCGAGAGCGAACAATGTTCCAGTTCGCAATCAAATCACCTTGGCAAATTGGACACTTGGATCACCAAGATCTCGTTATCGATTACGCGTGTCGTTCCGGGACATATTACTTGGTATGTAATTCGCGGTTGCGATAGTTCCCACGAGCAGCTTGACGTAAGCAGTGGGATGCGGGCTTACGCGTTCATCCTCGACATGAGGACTTTGGGCCTGTTCGGTTGGTGGGTCGGCCTTGTCTGCCTCGTCTGGCCAGCTGGATCGGTTCGCTGTGGCTAAATGTGCGGCTCTGCACGCTGGCGCCTTAAGAAGGTGCTCCTCACCCCACTTTTGCGATAAATATACACAAAAGTCGACAGTCTCGTCGGGCGAATACTATCAACTAAGTAATTTTCAGCGCAAAATTTAATAAAACCTCGTACAAATCGCATTTTTAATACGCAGGGCTGTATAAACTCGAGCGTATAATTCCCACATGGACTGGAACCAGTATCAGCGAGTCATCAACGATATCCACAGCAACATGCAAAACGCAATGAGAAACATGCCACCGATTCCACCGATCCCGCAAATCCCAGGCATAAACTGGACTCCTGAATGCCCGATGTCTTCTTCATCCGCCGCGTCTTCGTCCTCGTCGAGACCATCTATACCAAAATTACCTAGAGATGACGAGATTCTAGTCGACGTTCAGTCTCAATCCGTGAAGGATACATACCATCTCAAGAGACTCATCACCTTGAAATCTGTTTCGTAAGTTTCTCTATAACTCTACTCTTCCTTTTATCTTTTTAGGCGCGGAAAATTTTATTAATGTTAATCCGATATAGAGGCTCGATTAAGGCGAAGATCGCGCCGTCACCTACGCCCACCTCGGAACTCGTTCGCACGTTACATACACAAACTGTCAGCGGATCTCAACATATCACCATTGCTACCTCTCTCGGCCCGTTTTTGATGGATTCTAGCCACCATACCGCCTCGGGTAGCATCAAGGTCACATACCCGGATGATTGGTGCGGCACGATCGAGATAACAGCCACTGGAGGTTCCTACGACATCCGTAGTAATCTGGAAGATACCGTCGTCGTACGAGATGTGGTTGATCCCAGTTCAAAAGAAAGACACATACTCGCTTTGAAGGGTAATCCTAGAGAGGGGGAAGAGTTTAGTACCATGAAGATTGTCACGAAAACTGGCAGTGTGCAGGTTAACTTTGATAGAGCGACACCGTTAAGGGACTTGACTGAAGATGAGATCAGACGGGAACAAGAGGATGCCATGAGGAGGAATGAAAGAAGCGGTAGAGGGGCGAGTGAAGGAAGGCCGAATAAGGAGCAGAAGGAAAGACAAGGCGCAGCTGTTGTTCGGGCGGCAACGACGGAGGCTGTTCAGAATCCTCCAGCTCATACGGAGCAGCAGCAGCAGCCTCAACAGCAGCCTCAACAGCCGCCTCAACAGTCGGGTTCGAGTACAGCGGATATGCCGCCTTCATATGAGCAAAGCGAGGAAGAAAATGTTCGAATCCAAGTAGCTGGGAGAGATTAATGCCTCACTACCGTTGATAATTCATCCTCAGGCTGTTAGTATATTTATCATGGCGAAGGAGGTGTTATGGAATGTTTTCATTGATTTCTTTGAGATTCATTGCATTTAAATTTTTAAAAAGATTTCAAGATATTAATTTATTAATTTATTTTTCTCTGTATAAGCTTTCAAGACGTTATACGTAAAGATTTGGTTTCATTGAATTATTTCGTTGGGCTCAGGAAATAGACTGAACCATCGAAGCGTCAACAACCCGCAGGAAGTTATGCCCTCGTGTTCCTTAGCTTCAGGCGAGCTATCATATTGGCAGTTTCATACGAGCCTTTCATTTTAGAAGAATACTTTTAGAGTACGATATTCACGAAAACGACTTGAATCCAGATACATACAGAAAAGGAAATGTGAAATGATAATCCTTGAACCACTAGCTTTGCTTCCATCCATGTTTATGCCATACCGAGATCCAAAGGGGAAAAAAAATGCCGGAAACAAAACCATAATACAACCGAGAAAAAACTCCTGTTGTTCCACGTTATTGTGAAAGATTAACCGAAATAAATATCATCATCATCTTCAAAACTATCATCTTCTTCTCCGTCTTCGTCCATAACCCAATCATCCTCATCCTCATCGGAGGAGTGCATGACGAGGTCTTCGCTATAAGAAGCACCAATAACGCTTGAATCGCTGCTACTCGCAGGAGTGTTCACATTGATAAAACTATCCGCGGAGGAGTCAGTATATGTGCTACTAATACCAACACTGCTGACGTTAACAGTCATGTCCTCGTTCGCGGAGCTATCAGAAACTCCCCGATTAGCCTGCCCAGCTTTGTTTTTAGACGGAATCTCTTCACCGCCTGACCAGAGCGGCATGAAAACACGCTCTGATTCCTCGAGGCAGGCGAGCTGCTCCTCTAACAGAATTGGCTCGAAGACGATGTTCCGAGCACTCATCTCTGCACACTTGGTCCTGACATAAGTCTCGCAAAATCGTAGTATGTTTACCAAACCATTCGGTATTCTCGTGGCTGTTTCGATTACTTGTTTTGGAGGAGGAGGCTCGGTATAAGACTGATATCCTAGCATTGCTTCTGAAACCTTACGACTTTGAAGACGGTTCATGTGCTTAACATTGCGGAGGTGAACTCTAAAATTGTGCAGAGTCTCTCCAGGACCGGCAAAATACAGCATATCAGGGCAATCTAGGCAACGGATACGAGGCTCAGTGGGTCGAGTGAAGTCACTATTCGGGTGATGCATGAGAGCCCAAAAATGAGCCGGACGGTTTTGGGAGGAAAGAGCTTCGAGCTGATCCCGTAGCCATTCGGGAGCATCAAGATCAGATTGAGGGTAGGAGGGCTCTATATGCGAGAATTTGTCCTTGAATGGTGGTATTTCGTCATCGGTTGGAAAGAGAGGTCTAGTAACGCTTTGCCCATTTTCGATAGTTTCAATGTAATCTTTCTCTGCTTTGATGTTCGACTTCGTCGGAGAATTATCGGTTTTTAGTTGCGATGTCGCTAGTGGATCAACTAAGGTGCTCGAAGATTCTACTGGCAGGGTCAAGGGGGTATCGCGTTCTGTATTAAGTGCCCTCATTGCTTGGTTAAGAGTATGCGTACTGCTCATACTTCTGACATCATAGTCGTCATCGTCGATAGAACTAGGAGCAATATTCGTTCCTGTGTGACTCGCTATTTCGCTTTGCGCGTCTTGGTTGTCGATTGTTGTTTGCTGTGTTACAGAGGCGAGCGGATATTGAGGGGCACCGAGCTTTACGTCTCTCCAAAGGTCGTCGTTTCCAATAGTCTCTCCGCCTACAGAAGCCTCCCATTTCTCCCAAAAAAAGATACATTTCTGGAGAAAACCAAGTGACGCGGAGAAGAGATCGGGAGGCGAATATGAGGTGGTATCGCTACAAAGATGAGTATTTTGGAGAGAAAGCCAGATATTTCTCGTCATAGCAAGCGGGATAACATTTTCCAAAGGGCCACTGACAGTTGATTCCATTTGAATTAAGATGTATCTCTTCAAGCTGGAGCGCCACTCCTCATAATGTTCTCGGTCTTCAGGATCAGATCCGGGCGACTGAGGAGGAAGATATTGATCAACCCAGACGGCTGCTGTAAGGTCTACGAGTTCCCTCCGGGCACGATCAGCTAATGAAAGGGCAGCATCAGTGGCTCCAGGGATCTCCCGAGCTCCTGCGGGATCAAAATTGTATCTCATAACCGCGGCAGCGAAAGCATCGGATGCAAGGGTAGCCAGGCCAGCTTCTACAGAAACCCGCCAAATGAAAGCTGGATGAGTTTCAATGATCAGTGAATTTGCGAAAATCCAACGTGCGATATAATCTCGAGTCGCATCCGTGGTCCCAAAAGCAACCGAAAGACAGTGAAGGGTATACCAATCGACGGTATGTTGGACAAGAGGGTCAACCCCGTGAAGGATGTGTATTAATCGTTCCAACGCGAGAACGTGGCGACCGAACGAATATGGGTCGGGGAGGTTTTCTTTCTTGGGTAAGCTGTCTGTCCTGGGTCTTGGGGCGGTTTGAGGAGGGACATCGGACGGGTTATCTTCAGTTCTCCCTTGGCCCCATTGCTGTTGACGGAATTCTTCAAGTGTTTTGGAAAGAGTCTCATCGCTAGAGGGAGGAGGCAGAGGTTCTAGATCAACTAAACTAGATTTCCACCGCAATACGAGGTCCGGACACCATAGTTTCTCCTGCCACTCGACAGCCATTTCGCCCTCGTCTTCTGGCGTGAGATCAAGAACAAAGCGAATCTCAGGAGGTAGTTTCCCATTCGGCAGCACCATCTTCTTCTGTTTGATCAAGCGGTTGAAAATACGCTGTTGCATTTGAGGGGAAAGCAGTTGCTCAAATACTCTAGAGCCAGAAGAAAGTAGCTTCGAGGAAATGACTCTAAGAGGAGCACTGGTGGTGCCCATTCTGAGGGATGCAATTTCCGGAGAGATCGTGGATGGTGGTGGATTGATGAAGAGCAGGGTATCACCATCGGGAAACTGAAGCAATGGAAGTGGAGTGTTAGTAGCGGGGTTGGCCGGGAGAGTATTATTCGCTTCACGGGGCACCACAGCATGTATTGGTGTCGTGGAACCAAGTCGTTGAGGATTGTAGTCTCCAATTGTGGAATTTGTTGCAAAGCTTGCAGCAGAGGATGTTGTCATCGTTTCGGTTGAGGCTTCGCTCGCAGCGTAGACGGAAGAAGCAGTGGATGGTGGGTTGCAAGGGAACGTCAAAACGGTGGCTTTACCACCTGGTATCGAATTCGATTCCATCGTGAAGCGATGTTGTCCCTTGAGGGAGGGATTTTTGGAGATAAGATGGTGGGATGTATTCTAGACGGGGTTCCCGAAAGATGTTAGCTATGCGAGGCTACACTAAATATTCTCCAAGGAATGTGACAAACTACTATGTGTTGATATGAGAATCTGGCTTGGATGGAGGGACAGATGAATGGAAAATGAAGAAGACTAGCCCGAAGAAAGAGTAGAGAAACGGAACCAGTATTAAAAGTGAGCAATGCCGACAGCCTTGTCTCGAAAGCACGGCGGATCTTGAGCTAAATTTCAACAAGGCTGTGAAAGAAATGTCTGAATCTAAAGTGATGGCTGTATGAGGATATTTGGACAGGGAGTCCGATTGGAGTCAGCGACACCCTACGCTGTAACCAAGCTGCGGGGAGACGAGCCGAAGCGAATGGGAGCAAACCAGAGCCCGCAGGATCCGGGTTGGTTGACGAGGTTCGGAGAAATGAGTATCACAAGATTGAGAAATAGGCGGAAGACTCCACGTTGTGGACCCTATCGCCAGCACTTGGTGGTTGATTGATTGACTGACCGATTGAGATCTATGATTGAGAGAGAATGAATGAATGAGAGCTGAAGGGGCTGTCGATGGAAAGAAATGTCGTCGTCGGAGGTGGTCTCTTTCCCTTCAATTTGGGGGATTGTCCGATCGACAACGCTGGCAACACGCTCAACGCCTTTCACGTTGCCGTGAACATGCATGCCTTGCCGGCTGCTGGGAGGAAGGCTGACTTTAACCACCGACCAATTCACTTCGTCATGCGTACGCGTTCGCGGACTGCGGGGCTAGCTCGATACCATAGCCTGGGAAGGATAACGCGAGTGTGAACGCAAAAACGCATGACTCAACGTGCTACCTCATGCGCACCAAATCTCCAGCAGGGGGTATGAGAAGGCCGTTTTTCGAAGATTTTGCTACGCATTGCAATGGAGGACTTTCTCTATAGAGCTCTTCGATCCACAATTGGATCTTTCAAATCAAAGTCTCGAACTAGATCTCGACAGAGGCAAATAGACCATGGATCTGAGATACTGAGACTCTCCGGAGGCTACGCTTTTGCGCAATACTCTGACAGCCTTGAAAGCCTGAATGTGGCTTGAGCTTGTGTAACAGTAGGATTTCGGCTAGCCTTCTCGAAGCGAGACCGATGGCCTTAGTCTAATTTGGCCTTGACTATGTAAATCCGCTCCAATGGGGGGGAAAACTGTTTTCTCCTTCACAATCCTTACTGAGCTGTGGATAATTTTTGCGATAGGATCTACCTAGGGACAAAAGTGAATGAAAATATCTATATACACAAAATTTCGTAGGGGCCATCTCTATTGCCTTTTTCGACTTGGTAGCTATGATATTTTGATATTCTGGAACCAATCACTCTCGTGATCATAATTTCTATTCCGCCACTCAACAGCTTTTAGAAGACCGATATTTGAACACCAACTTTGATGAAGCTCGTCGGGTGCTACCGGTTTATAGAAAAGGGCTGGTTCAGTAGACTGTATCATTGATTTTGGGTAACGCGAGCGTGGCTTATCAGGTGGGAATTCGGAAGCTATACGGTACGCTGAGTGGCCAAGAACAAGCATGCACAGTTTATACCTAGTTTCCCAGGTACGGGCTTCGGTAGTGACAGTCCCGTCATGATATTGGCGAAGAAAGGGATGAGCTATTGATGTCAAAATATCTGATGCATGACTAATGGAACTCTGGGCAACCCATCCCGCAGCTGGGAGATGGAAGCACGCAAGATTGGAAAGAGTGGGTAATATCGCGAAAAAGTCATCCTAACTCGTTAGTATCGAAGTTTAGATTATTAGGACTGGGGAATTGGCGAATTACCTTTTGTTCCTTGTCGCAGAGGCATGTTAAATGTTTAAGGTTTGGGTGCTTATCACGTATCGAAGATATCTGGCGAGGGGAGACCACCCATCGCTTACCGTTCCCGGATGGTATGTTGATACCGAGCCACTCGAGGTTTCGGTGTCCCGATAGCGCTTTCAAGAGAGCCTCCACCATACCTTCTTCTCTCTGCAGGTCCCCGTTTGAATGGTTGGTTTCTTCAAATATAAAGGTGCGTAAAGATCTAAAAGAAGAGAGGAGAGCCAAGAAATTCTCATCCGGATATACTGGTACTGATGACCGGAAGCGAAAGGTCTTTAAAACGAGCTTTTGGTGACCTGAGTCAGAACTATCTTGTTGTACAAGTTTTGAAAACAATTCTTCGTGGCTGAGCTTCCCCGGTCGATATTCTGATGTTGAGAATTCAAAATATGTGAGCTGTGAAAAGTTTATAGCTGTGACCAACGCTTTGGCATCATTTGACAGAATTTGATAGGGTTTGATGACCAGCGCTGCGAGCTTGGGAAATGTGATCGATATACCACTCTGTTGTAGAATCTGGCCTAAGTAAGTTGGATTCTCTTCGTATGACATCGCCTCTTCGTATATAAGGGCTTCCAAGGTTTTATTCGATTTTAGTAGTATTTGTTTTGTATGTTCAGGGTTGCTGTAGCTTTGGTGAGAGTATATATCGAGATATACCAAGTCACGGATGTGCTCTAGCGAAGCGAGCTCATGTTTGGCGCACAAGTTAAACGTGAAGGCTTTCAAACCTCGCAGACGACCGATATGGTCGCCAATTGTACTCGTAAATGGTATATGACTATCAAGCCAGCTAAACATTCAAGAAAATCAACACGGGAACTGGGGAAAGCAGGTGGGATTTCGGCACATACACAAAAGCTTCCAATTCAGAGGTATTTTGTAGCACTTCTTCTATATAACGGGCTAGAGCCCCTACGTGAGCCTGTCCTGGATTGCTCCAGCCGACAAGCAAGCGCCTGACAAACCGGGCACAATACGGGACGAAGTGTTCATCGGTTACATTGGCACGAGCCCGAGCTTTGGTTTGTCCAGGGTAGGAACTTTCCGATGATAACAGTTTCCGTTGGCTGATCGAAAGAAAGTGTTCTAGCTTCTCAATGAACCCACGAATATTATTGTACGAGGAAGCAGCTGCGACGAGATCTCGGTACAATCTCGGGCTGAGAAATTGGTATAGTTCTCTGGACACTCTGCTCAAAGATGACAGGGTTTTGTTATCCTAGAGACTGAGGCGTTAATTGGACGAGCTATACAAGAGGGTTGCTGAGAAATTGCGAAAGAAATAATAATACTTACGAGTATAAAATCGGCAACCAATAGCCAGACATCGAGTGGAAGGGTGCCACTCGTGTTATCCCTACTTGGGGTGGTTTTGCGGCGTTTCGAACTCCGATCGAAGACCTGTAGCGCCAACGATGATTCTGGAGCGGCCTGTTCCCGGCTATTCGGAGCGTGGGCCACAGCGGCTAGATTGATGTTTGATTTTCTTTTCTTCATCGTGTAGACGATGTTCATGAAGTTGCAACTGTAAAATGGAAAGCCCTTTTTTGTTGGAGCTGAACGCGTCGTGTTTTGGGCGCGCACATGAGGAGGCCCATGCGTTGCCTGATCATGGCGAATGGCTCATACCTGAATGCAGGTTTCGTGCCTCCGCTACTCATCAGATATCAACCAACTTCCAATCAGTTGGTGATTGCATCCATCGACATTGATTGCTACCTCTCCGTCGACGGCCTCATCCTCAGAATGTTTGTTAGATTGCATCAAGAAGCTAACACCTTGCATTTTGACGGTTTGCCTGTGCCGGTTAACGGTTAGGCGCTGGCGAATCACGGACTGGCTAAGCTAGCTCGCCCACAGGTAAGTTCTGGAGCTCAAGTATACTAGTACCCAGCTATAGCTGGTGATGATATATAGTGAAAAGGGGGAGCTTACGTACAATAGCAGCGATAGCTACTCTAGCTCTTTGAACTCCGGAATAGACATATTTCGAAAGTTTGCAATTCTTTCTTAGGCAGGTTGTTACTTATTGATTCGAGGACAAGGTGCGACTGCGACAAGAGCCAGGAACCAATCACGATCTGATACACCACGTGATAATGAGCAATCGATAATCGCTTGTGAGGAAGCTATCGCGAACTTTGATTCCAATCCAATCGATACTCAGATGCCGTAATAGGCGAGAACGGGCGAGGGCCTTCGAGTGATCCGGATTCGCCTCCTGCCTCCTTTCGACAGATTTGATTCAAAACCTGGATAATCGATTTTTTCGCACAGGGCAAATGGCACAGTGAAAATTATTATTTTAAACCTTGGAGGCCCACCGATCAGCTCACGCAGAAACGAATCGGCCAGAGCAATCCGGATCAGTCCACAGAACAAGCAATGGCATAATAGTGCATAAGACAAGCAAAAAAGCGAACATGGCCACACCCGCAGAGGAGGAACTAGGGAAGCACCAGCAAGTGCAGGGCAAGGCACCTTCAAAGAGCAACTTCAATTGTTTTCCTTGGGTCGGACAAGGGGGCCCGGGCGCAGTTGGGAGCTCAAAATCGCACGCTTTCCCGACTGATTGGCTCCACCGGCTCGGGGCAAGCGAAAGGCTTGGCGCAACAACTGGCTGTCCGTCGACGACGACGCTTCAACACATTCGCAACTGGTCTTGCCCTGTCCACTAATCAGCTTCTCCCTCCGCCCTCCTTCAAGCCTTTTAAAATTTGACGAGAATCTTCAAAAGAATGAGAACGCTAGTTGTGGTCGGGACGCATACAGCAGGGCTGCAGATAATCTCAACCCGCTGTGGATACGCTCTAATCCCCGGTACGGCGCCTCCGTAGCTGTCCAATGATGAAGATAGTCTCGGTGTCTTCTGGTTCGGATGAACGGTCCTAGCTGCAAAAAATTTTAGCAGAAGGAGGCAATCCTGTCCAGTCAAGTGACAATCAGCATGGTAGAAACCGTTTTGATCCTTATAAATGACTGACGGCCATTTGAAACAATACCGTTGAAGATGTATATTTCTGTCCGTCTCCCTCCCGTCTCCCTTTCGAATTCTTGACATTCTTCTATGCACTGTCTTTCATTTCAAACATTGAAAAAAGTAGGGTTGTCACTCGGATTTTTAAATTCTCCCACCTGACCCTTCTCTTTTCTCTCACATAGCAGCACCTTTGACAGTAGTGTCCGTCCGCTAGAGAAATTCTTGCATTGCACATGTGGTTGCTTGCAGGTCACAAGGGATCGGTCGACCGACGGCTCTGAATTCGACATTTCATACGAAGAGGAATTATATACATTTGGAAGTCCACACCATCACGGCCACAACCATGACTGCAACAAACCTCACAGGAAACCCAACGGGTTATCCTCTAGGCCTCTCTTATGAGGAATACAATGGATTACTTCAGCTCGGCTTCCTCGCACAGGCTCTCGGACCGTATCATAACACCACCATGGCGGAAACTGTTAACCTTCTCCTGGCTCCTGACTGTCCCGTAAATGTCACTGCGCTTCTCGGTCCGGTACTACAACAAGGAGGGATGGCATTCGGCCCGCTGCTCGCCCTTCAAGCCCTCAGTCTGGTTTTGAAGGAGGTTCCACACAATAATGTCAGCTTCAAAAACGTTGTGGCTTATATCATCATGACGGCTGTGTCTGCTGCCTTTTTCCTGGCTCGTTTGTATAGTCGCAAATTTGTAACCAAGAAGATCAGACCGGAAGATTGGGCTATGATTCCTGCTGTTGTAAGTTTTTCGACTTGTCCTGACAAGCCGTATTGATGAAAATACTTATGTTCTTACGCTACGTGGCAGATTGTATCCATTCTGTTAGGTGGATGTTTCGCGCTCGGTAAGATATACATACGCCTCTCAAGAATATAGCTTGGTAATCCAAACTAACATTCATGTAGGATCTGATGAGAGAGTTGGCAAAGGGACTTTGCATCAATGGGACCTCACCTTTGATGAGTTTAAACGATATCTTCAGGTACTACTCCCACCGCCGGCATGCGCGAGAGAAATATCTAACACTATGAAGTGGCTCTGGGGTTGCGAAATCCTCTATCCTGTCGCTCTATTCCTCATTAGAAACTCGTTATTGATCTTTTATTGGTCCCTCGTTCCACCACGGTCATCTGCGGTCCGAACTCATTTGGTCTTTCGCAATGCCGTCATCGCTTTCTTCTTCGTCAATATTGCTTGTGTGGGCGTATCATTGGGTACCATTATATTTCAATGCCAACCGATCGACTACTGGAATGATCCGATTTTCGCGAAATGCATTGACAGATCGGCTAGTTTTATTGCCGGTGGTGTTCTCATAGTTGTTACTGATGTGATGGTCCTGTAAGTGACCTCAAAACCACAAGTGGAAGTCTCTTCTAATGTTTCATATAGTCTTCTACCGATACCCATTATCTGGAAATTGAAACTCCCAGTCCGATCAAGACTTGGCGTCATCGGGATATTCTCGTTAGGTCTTTTCGCTTGTATCGCATCCATAAACCGCATCATTCTGGCCAATGAAGTTACCGGTTCTAATGATGGCGATGTTACCTATACGAACGCTATCAACGGCTCTGGAATCTGGAGCTTGCTCGAAGTCAACATTGGAATCATCGCTTCTTGTGTACCCGCGATCAAAGCATTGTTTATTCATTCATCAGAAAGAGTAGGCACTAATCGCAGTCGTACCAACCAGTCAGGGCGTTCAGGGCGATCCGGCAGGTCGGGTGGTGGTGGTGGTGGTGGTGGTACCGTGGAGAGCGGCAAAGCTGGAAGCGGTAAACACGAGGTTGTCGGGAAAAATGGTGAAGTTGAATTGACAGTCACCACATCTGTGACTGTGACCAAAACTGATATTGAGGCCACGGTCATCGAAGATGACGATGGTATGTCTTCGTCTTGATATCATATGACCTACTGAAGCTGACCCTCAGAATCTTAGACCCTCAATATACCCACTATTCTCGCCCCTTTAGAGGTGGTGAGAGTACTTACGGTCACGATTACGAGATCACTTACGTTGGGTCAGATAGCGATTGCAAATCGCTTAAAACTAGCGAGCATTCACCATCCGAGTATGCCTACAGACCAGAGTCTCGATCGGATCCAAGATGGAACCCAAGACTAGATTCCATACAAAGAGCGCCATCATTCATTTGAATCACTCTGCTATCTTACACCTTCTATTTATTGCCTCAATTTAATACCAACATTTAACGGCCGACAATCCGTCAACACTTGCGTTACAACCCGTTGCGATCAAAATACCCCCGCTGCAAAAGTGTACTATTATAGATCAATTTCCTTCGCCAAACGAGTACCGCTGTTTCCGCTTCGTCGTGCTTTTCTTGCCAGGCTTTTAGCGATTGTTTTTGAATTCTTGTGTTACAAGCGTCAATTTTGATTATTGTGTGTCGTCATCGGATGACAGGGACTGTTCGAATTCTGGAATTCGTTACTTTTCATTTTCATTGGCTTTTTTCCTTTCTCTGTACTGATACCCTCTTTCCCCTTGAAGCATGGATCTCCATCCTACGTCCCATGCTTTCTCTTATTCTTCCCCTTCAGTTCGTTTTCAAAACTCGGGTGTCCTTTGGACTAGAAATACCCAATGGTCCTGCGAGGGACATTTGTGGACAGTTTTACAGTCTTGTATATATACTTGGAAGATGCCCAAAGATATCCTAATGAAAGTTACCGACGTTGGATTGATAGGTCGTTCGATCAATTGACAGGCAAGAATTTTTGGGCTTTAGTTATATTTCTATGAGCAAAACTGAATTGTGAATGTATATCAATCATGGTCTCAAGGCAAAGTGAAAGATCTGATTCTGCTGCCCTAACTAGTTAGCTACCTAGAAGAATGGTTGTATAATAGAAGATCACAATGAGATGGTGTATTCGCCGCCGCTATCCTCCTCGTTTGTGGACGTTACAATTGAGTGATTGGTATCCTGGATTCGATTTTTGGGTTATTTCTTTTTGCAAGATTTGGATTCTTTACGAACGGCTTTGGCTTTGTTGAAGTATAGGCAATTATGATATCAGACCAAAGGCATGTAGGAACTCTGGGAGAACCTTAGTCGCGTATACGTGACCCGGAGTATTCTCACCAACCTGAAGATTGATGTTAAAAGTCCTTTTCTTTGAGTCTATCACGGAATGGTATGTTTCCTATTAGCCAGTCGCGGACCACCATCCACCGTCCATATCGGTGCCGATGCGTATAGTTGAGAATTTAGCGTTTAGATTAACATTATCATATTAATCCGGCGGCTTGCGCGGCTTGAACTGCAATCGTTGTGACCTCGTTTTGAACATTTATAGGTATAGAATCCTTTTCGGCGAAAATTCCGTAAACAGTTGCACCTTTGTGATATCGAGGCCTATCTCTGAGAGTTGATGGTTGAAGGTCCTTTTGTAGGTGGATTCGCTCATGCTCGTAAGGAAAGAACGTTATTGAACCTGAGAGGGACCCGAGCGAGTATTTATATACAAGAAACAAATACTCCACCGAGATCATTATGGAAGAAAGGTGCCCGAAGCGCAGCCGGTATCAAAAAACACTATGGGGAGGCTCGTAATGAGCATTGAGTTTGCGAATCCGACTCAGATTGCTCAGCATACACTTGATTTCACAAGGTGGTCTGAACGTCACAAGTCAATCAATCGATTTTTAGAATGCAGATTACCCGATTGCGATTTTGCTGTCTATTAGATCTTTGTATAATCGGTCGCAGTCGCAGTCTGAATGTTCGCATAGCGCTGGATATCAACTATCATCGATCTGTGCATGCGCACAAGACACACATCAACGCGACAAGCACATCTGAAAAGCTGAGGAATATTTTCTGACCTGGCCTGGTCGCATTCGCATCTATATATACGTGTCCCGGGGTACACGGAAGCCAGTGCTGTAATTATGAAGCTCGCAGTAGCTAACATTTACCGTTAAAGCGCGGAACGACTTTATAGTTCCTGTCTAGAAAAAAAGCCGAGCTGCGGGTTCGGGAATACAGTCCCCTCTAAAGCCGTGTCAAGCGGTCCGAGGCGACTTCGCCGGACAAACATTGGATTGAACCTTGAATAAATTAACTCTCCTTTCCCACCGGAGATCAAAATGCCATGTCGGCAACGTCTGCAAGATCTTTGGAAGAAGGCACCAAAGGTGAAGAAGCAGCTGTTGCATTTCGAATTCACAACATATAAATACCTTCGCCATTGCGACAACCGCAAGGTATACTGTGAGCCTCTGAGGGTAGGATATGATCGGATATGAAGAAGCTCTGTAGCTGAACCTGCTGCCGACGAAGGTATTTAGGAATAGGTACGAACAGAACGAATTTATAGAAATTTTGGCACAGGGACTGACGCAAACACAACTATATTTAGGTATTGAGGATCTAAGGCAATGGTAGGACGTCTTATGATAAGAACGGTTAAATCTAGAAAAGGAAGTGAATATATGGTATCAAAAATTGCTTGCAGCGGGCTATATTGTGCTCGCTCCGAAAAAAGAGGGAAAGAAAAAACAGAAAACCGATTAAATACAAAGTAATAAACCCCAAAATCGCAGAAATTCAAACAACCCCAATGAATGCAAACGAAAGTAAGAAATATAGGAAAAGACCACCAGACATACTAAAATTAGTATGCTAACTTTGGTAACGAGTAAAAGATGCAGACAATAATCGGCAAATGCAGTTCGTGAAGAGGCTCTTACACTACTCGTCGCTGGGAAGTGCAAGGTAGCGCTATTAAACCAGGACAGGGTTACAGGCTTAGTCCCATGCTAGGTAGTGTATAATAGTAATTAAGGTTAGTAAACATTATATCGCTGTCTATCATTAATATTTGTGAGTTTTGATGAGTTGAAGAGAGTCGTAAAGGTCGTAAATCATATGCTTTTAAAACGCTTTTATAGGAAAATTCGATCGAAAAATAAAGGGTGGGCATCGGCGGGCTTTCTGACTAGTAGGCCGCCACACCTGGGCATCGGAATAGGTCAGTCGAGCCCCATAGGCGTTCGTCGTCGAACTGCCGTGTGAGATATGGATAATCGACACACTGGATAAAGGTTAGCGGGCTATGTTTTCTATGAAATAATCAAGATACGTACCTTCATGCCTCCCGTCGGTCCAACGTGTGGACAATGGGCATCGGGGCGCACAAGAGTCAGAACTATGTGAATTGATCGACACACCACGGAGTCGCTCCAAACATTCGTGTATCGTCCGAATGGTTTTGCTGATAATATTTCAATGCAATGCTCAATACTGTCGTACACTTGATTTGGGCCCACGCATCTCAGCGCCTGAGCTTGACAGGTTGTGTTTATGAGCTCTGCTTGCGATGCTGGGTTGTCGTAGTCGGTAGATGTTAACTCAGAAATGAAATGATCGACTTCGATCAAGGCGAGATCGTAATTCACAACCTCGCCCTTATCGTTGAACCTCCAGAAGCCAGTTTGTTTCAGAATAGTGATCAGCTTGCCATTATCTGGGCTTGTGTTGTTCACGACATTCGCGTAAAGATATACGGTACTCGCAGCGACTTCGGGACACTCTGAAGAAAATTGAGCCAATTTGAAGTGAGTAAAAGCTGCCTGGTTTTTGTTCGAGATGGGAAGAGGCGGTAAGGCGAAGAAGTATTCAATCGAATCTTCAAAATCGGTAAAATTACCGACTGGCGAGATTCTTCCGCTAGCATCGTCTGCAAACAAGCCAGGTGGAACTGCCGACCCCCCAAATGCGATGATATTTACTTGATTGGGAAAGATGGTTAGGTTATAGATATTGTGAATGGTGTTGTAGTTTCGGTCTCTATATGGATTACCAGGAACTGACGACGAAGTCGAAATAGTCGTTGAAGTTGAAGTAGAGGTTGAGGTCGACGTTGTAGTTTGGGTCCCTAGCTGAGAGATGAGGCATGTGCAGGCGCTCGATATACGAGACGTAGAAGCTGTATATGATGCTAGATATGGCGGATAGCTTTGACCTGCTGTAGCTGATGAAAGAGTGTACGTTGTACAAAATCCGGCAGCCGCAGAGCCACTGCCTCGCAAAGCTCGAAGTAGGTTATCAGCATTGCAAGCAAGCGGTGACGTTGTTGTTGGAGCAGCAGACGAGGTACTTGAGGTCAAAATACTGGATGTTGAAGTAGTCGGTGGGTGGCCGTCTGATGTTGTGCATGACTGAGTAGTAGCACATGCATTATCCGGGCACGAGTATACAGTTACAACCTCCCAGACGGTGCTCAGTGCGACTGGTAGAGCCGTCGTTTGTTGACATATCGCTAGGAGTAGACTAGCCTGTGCAACTCTATGGAATAGATTGACCATGTTTGCGCCGAAGAAATACTTCTCGCTAGCCGACGCGCAAAATGCTCAAAAACGTCGGAAACTGAAGCTTCAAATGTAGCGATGATGGTGTCGAGATAGTAATATTACAGGAAATTGAGGATGCGATAGATAAGTTGCTTATCGATATGCAACATGCAATGCCCGAAGCAAGATCAAGAGGTGTATGCTCGTGGACCGCAGGGCCTTTTTTAAAGCGGATTCGAAAATTTGGAATGCGCAGCTTGAAGTGGTATGAGGATTAAACCCGTTAAAAGAAATAACAAACTAGCGGCACGATAACAAAAGAAATTCGTATATCCCGTATTGAAACCCAATTGAATACCTCGGGGTCGATACCAGTTGAGAGTGATACCAATCGCAGAACGTTACCCCTCAATGCGGTGGTCGTTTTGCTCGCGGCGAAGGAGATGAAGATGGCTTCCCAGCTTGCCATGTGGCACATCATGCTGCCAGCAGCTTGATTATAAGGGAAACGGGTGGGAAGCGGCCTTCAGAAAAATTTGTATGCCAACGCATCATGGTGTCTAAGTTGCTATGGAGTCTGGCCAGCCCCATCAGGAAGCAACCAGGGAATGCCCTGGGGTTTTTCTTCTTTTCTTTCGATGCTCATGCGCTCATGCATCTGGTTTCGTCGCGAGATTCTTCTGATGGGTCTTGCAGGGGTTGCTTTTTTGGCTCTAGAGATGCAAGCCAGTTCACTGTGATGAGATGGCCAAGGGTACGTCAACGCTGCCAGGAGGAGAAGAGTTTCCTGCAGCGTGCCCAGAGGAGGTGCTTCACACCAGCGCAGGTCCCACGAGCCCGGAATACCAACAGCCGAACTATCGAATCACCGTGGTCGAGGCCCAGCCTCCGCAGCCATTTTCCTGACCATTGAAGAGCATCGCTTTTCGTCACGGGCGAGCCTGTGCGTTGTCACAAGCGGGTCTGGGCCGTCTCCAATTGACTTCAGATAGATGGATTCGAATGGTCCTTTGGAAGGATACCCATTCTTCGTTCACGGAAGCTTCTCGTCCTCACGTCACCTCTGCGACTTGATGCGCGTCATCTGGGTGGTTACATCTCCCATCCGGCTCAATTCGTTCGCCCACATCCTCAATGCACTATTTTCGAAAAGGAAGAAGAAAAAAAAAAAAAAAAAAAAAGGTGCAGAACGCGACACAGCTTGTGTGGGGACCTCTCTGCATGGATCCCTGGCCTTAGCAGGATCAAGTTGCTGGAGCATTGGCCGACCTCCCACCCGGAAAAAAGAGCTCAAGCTTGAAAATAACAAAAGAGTGAGCGATAAGACAAGTTACGGATGGTGGTGCCAAGTTTGCGTGTTTGGGAGTCAATCGTTTCGATTTCGAGAAGACGAATGGCTTCGCCAGAAGCATCTTTCGCGCGCGTTCTATCGTCGAACGACTCGTCCGCAAATATCAGCACTACTCCCACAGTCCGTATTCGCCACCAGCGAATGGATTGGGAGCCATAAATAGAGCTGTTTGCTTGAACTGAAGTTTTGAAGTGAAATATCAGATGATGAAGCATTTCATCTTCCTCAATATCTGACTTTATTATAGCTCAAGATATTATGCGGTCAAGCTCCCCTTTAATTTCGCTTGCACTTGTTTGTCTTGCTAAAAATTAATTTACCACACACTCAACACATTTATTTGGCGCCTGGTTTTATTAAAGATGAGGTTCAGCGTTTAATGATATCAACTTGAAAAATCTTTCGGACTAGATATATTGTGCGGTCAGGTCAATGGATGACGACTAGCCGCGCATGAAAAGCTGTATTCCAAGCGTTTAACATCAACGATGTGGTTGTGTTTTCCGTGCCTCTCCCTAACGCTTGTACCCTAAGGGAAATCTTTCTCTCTCGTCCTTCAGTACCATCTCGTTTAAAGGTATATAACTCTCCGCGGCGGCAACGTTATAGGAAGCATGCTCCTCACAACATTGCGTGATCATTTATAGCATATTATATTGGCAAAGGGGTAGGCGATAACGAGTTTTGGTTTCTGAAGTTGGGATTGAATTCGGCGTCTGGCTTGCGAGACAAGATTAGATTGAATGGGCGGAGATTAAGACTATAAGCTGAGATACATACGCAATACAATATACGCGGGTCTGCAATTGGTTAACTCGGGGTAGCCAATAAGGTCTGGCGTTGGAGTCACTAGTTCCGGTTTCGTGGGGAAGCCGATCTCCGTCACAAAGCGAAGAAATGACATCAATTCTCTATTGCCGAAACTTGTAAAGTAAGATGCTGGAATGCCGCTGGAATTACCATACAATCACCGAAAAAGTACGCATTTAATTGGCTAAAGCCTTTCACTATGAATATAAGGATTCTGCAAAATTCCCTTAAGAAAACACCACCGAACTTGCCATTGCGCACCAGCTCAAAATTTAAAATTACCATAGTAAACGATACACTGGCCAATTAGGTTGAGATCTGGAGTGTGGGTTATATTAACGCCTAAAAATAAACTTATATATGGCTAACTGGATGCATTGTGCGATTGCGAAAAGGAGGTAGATAAAGCGCCCTACATAAAAAGAAAAACGAAGATATTCCTGGTCTCACTCTCGAAAAGGATATCTCTATCCTGGACGCTGATAGGACCTGCGACGCGCTAGAAGTTTCGTCATACGAGTCCGACTGTTCGAAAGACATAGACACGATGTACAGTTTGCACGTGCATAGACAGCTCCCCGGCTGGCGTAAGGGCAAAATCGCCGTCGCAGAACTCAGAACAAATCTGCTCATGACAAAATACGAGTTGTATTTCGGTGAGACTAAACATGAGTTGCAACCGGGATCTAACTCCAAGCATGGCCAACTCACTTGGTCGATCCCGAACTGCCCAAAACAGTTCCGATGGGGGGAAAGAGACGATACATCATCGAATGGTGCCATGAATAGAACACATTCCAATTTACAACTAGTGGAAGTCGGATCGGAGATGGTTGTAGCTAGTTATGCACCAAGTAGACGAAAATTCGCAAAGACGGAAATGGGAGAACTTTCTTATTGATGAAAAATATCACACAGAACTGGGGCCTGACTTCGAGAGAGGGGTTATTTTACTGGCACTAAGTTACTTAGGGCGGCTGAAGAGAAGAGCGACTGGGGCAGGCGCGGCCGCGGCTGCAGGTGGGGTTGTCGCCTGTTTATTTACAAATTATGGCAATTGGAGTTTTTGTCAGTTCGCGTTTAATGAGTGTCTGCATCAACGTTTCCGTGCCGACTGTCGCGAATGGTTATATTAGGATATTTTAATGGCTCTCATTTGTGCTTGTAAAAGCCTCTAACACCGAATTAAAAGAAAAGCAAGTTCCCTTCCAGGAGTTCGTAAATACAATGACTAGGGTGATCAGGAATTGCATGATTTGGATGTGTTTCATTTAGATTTGCAGCTTTTCGGGTCGGGTCCGGTATTGGATATATATCCTAGGGTTAATGATTTAGGCACCGAGAATGTGCTATGCTGATTGGTAAGTCGATGAAGCATATAGGACTTGTCTCCCCGAAAGCATCGTCGATTGCTTAGAAGGAGTGTGGAGGGTATAAATCTAGACCAACCGCCTAATATCTTTGCTCTAGTGTAGCAGCGGCTTGTAATAGCCTCGATACTTATTTCAAACTCGGTGCCTGGCCTTAGGTGTAAGGCATTGTGACTGGCATTTTCGATTATCTTACGATAACGTGTTTTTCTACTCCTGATGTATCGTCCTCGTGACTGCACGGATTGCGGAAAGTGGTACTGGGGTGCCTGCCGACTTCTTTGTAACGGGAAGGCGAGACGTAATTCTCCTCAAGGGATTTTTGTCTCTGTATACCCGAATTCGAATGAGCCCTGACTGTAATCCTTTCATTAGTAGGTTTTATTTCACGAGATTTCACGATCTATAACGCAAACCTATGCGAGCGATATTATAGAACATTGTCATTGACATCGTATGGACACAACGTGGTTGCGGTCCTGATTTGTGATATACTACGGGGTTCCTATTTCGTGCTAGTTCTCTTGTGTTTGTCCACAGCAATCCTAATGAAATTTATCAAGAATCGTTGTGGCCATTCTAGGAAGGTTCTCGTTCGATGAAGCTAGTTGCCAAACCCACGATAGCATACGAGGACAATACATTGGTTAACGAAATTTGATAAATTCCCTCGGGCAGTCTGCGGTTGAACATTGTCCTGCTGGATTTAAGCTTAAAGCCTACCGAATATCTGCCTAGAGAATGACATCGCAGCGCGCCCTTGCAGCTGTCAATGATCATCCTACCCCGCAAAATGGCGGTTATAGATCCCTGCATTGAAAATACTAGAGATGACATGAAAATTGTCCAATTGCTGTGCGCAAAGCTAGTTACGATGGCGATATACAAATTTTTAGATCCGGGTAGACGGCTTGAAACGGATATTGCCGATGAAATGTATAAATGAAAATGGTGCGACAGACGGTTGCTGAATGATGACGACGGAGAAATATAAATATAAGTCTCGTATGCGCCAAAGTAGATTCGCTGACACTTGATCAAGTTCGACAGCCACGGATTTCAGAACCATTCTCCCAATACATATTTGAAATTTTAAGATTAGGTTGATAATATATCACAAAAATGCGCTCTGTTCTCTCCATAGTATCGTTCGCGGCGGTAGCGAGCGCTCTCGTTGCATCCCCTCGCCCTCGTGATGCTTCTCAAGGTCGAACAGCGAACGTTATCATTGGCAATGACTGGGGAAAATCGCTTACCGTTACAACGACCAACAACAAGTCCATGTCAAAGGCCTTGCAAAGCCCTTTGAAGATTTCCTCCTCTACCCCGTCAACATACTCCATCCAATCTTCAGACCAAGGTGGATTCACTTTGAGCTTCCAAGCTGATGGCTCTAAATTGAGCGCGGCTAGCTTTGATCTTGGCTCAAAAACCGGCTATACTCTAAGCGCTAGCAATCCGACGACCCAGCTTGGAGTTTTGGCCGCGCCCGCCAACGCCCAACCAGACTACAAGTTTTATATCTTCAGTGGACAGGGGGATGGCACCTCTACAGTTCAAAATCTCATTGACACAAAACTGATGCCAAAGCTGCAAGGCATTAAGAGTAGCCCAGTGAAGCTCTCTGTTCAAGGGGTAGATGCGACCATCACAGACGTGATAAACCCAGTTGTCAAGAGCTCATATGCCACTCTCGCATGGAGTTTTCTTGACGTCACTGTTAACACTATCATCAACTTTAGCGGCCAAATCAAACTCACCGTTACTTACCAAGGAACAACCAAGGATGTAACAGTCACAGTTACGAATTTCTCGCTCCTTGTCACTGGTTCTGGTACCGTTACAAATCTCTCTTCTATCAAGGTCAGCCGTGCGCAAGCTTCTGTTGACGCATTGAGCTCTGATAATACGGACTTTTTGGTCGCCGTCGTGCAAGCCCTCTACCCTGCCCTTGCCTCGGTTCTCGGAGACACGTTCAAGCTGGGCTCTGTCATCAATACCTCTGAAAATGCCAACATAATTACCTTGGTCAATAACGCGATCCAAAAGTTCGCATCGGGCTAAACAACCACGATTGGGTTCATTAGATTATGTCGTCAATGGTTAGGAAGATGAGATGTTAAGTGTGATAGGATACCCAAGAGATGTTTACTTGTACTTATAGGAGATTTCATTGAAGTATGCTTTATGGAATGATATGTCCTATAGTAGACTTTCTAACGAAAATCAAAGTATTTCACGTGGAGACCATAGTGTACTCACCGAGGCAGGTTTTTGAATCCATAAAAGTGTGGGATAATAATACCAATTTAAGATTAGCAATTCCCATGAATCTCGCACATGCTCGTGTTCCTTTAATCGCGTCTGTTGTAGAAAATATATTGATGTGAGAGCCTTAATTTAAAATACAACCTTTCAAAACTCAACTTGGTGTTGTCTCAATGCTGAAATTAAATATTTATAAGTATGATCGATTCGGTGTGGAATTAGATAAATCTTAAAAATACACGAATTTGATTCATATAGACAGTAACTCCGGGTGGGCTTAGCCTCAAGCCGGGAATAAAGGAATTGGAAAAATTCAAAACTCCACTTTCTTATGTTTCATGACCAAAGGCCTCTGTAAAAGCTGGTGCTGTGCCATCGCAAGAATGCGAGACAAGGAGATTAGAAGCAGTGCCGTATTGAACATAAAGGTTGCTGGGGTCGGCATTGTCCCACACCTCAAAGGTGTATTTTCCAGCCCCGCCGCGGTTGGCATACATTACTCTTAGTGGTAAGTATTGACCGGCATGAAGATCTATTTGAAAATTTGCGGTAATAGGGGTTCCGCCGCCGGTGAATGTAGATTCCCCGTCCTCGTTTGTTCTGAGCCATCCTGATTGCGCTATTGCTCCCGTCCAAAAAAGAACGATATCGTCGGCATCTGTTACTCTAAAGGTATATGTGGATGTCGCTGGTGCGTAAAAATATCCACGATAATTAAGGGTGTAGTCGTCGACTACGGCAGGCGTCAAGCCATCCGGGGTTGCAGTATCTGCTTCTTGAAGACCCATCGAACTGGTTGTGGATTTGCCATCAGGGGCTATAGTTTTGAAGGCGTCTGGAACAAAATTTGAATATCCAGGTTCGAAGGTAGTGTAAGGGTTGGTGTATATTGCGACCTCGAGGCCAGCATTGCCACATGAGGTATCAGGTACCGGTGGTATCTCCCAAACCGTCGCGGTGGGTAAATGGATAAAGGTAGTTCCGGTTGCCGTTACACCGATGCATTCACACGCAGATGCATACGCTGCCGAGTTTGTACACTGACCAGCATATGCAGGTATTGTGCGTGTTGGATTTGGGGGTTCTGTGAGACCTGGATCTCCAGCTGGAGGACTTCCCGTAAGAGTGACTGTCCTACAACGTGAATTAGCATAGTTAGATACTATATAGTTATATAAGGGAGCTTACTCTGCGCCAACAGTTACTGACTCCCACCGGAAGGACCTACAGTCGCTAATAGCTTGGCTGGGCCAAAATGTCGTCGTGGCCAATGCTGGATATGAAGTAAAAAATATATGTGAGAACTTCGGAACAATCGCGATGCAGGTTTAGTTAGACTGTAGAACTTACCGGTGTAGCAGCTATCAACTCTGCAGAAGCAACCGCAAGTTGTTAACTGGGCGAATGAGTGGTTCGCGAGACCTGATATCAGCCATACTTTAAGATAGACATTAAGTAACATTTTGAAAATATTTGAACCGCGAATATTAACTTTCCTGCCTGAGGAGTGTAAAACGAGGTTACTCGAGAAGAACGTCCTAGGGACCTTCAACTTTTTATAATACCGTTCCTGTGATGCCCTGGTTCAAATTTTTGACAGACAGATCGACGCTGCTTACCCAAAACGAGCAATATCCGGAGAAATATGAAGGCAGGCTATATTTGAAACGGCGGTCTTCAGCCGCGTTGATTAATAGAAATTCATGTTATAGAGCTTTGTGGAGACTGCTCCTTGATTCTAGGTTGCAAATCTATATTTTCTTACTCAACGTGAACATCATTCGTTGCTGTTATTGGTGTTGGACGCATCGCAGTGGGGAAACCATGATGTTGGTTGCTGCCTGTCAACAAGACTCTTAAGTGTGTTGTGCGAATTTGGTGTTGCGAAACAGACATCGCCTTCTCACGATTTCCTATTTAGCGACTGCGGAGTGCTTGGTCGTCGCAATCCATTTCCATATTTCCTTGCTTTGGTCAAAGATTCCTTCAAATTTCGTATCATTATCAATACCACTGTTTTCACATCCGCTTATCTAAAAAATTCCATACAGAACATTAAAGATGGCCCGAATTGTACTTGTATCAAGCGGGAGTGCGCGTGCGTCGCGTATAAGCCTGGTCTGGAAGACCAAAGGCAAAAGTGTGTATACATTCACAGACTTACGGGTGAACGAGCGAACTGGGCAGAAATAAAAAGAGGGTTATGAAACGCTGGAGCCAAATATTGTTCACAAGGATAGCATTCACATGATGCTGTGAAGGCGGGGTTGATGTCATTAATAACCTCCGGCTCCAGTCGGTGAACACAAAACGAAGGACCTGCCTTTCTAGGAAGGCGGGCTGCACCAAAGAGTACCGGCACGAGGCGAGAGTCGCCAAGCAAAGACCAACCGAGTGTTCTAAAATGATGCGGAAAACCCCTCTTACTTGTTGGTTATGGTTTGCAAAACACACTCGCTAGAGGTATGGAAGTAGTAATGGCTGTTTGCTTCCAAGCGCACGCGAAACCATGAAAGATCGATATGTCGATACACAATATACTTGCCGTGATGTAAAAGGTTCGAGAGACGCAGCTACTTGGATGTATATGTACGTTTGTACGGTTTTTTTTTTTTTTTTTTTAAAGGCTTACAACCCTAAGCTAACATATTAGGCATACTAGAAAAGTTGTATTGAAACAAAGGACCATGTTATATATTTCACCAACCTAGAGCTAATATAACAAGAGAGTAGAGTCTTGACTACTCCAGATATCAATTGGCTTATGCTGAAACTGTTCTCCAAAACGCCGGGCTCTCGTCACCCTCTGTGACCTTTGCGATTGGTATAAGGTACGCACTCTGAGCCTCGGTGCTCTGTAGTTGACGAACATATGCTTGTGCAACCTTGAGCCATGCTGCCTTTTCGATTGCGCTTGCTCTGGAACCTTGCCAAACCCAAATTACTTTACCACCGTCGTTGATAAGAAAAACATCGTCTCCATCAAGGTCTGATTTTGAAATTGAACTCTCTTCCTTGATGACATTGAAACTTAGTCTTCCGGATTCATCGCTGAGTTTCCAAAGTTGTTTTCGCGCTGAACCACCCTGGCCCGGTTGATGAACGGGTCTTTCCCGGCGGTACTCAGTAGTCCGAGAGTCCTGGCCGCCCCCGCCGAGAATTTCGACAATTACCCTCGACCGAGCCTCCGTTTGAGATATAACTTCCACGTCAATATGTTTGGCAATTGTCATATCGTGTACGACTTGAGCGGCTTTAGCTTTTTCCATTGGACTGCATTTCTTCCCTTGCCAAACAAAAATCTTGTCGCCCTTGTCAAGAACGAAAACATCATCTTCGTCAAGGCTCTCCCAAGTTGGCTGCACCTCGTGCACAACAACGGAATCCCTCTTCGCCCCAGCATGTTTGAAGACCCGAAGCAGCGTGAGAGTTTCTTCCTTGGGCTTTTCTTCGACATGATTAAACCCAGAACGGACGCCGCCACTGCAGATTTGCACCTTGGGAAACAGTTCCATGAATGCATCACTGGGGCTCTCTTGTATTTCTCGGTACTGTGTGGCTTTGCCGTGCAGAAACTCATCAAGCTCTACTGTCTTGTACGCGGCGACACCTGCCTCGTCTTGCGAAGTATGAGTTCCTAACCAGAAGAAAATCTCATGACCGAGCTTCTCTGAATCGCTATCTTTGCCAACCTTGTAGGAGTGCAGCACAATGTAACTGTCGCCGTCGTAAAATTGGCCATATTTTTCCTTGGGCCAAGGAATAACTTGGAAGTCCTCGATGCGCCACACCAAAAGGCCAGCAACTACACCCACTTGGCCGTCGTTCCAGGCAGGTTCGCTTGCGGCACTGTTGTATTTTACTTTATGATCGAGGTCACTTCCGATGAGCTCAACATTGCTGTCCTTAACGTCGTACTCCTTTAAGTGAACGAGACCGTCGTGGGGAGGCATTCCGAAGTATCTTGGGATGGAATTTATACAAAGTGGTTGAGGAAATTTGTTAAAGACGCGCGATTAATTAACCGTTTTCAATGCAACTGGAGGACTGTATCGGAATTTTAACAGAATCATGAGCGGGGAAACAACGCAATTATAAATGATGTTCATTTCCCCATTGTTAGACGGATACTTTTAGTCTAACTTGGCATCTGTTCTCGAGAGGACGCAAAAAGATATCGTATTCTGAATATACCCTTAACTACTAGATATATAAATATCTCAATTACTGAAGTATCGGAATAACCAAAAATGGGTTTTCGCAAGACCGGGACGGCATCTGGCTTGCGAGACAACAAAAAAGAGCCATCTGAATATATATACAAGATAGCATTTATATAAATCCTAATAGAAGAATGGCGGAAGTTTGAGATACCAGCAAAATCGCTTTATTGACTAGACGAGAATCATTGATGGGAACTTCGCTTGAATCTCCCGGAATAGTGTTGGTAGCTGGAGACAATGCTCTTTGCTCCTACTTTGAGTGACTTGTACATTCTTGAGGAAGTTGCGTTTGGCAGATTTAGAAAAATTTGACTACCCGCCCGGTTGAAGAGGATAGCGGAATTTGTTAACATTGATACGAGAGACAAAGTTAAGATGCCGGCAGGAAGCTAGTTATGAATCTAGTGATATTAATAATAGTTCATGTTGGACGAACCAAAATCAACACAAATTTGAACAACTGCTATGCGAGACCAAGGCTGCCGCCAATCTGATTGAGATTGGGCTTTGCGCAGCATACCGCTGCCCTGTTGATTGCGCACGTACTATTTATTGCATGAGCCTTTCTAAGTCCGGCAGGCCTGCTGTAAACTAGAATGCCGGCTGGGTCCTTCGAAAAAGATAAAAGTAAGACATTCAAAGAGTCTGAAATGATGCCATATGACTGGGACGAACTATATATTCTTCGGACGAGATATACCCTGGTGCGCTGAGTCTTCAACGTGACGTCTTTTGGTAGCCGAGCTAGCTGGAGCTCAGCTGCCAACAGCGGGCAACCCTCCTTGGTTGGTAATTACTACTCGGACACCAAGCCGTGATCAGTTTAAGTAGATGTTTCCGTTACTCGATAAATTTACTTTCCGGAGGTATCGATTTCTTGTAGTGATCAATATATATCTATATGGCTAGATACGTTTGTGAACGTCAGAAAAGAGTTTTGCGATTTTGGCGCGTCGAGATGCATCATGGCCTCGCAAATTGGTCTCTCTCGCTTCGGTCCGCGACATCGTGTTCGCTAATGCAGCAACGCACCCAAGCGAATGCCGAATGCAACAGGGCAACACGAATCGATCAAATAGATTGCCGTCTCGCTGAGCTGCCCAACATCTTGTGTTTATGAGACCACTGGGCAAAGGGAACGCAAAACAGTTGAGCTAAATGCCCGGACGTATTCAAAACTAGAGCGTAGTGAGATGTATAACACTCGAGTATAAATACCCGAGCAATATCTTTTCAATTTTCTTTTCTCAGTATACAGGCTAAAAAAAAATTACAAACGAGTGACAGGGAAAAGCCGAAGGATCTTGGTATGACAAACAAACGCTGGATCAATCCGTGCACGCAGATACCCGAATTCCATATCTTATCCCGGAAAATATTCTACAATGAAGACTAACAGTTCATTTATAACTCAACTCTCTTCGTTGTGTAAATTCTATAGATCTTTTCTAGACTGAAGTCATTACTAAGTAGGTACGTGTACTAAAGTATACATACTGGTTCCGCGTCGCTCATGCCAGTATAGATGCGTCTCAACTGTTTATTGGTTAGTACTTGTTCTATAACTCGATTTCGATGGGCTCAGGAGGACTTACGCGTATACGCAGTTCTAATGGTCGGTAGTGGTAGTGGCGGTCGTTGTAGACTTCGTGGTGGTAGTAGTCTCAGTGGTAGTGGTTGAGGGAGTGGTGGTGGACTTAGTGGTGGAAGTCTTAGTCTTATCCTTATCAGTTGTGGTGGTAGTGGTGTCGGTGGTGGTAGTGGTCTTAGTGGTAGTGGTAGATGGGGTAGTAGTAGTTTTTAGAAGTCTTAGTCTTATCGGTCGTGGTGGTAGTGGTGGTGGTGGTAGAAGGAGTTGTAGTAGACTTTGTGGTGGTAGTCGTGGTAGTCGTCAAGGATTTTCCACCATCTGATGGGTGTGGCATAGCACAAACCATGGAGGCAACCAAGAGAGAAACAACGAAGAACTTCATTTTGGATAGATTGAAAATCTAGTTTACTTGATAAACAAAGGTTGAAAAGAAAGAGTATTGATCGATTGAATGGTGGAGCTTTCCCGTAGTTGACTATGAGTATGAGTTTGCAATTGAATGCTGGGATGGAGCCACAGATACATGATGCGGCAGCCTCAATTTACAGACGAAAAATCTTGAAACCATAATATCTTAGTCAACATCAGTTAGCACTGCTGTGTATGGAGGTAAAGGGAGTGTTGGATCTTGACTTGGAGGGCTCTGAAAAATTTACTCGTACGAGATCGAATTCTTCGATGTATTCTGCGTGCATATCCTTTCCGTCGTTGGAGTGCTGAAAGTACGCAACCCTAGTGGGTATCCAAAGCACTTGAAGCTGGAAGTAGTGTTAACATGCTAACACAACTCATTGGCGATAAAAAAAACCTGTCAGTCATGTGCGTTTAATCCTAGGACGTCGTAGCTAGCATATGCGCGCTGCTTACTGCAATCCAATTTCATTCTAAATTGACATTCAAAGATGTTCTGGTGCGCGCTGCTTATGAATCTATAATACTATCGAGATATATCAGTTCATCGGCCAGATTGTATCGATATTTTGCTATGCGCGCTGCTTACTGTATTTTAATTCTGCCGTTGTCTTGATACCTGGTCCAGGATATTGAGGTATTCAATCAGAAAAAGAAACGGGTTTGGCAAGATAAACATCATGCATGACTTTGATAGTTATTTCGGGCACCTTGGTATTTTGTGCGTCGCGGCTAGTTTTCGAGACAACATTTAGCCGAGACTGAGTAACCATAACTGACTGTTGACTGTTGTTGCAATTTACCAATGAATTAATATGATGAACCTATAGGGAGGTTCGAAATGCTCCAAATGATTTGATGCATGCATGCAAGAGCGTTTAACAGTGACTACCGGGATCTTGGATCCGAATGTTCCCCTGGCTGCAAGATCTCAGATAACTTTAAAGTTTGCCTTCCTCTACATACGCGAGACTGCTGTATCCCTGTCAGCTTGAAACAAAGTAGGATGTGCTGTGCATTATCTGATCATTGGGTAACCGTGGTAATAATGCTTTGCGACATTTAACTCTATTAAATCCATTAGAAATACGCACAGCTGCGGGTTAAAATTTACCCCGGCCCCCAGCTTGAAAATATCCTCCATAACCCATTTCTACCAGATCAATAATCGTAAGGCTTGTACAACAACAGTAAAGTTAATAATCGACAAAATATTTTCTCTGTATGCATGTATCTAGTCAAAGTTACTTCAAGCTTCTCAATTTGGGGAATAAATTGTGTTTACTTAAGCTTTACTGAACCTTTGAGTTTAGGGGTATTTTTGGTTTCTTATAGAGATATTTTAGTAAGGCTAGCAAGAGGCAAAATATACTGATCCATCTGTGTATATGGATGACATGATGCAGAAGAGATGCCCGAGCGCGAAGTTAGAGGCTAATATAAGGATGGGATGGCTAGGACATTTTACCGTAGCAAGGTTCTGTTAAGGCTGAGCTGAATTGATTTGAGATGAAAGTTTGCTAATTGAGTTTGCACGGTTGGAATCCTCATATCTGAAGTAAATATGAACAGACAACAACATTACGATATATGTTTTGTTGTTGCGAATTTGTGACTGATGTCAATTGATATGGTAGAGAATTCAAGATTCTGAGCCTCGGATTTGTGGGAAAATCTGAGGTCAATTGTTAGAGGATCGAGAGGGATCGTTTTGTGCCGTCTCAGCTCTCTTTGATGTCGAGGCTAGGGGGCAACGCCTATGCGTATGTTTCGAATACTGCGTCCAGCTTACCATAGCCGACCCATATATACAAATAGAACATTAAATAAATTCACTCTTCCTACTGTCAAGGTTATTATAAATGAAATTTAATTTAATTAAAAAATTTTTTTGTTAGAATTTAGGCATTTAGCCAAGGGAATGTCCATTTTAACGTAAGAAGTTCAAACTTTTCACTCAAAATTTGAAGTTTGATCACTTGGCTTAGGCAAGGAGCCAGGAAATAGCTCTAGGAACAAGAATCGATGCCTTTCAGGATTTTGTTAGATTTATGATGTTATATGAGCATAAATCTCCCTGATCTAATACAAATGCTACTAGCTTTTTACTGCGATAAAAGATTTTGATCCAAATTTCTTCTTTGTTTTTCTTCTTCTTTTCTTTTTCCTTTTGAAGTTGTCCTAAAAGGATATAACATGCGTAACATATAATCTGCATACATCTCCTCCAAGATATGCCCTTGGGTTTAAGTCACTGAGGGCAAGATGAACATTGATATATAGCCCTTGAATATTTGTACAGAAGGATGATACTAAGATTTGCGAATCGAAAGACATTGCATTCTCCAGCGGGTTCTCTTTGACTATTCGATATAGTATCAACGTTGTGAGATGTGTCTCCGCCTGCATAGCCTCATCTTTAATTCGAATATATTTCACGGAAACGCTTGCTAGTTAATGCGCACAAGGCACCAGCGCGATGTCGTAGCCGAAACCCAATCTCTTCGAATTAGGAAGATGTCAAATCCCATAATTGTTGAAAATACCAGAGAAACTTGAAAAGGGAAAGGGTAAGCTTTTCTTTAGAACAATCCGCGCGTATACGCTTGTTTCGGGTACCCGTCGGAGCGCTTCTAAGGTTTTACCCTGCGTAAGCCTCTAATGTTCCGAGGCTGAGAACAAGGTACGGCCATATGTGGATGTTGCATGTTGAGACATGTGTTGTTCATACATGTATGCATTGTGTGCGGAATTTCCGAAATGCATCAAGTCGGGGAGCAGGGCTCTGGACAGTATTTGGAGGCGGTTTCGAAGAGCGAAAACTTGTTATGTAGCGTATATTGAGCTTCTATTTATGATAAAAGTTGCACAGAAGAAGAAGGATAATAAAATTGGCACGCTCGGGATCGATCAAGGTTGGAACTCAACCTCTTCGGACCTTTTCGAGTCTTCGCGCCACACACCACCAGGGCGAGCGAGCATATATTTTCACGTCTTGTGCTTTGGATCCTGCGGATTTAGGCTCCCGTCCGCGATACTCCGGGATTTTAATACAATGGGTTTAAATATAGCTTTATTTCATTTCTTCGGAACCTCTACGATCTAATTTTCTATTTGAAATCTTTCACCGTAACAGCCACGCACTTCTACACTGCGAGTTCAAGGCTTCAATATTCCGTGCGAGGCTTGTTCATTGGTTAGCCATGCGGTAGGCGAATTTTCAACAACAATTGGGTTTAACTAGACGTTTCCAAGTCAAGGTAACTGAGCATGCTCGAATTTAAAAGGTCCTTCCAAAACCCCTCGTTTATTCCCGTGCTTCATATCCTAACCCTGCAACCCTGTTTATGAGCTAGTGGGATTGAAAGAGCCTCACCCCAATCGAAGCTCGTCGAGACTCACGCGCTAGGCCTAGAAACCTAGGGTCCAAGAACCATACGGCCAAGTTAGGGAGCTATATTTAACACCACAGATACGGCCTGAGTATGTGCGTCTAGCTAAGCCGATGGGCGAAAAATTCAATTTTGGAGATCAATCTAAATCAGGGTATTTTATCATGCGAAAGAGCAGCATCACCGTAGAATGTTACCGAAAGTGGGCCTCTCGCTTCGCTAGGAAATTGAAGATGTAAAGACAAAAGTGCACATGCAATGCTGACGAGTCCTGATGGGCGCAACCCTCCAAGCAACCTGGGACTCACCCTTGTGGCTGCTAGCCTTTTTGACTCCACTATGGAGCATAGTTTTACAAATTTGCAGCGGCGGCGGTCGAAGGAAGGATTGAATGGTAGCACAAGCAACGGCTGATTGATCTTCGTATAATTGGCTAAAACAGAAATGTCAACTTTTCTGATTTGTCGGTATGCGAAGCTTAGTTCTTCAAGGCTGAACAAAACCATATTATGCGAAAACCCAACCGTTTGCCGCTTAGAACGTCCCCTGCGTCTCGAACAGTGAGGCCGATGGATGCAAGGCTGAGAGTCCACATCCACCTTGAAACTTTGATAAGGACGGCATGCCTGTTACTAGGGCATAATTTCTTAGAATATATAGCCTCGCATCTAGATGGTTGTATCGCTCCCTCTATTCTAGACCGAAAGGCCTTCTTTATATATGCAAGGTTCGAGTTATATGGTCATAACGTAGAACTCAAATGTTATAAATATTTCCGTTCCCCCCGGCAGACGATCTCCCGAGTTTGGCTTTAATTCTCAAGCCAACAATCTGAACTGAAACTGATACTTCTCATTTACCCGTGTGAATTCATCGAGCATATTGATGCCTCGTCGTTTACCATATCATTAAAATCCTTGACTTCACGCAATTGCCGAAAATGTTTCCCCGGATAATCCAGACTCAGCCCAATCTGGGCCCACGTCAATACACCAAGCACAAGTCGCTTGAGGATCACAAGGATTTTATATTACAAAAATACTATGAGGGTAAGAAGCATGAGGAAATATTGAAAGTATTGGCGATCGAAAGGAACGTCCGAATTAGGTAGGAGCTCTACTATACACTTACCCGATGCCGAGACATGTGCAAGTTGTTAGCTTATAGTTATATGTTATATATGAAATAGGCACCACAGTTTCAAAAGAGCGTTGGAGAAATGGGGCGCGTCAGACAAGAACTTGACTAAAAATCGAAAGCTGTTCATCCGTAACAACATTTTGAAGCGTCGACGAGAAGGAAAGAGAGTACCAACGGTTAAACAGGAGCGGAGCGGAAGGGTGTTAACGGCGGGTGAGATTGAAGGGATCTTGAACGCTCCTGCAAGTATCTTCAAAGGTAAGTTGAAAACCAGGCGAATAGCGTTAATAACAATGTGCTGATAATTGTCTGAAGATGTAAAAGAGAGCCCAGGGGGCTTCTGCTTCTTGAGTCCAGTATCGATTCCAAGTGTCGGAAGCACTGGATTGGACGAAGATGAAGATAATCATCCATTCGCTGATGCTGATCTTGATGAAGAAAGCACCGTTAGAGGCGACGACGCCGACGGCCAGTTGAGTATCTCTGGTGGTGATACAACTCTTATTGACGCCAATATATCAAGTGATGATGTCGAGAAGATAAACGAAGGCGGGTATCCGACTGTGCTAGCCGAAATGTAGGTTCTTATGATATCCCCGTTCATTTGAGTATCTTATTAGGAGACCCGACTTGGATATATCAAGATTATGCGAGAAATTTGACTAACTAACTTGGAACTCTCTCTAGTGAAAATATATATCCCCGGCACAAAAATGGCTTTGATGGAGACAATCTGGAGACTTCGAAGCCAAGTGCACCTCATGATTCACTAGCCGATCTTCAAGCGATAATCCAAGAAGGTATCAAGAATCTTTCTCTCAATGAAGACATCGATGACAGCGAAACCATCAGTAAGGCGGGAGACCAATCTTTTGCGGATCTCCCAGCTTCCGAAGCCAAGCTGGCTTTTGAGGCTGAACTCGAGTTTTGGAAGGAGATCGCTAGATCGTATACGGACCAAGTTGATACCATAGTAAAGTACACGGGGCTTTCGTTATACATAGCAGATGAAACGTTGCGCATGGAAATAGAACGGGTAACCGAGCGAGAAACTTTACCTTATTATGTGTATAAGGGTATTCTCGGAGAACCCCTAGCAGCATCGGAGCCTAATTTAGATACGAGAGAGCTTGATGAGGCCGCTCAGATGATATACACCGCATTCGAACTTTTCTTCCAAACTCCCGAGCTCCTGCTGGACGCACTACCTGACGATTACGGAACTGTAAATCGGATTTGGATGACAAATATTCCGACAATACTGGAAAGATATGGGTCTAGAAATTTCTTCTTCCCCTATGCCTTGTGCCAGGCTCGCAATTTCTTTTCAAGAGCCATGTTGGAATTCGGTTCGAAATGTTCGGTTCAAGAGCTGCAGATTCTCAACTCTTTTACAGACTATCTCGTCGAAAAGGCAATATCTTGGTTCATGATAATAGGAATGGGTAGCCACAGCATTACCCTCACATTCTTCGCCGAATCGATGCAACTACTCGAAGGTGTCGGCCACTCCAATATACTACGAGAGGTGATGCGAAAACGGCTCCTTGCAGAATGTGGTCCTGAAGATCCGAAAACAATATTTCTCTATGCCGATCTTGCCAGCCAAATGCTAAGATCGAAAAATAAGAATGTTAGGAAGAGAGGGGAGCTCTTGTCCTACGGTATAATGTACACGGTCGACTCACAACCTCCGCCTTCACTTGAAGATCATCGTAGCCGTTGGTCTACTAGGGGACTAGATAGGATAGGTCAAGCTTTCGAGAAGACAGGAAAATACTTACAGGCTACTCAATTTCTTGGACGGGTTTGCAGACGGCCACAAGGCTCCACTAGAATGCAGCCTACAATTGCAGACTCATTTTATACTCTTGGAGTTTCGTATGGTAGGCTTGCTAAACACAAGGAGTCGCTTACAGCGTTTTTCAACTATTTCAAAATACAGCAAAAAATAAAAACACCAGAGCATATATTTCTTCCTTCACTCTTGTTTGAAATGGCAAAGGTTACCAGTGAAAGGGGTGCTCAATTGTATATCTCTCTTGAGCCTATCTTTCGTTATTCCGTGAACAAGCTTGAGAAATCAGTTGAGAGGAAGAAGTTGCTACCAGAGAGCCAGCAAAGATTTTGGAACGAGTGGACTAAAATGTGGCTACAAGAAGAGGCCAAGGCTGGTGGAATACTAGACTATGCAGAAATGCCCCCTTCCCAGCTATCGGCGCCAAATCCTCCAGGCAGATTATATCTTAGCGGCCCAGTAGATTGGCCGTATTCTCAGGAATTTTGGTCGGATCCTGCGGATATGGAAGAATGGATTGGACGCTTGGAAGAAGCGGAGGAAGATGTGGGGGCGCAGATACGCGATAAAATAATGGAATTCGAAGAGGGTGCTGATGCGACGGCGGAAGTTGACGCAGGGCTGAGTCGATATTCGTCATGAGATACACTCGGGAGACAACGAGGTTGTTCTGAGATTCTATTGTCGGTCTTTGCATTCAGTATCAAAGAAGGCTTTTGTGTACTTGTGGGTTTGCTGGATATCTACAAGCTTGACTTTTCCAAATGTATTGAAACTATTGTATTATCATACAAGGCGGTAATCATTATTCCTTGTTCTTATATTCCTCCTCCGTAACCGCCTCATGCCATTCTGTCACTCCAGCTACTCGAACGAAATGTGTCATCGGGCTGTTATCGTCTGCACCGTGCCAATGTGTTGTACCGGGTGGGCACCAAACCGTGTCGCCGGCTTTGATCCTTCTTGGTTTCGCCCCTTTATCGCAGACCCATCCACTACCCTCAAGCACTCTTATCAATTGTCCTCGGTGGTGTGTATGCCAGTTTGTTCTCGCGCAGGGTGTGAACGTGACGTTGGAAAAAGAGAAATCGGGTTCGTTGTGAAGAGGTTCAAAGAGGACCTCGCCAACAAAGTTGTTGGTCGATTTGATGACATTTTTGTCATTGGATTGTATGATGATCGATTCCGGCATATCTGAGTTCAATCTGAGGGTGGGCAATGTGGGATTATTCTTGGGGGCGGTGGAAATGATATATGACTTGTGATTCGAGCTTCTGAACGAGTTTTTCGAGTGATATCACGCCGGTGCTCAGGTTGAGCGTTTGAAGCGGGGCACGTCGGCCGAGAAGTGTGCTCCCGAAAATGTGGGGAACCGGCCGCGCAAAACGGTCGCCTTCTTGGCGGCGCTATCAGCGAATGCAGCCATGGATGGCCGGGACAGGGGCAGCCGTTTCCTTGTGCCTAACGCGCGACGTATTTAGCCACTTGCAATCCATGTCAGACAGAATGAGAATGCAGGGTCAGGCTTTCTGTGTCCGCTTCCTACATATACCAACTCAATCGAAAATATTCGTCAGAAACGGAGAGTATTAAAATTGCGGCTGAGGAAAACACAGTCAGCAGAGCAGATGGAAGACATCAGCCCTACATTGGAATCGCAATTAAACAGAAAGTTTGGTGACGAATTTCATGTTCCCCTTACTTTCGTCTATTATGCCATTACTATTATTTAACCATCGTCGCCCGTGCTTTCTTTCTCAAAGGCGAACCCGGCTGGGATTCTCGACCACTCTCAACCGACCAAAAAACAATCCAAGATGAAGATCTCCGTATGCATCCTTTCTCTTTCTGTATCCATTGCGGTGGCCTATGTGCCTCAAAGAATTGAGCCTAGGTCTTGTCAAGCCAACAATCTCTACAGAACTCTCGAGCGGCTTCAAAGAGAATCTTCGTTCTGCAACCAACTCCTTTCGCCGAACCCTACCGTCTCAATCCCTTCCAGTATTTCAGCGACGCCAATTGCTTCTTTCAGCAGCGCCTGCACCTGTATCGTCGGCGCCCCGACTACCAGCGCGACTACCACCACGACAACCACCACGACAACCACTACGACAACCACTACGACAACCACTACGACAGCAACGACCACCTCTTCGACGAGCGTTCCGAGCGCTTATCTGTTCGACTATGAAACTGCAAGCAGGATATGGGGATGCGGCATCAAAATTACCGGTACGCCGAGTTTCACTTCCTTTGGGGCTTGCGGTGAACACCAGAACACGGCGGAAGCTCACTCCGGTGATTGGTACTTGTAGGTTTTCCCGTATGAATTTTTCACGTATTACTTCGTCACTGAACACATTCTTCTTGCAAGTCGTGCCGCTTTCCCTATAGATCACAGCGGATCCTATGTCGCCCGCCTTGGCAACAAAACACCAATTCCGGTTCTCCCGAATACAAACTATCAATTCAGCATTTGGTATCGACAGATCACATACAGTCAAATTATCTGTACCCCAAGCATAGTGATCGGAGATCTGGGACTTCCAGATGTTGACGGCCCAGATACAGTCAATAGCGGACCAACGCATGGCCAATGGGAAACATCTGCTATGAGTCTGGGGATTTCCTATTCGGCCTTAATTATTCTATCAGATCTGCTGGAGCTAAGAAAGTACAAGATGCAAGCCCCAGCTCAGCTCTCGAAGCTTGGGCCTAGAAAATATCAAGAAAATTACCCATCCAAACTAAAGGATCAGGTCTGAGAAGTCTGGCAGCGGCAGCCTTTTCAAGGAGATCTAAAGCCATAACCCTGAGGGTACTATCGATGATAGAGTAAATTTCTAGCATTTATTTCAATGCGACCCGCAACGCCATGAGTCTAAAGTATATTTCTACAGGAGATTTTATTTGGTTATCGGTCTAGGTTATGGCGGTTTACATCACCAATTTTGGAAAGGTACGCGTATACGACTGTATACATGTACGGTCTAAGATTCTATCGTTCCGAGAATCAACGTGTAGCATCGGACTTAGGCGGTCCTCTGCACCCTTTGTGTCCCGTGGTGTGGGTCCACGTAAAGCGGCAAGTACCGAACAGATACATGCAGCCTGCATCGTGATTAGAGCCATCGAGAGTACATACTGTTAGCTTATGAGCTCTCATAGTTTGCGGTTCAACATATAATCCCCCGAGATATATCTTGTCGGTATATTAACTCTACTATATTTCTCACAAAGACCTTTATCGGAATATTAAGGAGAAGAGTAGAATCTAGAGGGGTTAATTCCGTATACTTGCTTGATTTTGTTATTTTACATTGATATTTTGCGTTTAAAAATGGTTCTCCGGCCATCAATTCCCCATTCAACGTTCGTTCGCGACATTTCACTTGCGATAGTATTGGTCAGCCACTTCTTGATCGGATGCATCGCGCAAAGTTGGAAGACTTATCCATCTAGTATAAATGGCTACTCGGAAATGTCATTTCCTGAAGCGGAATCAAATCATCCTAATGATGGAAGCGATACATGGTCAGTCGTCGCTATTTAGTTGTTAGATAAAGTGTCTAATTTCGTGTAGGTTTATAACCGCTCGTTTGACTGGTCTGAACACTGGAAAGGTCTATCAGATCGTGACAATATTTGACAGGTGAGTGATTCTATACGCCGGATTGACTCCGAGGAATGAAATGCGGAGATATAACTGCTTTGCTTGAAGGAACACGATAGCGGTAAACCCTGTAGTTCTCAACTTTTATGAGGTTAGTGATTGCCATTCTCGGCAAAGAGTTACCAAAAGTGGTCTGCCTTAAACCTTCTGAGCCTACTCTAGGTTTCGATATTCGATTGTTCAATGGAGACTATGTTACATTCACCGACTATGAGCTCCCCGTGCTTAACCTTTTGAGTCCGAAACTTCAGGTTTCTAATGACCATCTTGGTCTTCTCTATCGCTCAAGCGCTGGAAATGCGACATGGGTTACTACAAAGGACGCGTTAGGAGATCTTCGCCCATTCGTTTATGACCTGGAAGTGATAGCTTTGGTAGCGGGCAATTTTCAATTAATTTCACGGCAGATATGCAAAATCGTCCGGTGGCCCGGGGTGCAGACTTTCTCCAAGGCATAATGACATGCTTTGGGGAAACGGGTACTTTCTCATACTTTCAAACTGGACCCGAAATACAGGGCACTCTCACCTTCAAGGGAGTTACAGAACCTGTTCAAGGAACACTTCCACGAATGGAGACAGATGAATCTAAACAATAGCCTCGACCTGTCCATTTGGCGACAATTCGATAGAACAAATAACAACACAGTAGTCAAGACAACAGGAACTACCACATACCAAGACGATCCGTCAACTTGGACAGCAGGACTGCCAAGCGACTTAACTATAGAGTATATTAGGTCTAAGAGTAAAAGCGAAGTCTTACAAATTGTGGCTGGTCTTCGGCAGTGCGTCAGCAGCAATCCGCTTCAAGACAACCGTATTGCGGAAGGCTTGTATATCTCCGGAAGCATCATTCCTGCTCTTCAGACTATGAGCGCCGGCGCTGATAAATCGAATATGTTAAAGATAGCTGCGGATTTACAGTATTCGTTAACACTGATATTGCAATTTTAATTCAGTGAATTGGTCATAAGAAGGCTCTACCATGTATCATAGTTGGAGGCTTTGTTATCCAACCTGAATTAATTTCATATACAGCAACAAGAGTTTTGAATTTTAGATACTTAGGTACATAGACAAGAGTTCGAAAAGTCGATTTGTGGGTACTTTTGACACTATTGATGAGCGAATATACGTTTATATGAAGGTAAGAAGCTTCTTGCATTTGTGGAAATATGGTAGTAGCTTTAGTCTGGTGGTTGCTCCGCTCGGCGTATCGCGGTCCCAGAGGCCCTCAAAATTGAATACTCTCTGCGTTGCGTCTCGTGTCTTCCGTTGGTTGGCGGTCCCTAGGCGGTCCTAGAAATTTACATGACAGTTGAAACTTTTGGTGGCGTGTGATGATGGTTATAGAAATGTATATTAATTAAGGACTTATTAAAATGGATATTGGTGATTAAGTAGAGCTCAGGGTTGGTGGTCCGATATCATGATATTCTTGTTGCATTGTGGCTGCATAATTGTATTGCGGAAACCTTTATGATATGGGGGAATACTAAGACTCCAGAAGACTTGGGTGCTTAATTATAAACCAGAGATAGGGGGAGTTTTCGGTTTGCACGGGGAAGCTGGAGACACCGGGCACCGCGTTGCTTGGAGGGCCACTCATGAATCAGCAAGTTAACGAGTTGAATGGGTAGCCGGATTGCCGATCCAGCTCGAAGCGTCTACGCGCATATATCTGCACTTTATGATTGTGTTGAAAACACAGCTTCCATGTGGAACCATTATAGCCTTGACAATCAGGGCTGTAGGGCCCCCACGGCTACTGCTAGACCGTTCGTACTGCAGGTCGCAGAAGCGGGCTCTTATGTGGCCGCTGTACAGGCCGGGGGGACTATATCGCGGGTTTCTCAAAGAGGGAATCCGAAGTCCAGCTATTCTATATTGATCCCAATACTACTATTTTAAAAGCTATTGGGTTCGGCGACGTCGGCACGTATTGGGTAGACTATGATACTGACTTTCTGTGGTTTACAGGGATTATTCAGCCTGTTACATGCAATGTTGATAACTCGAATGGGCTCTTTGCGTTTCGGGCCATTTTGCAGAGCTTGGAACTTATGCTGGTAATTATTCTTTATCAATCACAATTCCAGGCTTGGATCTGGATCCATGTGGAGGTGTTCATGTTACTCCTAAGGTTATATATAAAGCGTGATGAATACGCTCTAGTACTAGACATTTTTATAATATAATTCTTATTCAATTAATTATTACACTCAAAAAATAAAATTTCCCACTCTGGTTCCGTGGCATGGCCGGATTAAGTTCTCATCATATTCAAATAGCATTTGCTTAGTTCTGATGAATACGCTCCGTGTGTCACATTGATTGCGCGGTATAGATCTTGCTGTTCTCAGTCCCTGTACCTAAAATGGCCGAGCTGGCTCAATGTTATAAATATTCGCGTAGCGCTACCGGAAATACATATACATGTGTTCACGTCATTGTCACAATTCAAATACGACGCCTAAATTTATAAGAGATAAAAGCAGGAAACAACTATAGCTATTGTCTGTCAATATGCTGGCTCGATACAAAGCTGGGTCACAACGCGGAGGTGGGACTGCCAAATAACACATAATTAGATTTCGCGTGTACTCCAGGTATCTCCATGGTGGCCAGCCAAGAATTTCACTGTTTACCAGCGCCAGAAAACTATAATTAAGGAGATCGTTAGTACTTAGAAAATTTCAAACCGGTAGGTTAGCCATTCTCTTCGGTATCTAGGCTGACCAGTTGCCACTATTAAAATTGATTCATGTCAAGCGTGTGAAAAGTGTTACGTGAGAAAGTGTCTCATAGATCTTCAACGATATCCTCTGCTAGATCTATAAGAATCCTTAAAAGCACTCTGCTTAGTTCGCCTGGTTACGTTACGGCAAAACTTATAAAGGGGCTTGGGCAGCCAACCTTCGAATCGAGCGTTTAGTTTACGAGATAAAAGTCATCCCGGTTACCGTTCGGCTGTGGAGTTTTTATTACAGAAGAGAAAATATTGGCTTCTCAATAGAGTTCATTGAAGAAAAGCGAATGTGGAAACATATTCTTTCTAGCAATTTGTATTCCAGTTCTAGGCAGCAGTTAAGAGAACATTGAGACTGAACAGGCGGCCTGTTGGTCTCCAGGCCTATTGACTATCCTCAGATTGTTGAAAAATTGCAATGAGATATTATTTATCAAAACAAGACAAGTCTAGAATATGTGCACGTTAATATTTAATGCAGCAAAGTGATGTACTGACCAAAAATACCGCATATTTAGCAAATTTTCCGGTCTGGCAGATGCACAAGATTCTAAGAAAAGATAAATGTTGAAACTCATAGGTTCGCTTGGGAGTCCTACTACGTTATGCCGCAGCTCCCAGAGTTACTACCACGATCACGGGTTCTTTGGAATTCACAACTACAATTTATCCCGTGGAAAGTGGTTCTACTGTAACAAATGATCCGTCGGCCACCGTGAGTATCACCATTTACAAGACTCTGGCTCCTTTACTGGATACTAGCTGTGGAAACAATATCGGTCTCGAAGTTGCAATATTTCATGAACAGTATTCGAGTGACGATGTCCAGAGCGGAAGATATAATTCTAGCGTATTTGCCTTCCAAGTGCCTCCAAGTGCCTTACGCCACAAACAATACAAGTTATGTAGGAGTACAGTACCCAGGATTCACGCCTCAAGGCTTTCATATCGATGGTACGGACACCACGTATGCGGTGCATCAGGCTACTTTTACGCGCCGCAATCCGATAATTACACCTTTTCATTGTTCAACATTAACGATATTGCTCTCCTTTGGCTCGATGGTTACGCTTATTTTGGTTATAGCAACGCCAACGCCGCCGCCAGACAAACTTTTATCACATCACCTAGTGGCGGTATGGCAGGCGGAATTTCAAAAACCATTTTTCTTCATGGAGGCGAGTACCATCCTATCAGAGTTCAACATTGTAACATCGGTAACCCAGGAAGCCTTAGTTTTACGGTACAAAACTCAACCGGCGACTACCTCGTGTCAGATTTGCAAAAATCACCCTATTTTGTTTATCATACGTGCGACTTGAAAACGGGAAGGCCGTATCAACCATGGGGTAGCGAATATTTACCTCCGGATGCTCAAACAACCATATACGTGCCCACTAATACCGTATCGGCAATCACAATATATCCTACCAATCAAAGCGGATATGTTGCGAGGACTGGAACCATAAGTGTCATCAGGTATACTACACAAGCGTATTATACGATAAGTTTGGCGGGGACTGCCATCACCAGCTACACTGAAACCAGATCCCAACAAACAGCCTTGGATCTACCATCACCGACGGATCGGCTACAATCACTGTCGTTAATTTCGTGCCACCGCACTTGCCACGTCTTCTGCCGGTCCTACGTTCAAGTGTTCTCGATACGGTTACCTTGTCACGAACCATGCGCTTAATCAGATAGACCCCCTTAACGGAAACATGCAACAAATAACATCAAGTCTACCGAGCAATGTTGATGCTCTCGCTTACAACCCAATCGATAACTACTTGTACGCCTGGTTGACTAACCATATCGTGCGAATTGATGCAGATGGTGCGGTCACAAATCTAAACATTACCTTTAACCCAACGGGCTCAGTTCTAATGGGAACCTTCGACGATCAAGGTCAGTTTTGGTTGGGAGATGGAACTTCCACTATTTATGTAATTGACTTCAAACCCAACTCGACTACATACGGCCGTTTGGTTGGTCACCTCTCCTTTGCTACGGAGCTTGCTAGTTTTGCATTAGCGATTGGGTTTTCTTTCCCAACGGGGGTAGTACCTATGGACATTTGGCGTTGACTTATCCGTTGGGACAAGGGCACTGCTCAAGATAAACATGGCGAACGGAAGTGTATCAGTAGCGTGGGTACTCAGCGGATTTACTGGCGGTTATGTTGGGGCAATGTTTGGGACACCGAATGGCGATATTTTCTGGAGAACCACCATGGATGGTACCATTTATAAGAGCAACATTCTAACGGGAGCGGCCCCCGTGCTCGTTGCAAGTGGAAGCTCCCAATCCAGTACACAGATGGGGCTAGTTGCATATTTTCCAATTTGTTCGACGATGAAGAGGATCCTAATATGGTAGTCCAGCATACCACTACGATTACCCTTGCGGGGCCTAGTGATTCGTCAACTTCAACACCACCTCGCTAACATGGACGAAAGTTGCCTCATATCCTACGTTTATCATTAACATGGATGTTCCTGCCATATTTGCGAGCAACAATGGAGACTTGTACTTTGGCGACAGCGGAAGTGGAAATATTTATCGCATTAACGCATTCATGCCAGCAATACCAACCTTTGTCGTTCAAGGACCTGTTACTTCCCACGCTGATGGGGCCCGTTGTGTTTTCAGTTTTGATAGGTTTTAGTTGGGTTATTATCAGACTCTGGACGTAACCTCTGTTTTTAATATAATCAAAATATATTCTCGTTATTATTTCGTAGAAAATATCACCTATTTCCGTTCATATAAGTTCCCTTGTTTAGTGCTATATTATTAAAACTTTCAAATTGGACGGACGTAAGAATGCTCGAGCTAAGGAGGGTCGTTATCAGCGACAATTCCAAGCATTTGGAGATGCAGATGCGCAGCCGACTTGTAAGGTAAAGCATTCCAAGAGGGAGTAGAAAAGCATCTAAATCGCATTAGTTTCCTGATCATAAAGCGTTTGCTCGTCAGAAATATGGTTCAGTTTTGACAAATTCTAGCCGTTTCACAGTATATATTTTGATTTCTAGGAGATGATGCAGCTCGAATCCTCATTACTAACATCGCGATGGAGATCAAACTCTTGGCGGGTTCTCGCCGTTAGAGCAACTTCCTACTGTACTACACATGATCTGAAATCAAATTCATGTTAAAAAAAAAATAAGACTCCACTCCATTTGGTTCGTATTATCGCTTAAGAATCGTTGCCACCAAAAGCTTTTCTAGATGTTGCATTGTGATTTCGAATGTCAGCCTCGTTGTTCAATCAACCAGCGAGACCAATCACGGCTGATGCCAAGATAGACAATACTCAAGGCAACACAACCCCAAATGCTTGTTGAAATGGAGGCAAAGCAGTTTTCTACTTGCGGCTGACGGCGCTCAATCTTGGGGGGAGTTCTGGGTGGTTCCAAAACTTGCTGCAGCAAAGCTGGGCTTTTGTCTTTTGATTTTCCTCACGCCAATCATTGAAAGGTTCTTCTTTCAGGCGGGGTAGCCCTCTTCACCATGACTCCTTTAATTCATCGAGGGGGGACGGCTGTCACAAATCAACAATAAAATAACCTACTAGAATACTCACAATCTAGAGCCTCCAAGCCAATTTTCGGAGTCTTCAAATTTAGGACTAGAATATTAATCTAGTAACCGTTCATATGGATATTTCTAAGGCTTGTCGAGGCCTTGTGTCGCCGCTTGATCTTGTCGCCACGAAGTTATCTTCCATCCTCAATCAAGTCGGGTCAGCGGAAAACACGCTAGATTTTCTCATACAAAACGTCAGAAGTATTGAAATTCAGCTTGCAACGGTACAGGAATATGTTGCTCGCGCTGAACTTTCTACTACACAGAGGGAAAGATGTGGGAATTACGTCTGTGATATTGAGTTGAGAACAGTCAAGCTCATCAGCCAACTGGATCTCATTATCAACAAATTGAAGGATAAGTCAATATGCAAAAAGCCAAAGCAAAAGGCGGCTCTCGTGGGAAAGGAGGTACAGAATTTACGAGATCAAATTGACAAGATCGGTGATAACCTCTCAGCTGTGCGAGAGGAGATGCTCCTTTCCATAGCACTGGACGATCGCGGAGAACGGAGAAAGGACCACTTTCTGATCAGAAACCAACTTGACGTTATCGAAGCCAACACCGATGGTTCTGATGCAAAAAAGATAAAAAAATACTACAAGTCATCCGCTCAAAGCCTTCTAGCGGACGACTTTAGCAACCCACCAGAATATAATCCGGCAGCCGGTTACCCTCAACAAATGCAGTATGGTCAAACACGACAGGAGTCGTTAAATCCCTTCTTTAGTCCCTCTCAAATATCTTTCCCGCCGAATTGTCTTGAAATGGACGCAGGGCCTATACCGAGTTTGAGGCCATCTGGAGTTTGTGAACTGGAAGCGCCGCTTGCACTTCCTAATCATAGCCCCAACTCTTCATATCCAAGTTGGGAGGCCTCCCCAACACCTGAAAAGCGGGGGTATTATAGAAGAAGTAATGCCCCACAGTGGGCGAACGCTTGGGAGAATTGAGTTTGTGGTTCTGAGGATCTTAACCTAGTTTTGCGATTAGTTCTGTAAATTATCATCATGTGCGCCCTCATATAAATTATATTATTAATTATTGTCACTCGTAGCCGCCAGTAAGCCTTATAGACTTCAGTATGTCAAACTAGAGATTTTATTGTGAAACCGAAAATGAGCGGACTGAAACTGAAGTCATCAACATGTTGAGGATTCAAGTAAATGCAAAACTTATAGCGAGGAGAGTCCACAACGATCGTCAAAAGAAAACATGATGCAAAAAATTAAACATGAAGTGAAGTTCCACCATCTCAACCGACAACGACCTTGGCCTTTCTGATAATATACCCCTTCCCTGTCGCCTGCATTCTGTATACACCAGGCGAAACAACTGCTCGTACTGCATTGCCGCTGCCTCCCCTCTTGACCATATCAACTTGTTCGGCACTCAAATCAGATCTACCTAGAATGTCAATCTCGTATGGGCCCTTTTCTGGTTGTTTGCTGTAGTCTTTGTTGCGGAAGGCAAAGATGAATCCGTCACGTTGGGCTCCAAGCTGGAGAGTGATGGATACGACTTTCTCTGCGATCTCCTTCAGACTTCCTTTGCGTAACTCGTCGGAGATCAAAGCTGAGTTAAGAATGTGGATTTCTGTATCACTTTCGAGGCGTTCATAAACAGTCTCTACGGCTCTCTGAACATTTTCTGCAGAGTTTTGTATTTCCTTACACAGCGCTACGCGGTATTGCGCACGGTTCGATCGCGGTGCTGCGTGTTGGAAATTGAAAACGTCAAAATTGATCTGAAAGGCATGGCTGCTGAGTCTGAAAGAGATGTAATCTGATCTTATCTCACCTTGGTTCATCTGCCGAAGAGATTTCTTGGAAAAAATCCAGTAGTCGACTACTGCAGAGTATATATGGTACGCAAAAATCGCTCGGAACATATGGACTTTTGTAGCATTGTCTCGCAGATAATTCTTATCTTTGTAGAGAATCCCTTGTCTTGCTAGTGCGCCTTCCGTGATATAGCGTTCCAAATTATCAGGTCGCACGTCTGAGCGAAGGTGATGGTTCACGATATGGTCCATTATACTATCATCCAGGTGATCGAAAAGCTTGTTGACGCCAAAATCGTCGAGTGGCGCGTCGAATTGGACAACTGATAGTACTGCCGCTTCAGTAGGAGAAACTCGCCGTTCTGTATGGGTCATCGATATTAGATTTGAGGTGAAATTGCAAAGAAAACTCTTTGAAACCATAATGATGAGGAGTCTTCATACTTTCGTTGGTATCTGCTTGTTCTCCTCTGACCGCAGCCGAACCAACCCCACGATTATATTTCCGAAACCGAGAACCCCCGGACCCATTTCGCCTACTTCTACGGTGGACGATATACATAACCACACAAACAATGGTAACGATTGCAATAGCACCTATCGCAATCCCAGCAATGGCCCCGCTTGATAATCCTGGACTTGGGTTCGGAGTTAGGGTCTCTGTTGGTGGAGGTGGCTCTATCGATGTTGTTGGACCGGTGACAGTTCCGGATATAGATGAAATACTGGCAGCTGTGGTAGGATTGAATTGACTCGAGGAAGATAGAGTAGAAGTAGGTGGAGTCGAGCTGGAGGTTTCGAAAGTTGAACCTGACGTAGATGATACGACAGTTGCACTATCTGTAGTCGACGTGGACACAGTAGTAGAAGCAGCTACATTGCTACTAGAGCTGGATGACAAAGTTTGTAAAGCAAGACTACTTGTAAGGGCGTTATTGCCTCCACTTGAGGTCGTGCCCCTTAAATCTTGAAGCGCCATTGCCTAGCAATCTAGTAAGACGATAGAGTCGCTGGAGGTTTCTAAAACATACAAGTCGATCTGCATATAATATTCTCGTTCTTTTGGGATGTGAGCAGAAATAGTTCAACGAGTAAAACAACCGACATTTATATGACCCAGTGTTGTTATATTTGGGTGGGCAGACACAGTGAGGCAAGGTGAATTTGGGAGTTACTTCCATCTTCCATTAAACGACCTGATTGAAGAGGGGTAACCGGGTTCCATAAGCGGTATGCATTGCCAAAGAAGGACTAAGCGCATTGTACTTGATTCCTGTTGATCAATTGCCCCAATGGAGCTGAAATAGGCTTCCGTGGAAATGACGGCTGAACAATGCTTCATTTTGTGGAGGCGAATAGCACTTTCAATTTTACAAAGGCTGCAAGAATTGAACGTGGTGAATACTTTCGCTGGTCTATATGCAGGTTCTATCACATTGGGCTTGGCTTCACGATGATAACGCCGAGTTGTGTTGGTAGCTGCGAAAATTTGAACGAGGCTTCAAGATTTTGTGTAACAGACCTATCCCTGATTGGTTCTTGGGAGCCATGCAAGTTTGATCACGATGACTGCTACCCTCAGAAACCTGAGAGCTTTCCGCCTGCAATTGATCGCAGTATCGTAGAAACCTGCGCCAGATGCATGTGGGACCGAGAAGTTCCAGATTCTAGCTCAGCTGATAGATGATAGGGGTGGAGCTGCGTTTGAGAGGTGGCAAGGAACTGCCATCCGCCGGTGGGAACTCGAGGGTCGAAACTTAAAGAGAGGAAATGGGTGTCCTGGTGTATAAGACAAGCGGCTGGAGATGCACTGACCAAAATGAACTACGCCTAGCTGAAGTGTGGCTGCAGGAGTACAAATTTAATGGCTTGAGTAATGATTCTGAGCTTCGGAATTATCTAGTATATATCCTCGTTATCTTCTCATGTACTCTAGAACGTCTAGGTTTCGAACCACCGTCTTCGTGACGCGCGATTGACTTTCGAAAAACGGGAAACAGCATTTGAATCTCGCTACACTGCATTATAGTGTGTCAGAGAACACTCTCTACGCCTCAACACAATAATCGGAAAATGAACAAACCCAACCTCGCCGTTGCGATTGATTTCGGCACGACCTTTTCTGGTAACTATCAATAAGACCCTCTACGCGTATAAGGTCGTCGACTGAACCCCCAATGTTCGCATTTAGGGTTGGCCTATATGCAAGTAGGCCAAAACGAGATGCTAGGCCATCTCAACAATTGGCCTGGCGCTACGGGGCAGCTTAACAAAGTACCCACTATCATTAGTTACGAGCGTGATATCCGCTCGAACACATGGGTTCCTAGTGCCTTTGGCTTCGCCGCCGAAGCCGCACCTCCAAGCCAGCGATGCGCAATGTTCAAGATGTGTTGGGACGAAGACCAGGACGAAAATACGGAGCCCGAACCGTGGCAAACTTGGGTAAAGCTCGGAAAGTCAATTACAGACGTTGTAAAGGATTATATTCAGCTGTTGTACGACCATATGCTCAGTACGTTCAACGATCAAGGCTTAAGTCCTGATAATATCAATTACAATGTACTGTTCACGGTTCCGGCACAGTTCGAGGTGTTGGAGGTGGAAAGATTCAAATCGATAGTAAATTCGACGGGTTTCAATAATCATACAGTTTCTGTATCTCTCCGAGAACCCGAGGCAGCGATCTTGTACACAATAAACCATGGAATGAGACCGTTGATGCCGACGGACCAATGTATCGTGCTATGTGATGCTGGTGGAGGAACAGTTGTAAGTGACATCTATTTCAGAGTCATTGTTCGGCCGAGATGGCTAATTCCGCTTTAAAATCTAAACCTTGCGCCATTTTAGGATATCGCGTCTTACAAAGTAGCGGAGCTTGAACCAAAAGTTAAAATTGAGCAGGTTGACATTGTATCCGGTAGGCATTGCTTTCGCCAGCTTTATTACATATTCACAGGCTTGTTTTAACAGCACCAGGCGCACCCTGTGGATCTATAATTATTGACAGAAATTTCAAGAACTTCCTGTATCGAGAGTGCATTGACGACCACTGGCGTCCTTTCTTCCAAACTCCTGACGGTCTAGCGCATCTACACCTCATGTGTCAGGCATTTACAAATCGCAAGGAAGTCTTCAATAACAGTATTAATGTTCCATATATCACTCTCAATGTCTCACCCCCAAACCTCACCGGCCCTAATATTCAAAACGGAATCCTGAAATTCTCTCGGTATTGACCGTCTTTCTTGAAATGCTGTAAGATATGGGCTAGAATTGCTGATTTTATCACAGATCAAAAATGTGTGAGCTTTTCGAAGAGTCCATCACTGGAACCATCGCATGTTTAAACAAACATGTCCAGCGGTGTGCTGCCGAAGGATATCAAATCAAGGTACTGCTCAAACATTCTGAACGAAAATCATCCAAGTTAATAAAGATTTCATAGTCAATATTCTTAGTTGGGGGTCTCGGGTCATCCAAATACCTCCACAACCAGGTGAAATTGTACGCAGCGGGGGTTTCTGGGAATATTGAAGTAATCCAACCGATGTTTGCGTAAGATCATACCACGAAATTGGACGTTCTTGCTCGAGGTTGTTCTGACTTCTTGGTAGAGAGTATGCCGTTATCAGGGGAGCGATTGAAACCCATCAATCGGATCTCCTTGGTTACGATCAACAAATTGCCGTCAAGCTATGCCCTGCCAGTTACGGGGTCAAATGTAATAAGCCTTGGGATCCTCAAAGACACAGTCTTGCTCTTGACAAGCAATACGTGAATCCAGTCACAAAAAAATTGATGGCTCTAGGGCAAATTTCATGGATGATCAGGAAGGTGAGTAAACCTATAAGAGAATTTATGAAATATGATTTTTGACTCCAAGCCAAAACAGGGAGATAAAATTACTGGTAGGAAGATGTTGGAGATCAAAGAGAACTTTAGCCGGAGTTTTAAAAAATCGCCAGAGATATGGGGGGATGCTATTGTCATGTGCAATCTTGACAATCCACCGAACCGAATGACAGAGGGTATCCTCAACCTAGAGTCTTTCATTGTTGACTTGATCGCTGACTTTTTGGCCTATCCGCTCTAATAGATGTTAAGGAGATTTGCACCTTACGATCGGACATGAGCAGTCTTGCAATGAATGAATTCACCAAGCAAAAAGCGCCCGAGTGGACGTTTTGGAGACGGAAGAAGTTTTACCGGTGTGAATTTGACATCATTTTCAAGATTGGCCTGACAGACATCGAATTTGCGTTGTGGTTTAAGGAGAAGCTGAGGTCGGATCTGCTCAAGATTGCATGGTCCGACGCGAAATTTACCAGGTGAAGAAATATTACCTCTTGAGGTATATTGCCGGACAGCTTTATTCGAACTTGGAACCGAGGGCATTAATTTGGAGTTTTTGTGTTTGTCTCTTAGAGATTGGTTGGATAGTTTGACCATTGAATAGAGAGGATCAATGGCTGGGGCATTGCATTTCCAAGTTTCGAGTTGGCGAACGAATGCCTCGCCGCGCCATAGCCTACTAGCATGCTTTTTGCAGTCCAAGCTCTTCTTCGAAAAAGCATTGAATACGATGGTGATTGAAAAGGTTCCCAGTACTCCAACATTCGTAACTTAATACTACCATGATACCCTTAGCAAACATTTAGGAACTAATGAATAATATTCGGACGATGGGATATCGGGATTGTTGATTCGCGGAACGCTTTACTAACTTTAACTACACATAAATCATCGGCATGTGAGCTAAGACGCTAGGAAAATTAATGCCGTCCGAGATATCCTACTAGTAGCCTATTCTAGATCTTTCTTGTAGTTTTTAGCACAATGAAATCTCCAGAGAAGTATTATGTGCATCGATAAATCTTACGCCCTGCATCGACCCCCGAATTCTATCCGTTCAGATCCAATCTTACATATACATTATAACTACCTAAGTGGTTCTTTCCTTTACTGGGTCAGTCTCTCAGAATTGGATCTGGATGGCAAAGTCCAATCATTCGGTCCGCTCAGCATCCATTTTCTTAGAAGTCTTTCTTGTCATGCGGGATCTTTCTTCGTCCAGACTGAGAAGAGTGCTTGCTTACTCAGGTCTAAATTTTCATGAAAGGCTTAGCAAGATAAGAATGTGATGGCCTTCATTCCGAAATTATCGCTGTCATATACGGTGAATATCTTTAGACATGGGACTCGTATAGAGCAACTATGTATATCAATACTACAGCTACATCTAATGTACGATATCATATATCGTGTTGCCCGAGAATGCAATAATGATATTTCCATTTTGGGGGACTTCTATGAGCATATGAATCCAAGGGAGCCCCTTTTTTATATCATATCAATCTAGAACTACGGACATTGGTCTAGAAATTATTTCGGACTCATGGCAGCGGTAATTCAGCGCGCTTGTAATCTGAGCTAACACATGATTGGAGCTAATAGAGCTAGATTTGATGGGGATTTGAATCGGCGCTCATATAAGCTACTGGCTCGAATTTTAGAACTGTATGTCTGTCATTTTATCGAAAACTAAGTTTCATATAGGAATTGGCAATTCGATGCTGTTGAAGTTTCCTTGAAGTCCTTGAAAGCCTTCTCAAACGTTCACAGTTTCAAATAAATCGCTTTCAGTGGAGCACAAACGCAATTATAGAATCCACGATTCGGATGCGCAGCATCTTCACCAGCGTTTGATCCTGAACGTTCCTCTAGGCATAAGCACATTTGACAGAGTTGTAAAATACCGTTCCCATTCGGAATGCCATTTCTTTTTCCAAGCGACTTAGGACCACCTCTTTTAGTTTCAGGGCTTGAGATCGGTGGAAACGGTCCACTTGAGGGGCAAAGATTCTACTCCCGGATCTATCGGTTGCATCGAGGAAGCTTCCAAGAGGAATCCATAGTGCTATTTCGACAAGGATCAAACCTACAGAGTAGATATCGAACTCTATGCGATACCCTTCTCCATTGTCATCGTGATACGCAGGGTGGCGGTATATCGCAGCTGCGACATCATCAAACATTGCTGTATTGTGCAAAGATCGTGACTCTGTTGCTTCGCATGAGTATTCAAACCCGCTCACCTGCGGATCAAGGATGATGCGTGAGTCGAGGGCAGAGTTCGGAAACGCAACGTAAGGAAAAACGATGTTTGAGCTTCGGATTCCCTTATGTAACCAACCCGACGTGTAGAGGGCTGACATTGTTTCGCAAATTGAGGCTGCCAAGTGCAGGCGCCGCTCTAGTGGTGGCCTAAACTTCGAGCTTGGTTGTAGCAGGTAGTTGAGAGTGATGGGTTCTGTTGGAAGCAGAGGGAGAATGGGGTTCACAGGGAATTCCAAAACGAGCCACCAATAATTATTACGCGCATCGGCTATGTAGTTGATCGCTCTTAGAGTCTTGAATGACGAGCTTTTACTGCGGGATAGAAGGAGTATAAGCCTCTCGAGACGCTGAAGGAGGAGTTTCTTATCCGCGAGGGTGATATTTGGATCATAAGCCTTCTTCTCGAGCAGCACAGGTTGTTGATTTGTTTTACTCCAGACCAACAGCCTTTGTTTATGTGCGTAATTGGCGGGCAGGTCGAGATCGAGTAATGCAATATTGGCGGGGCTTTCGTCGGGGTATCTAAGCAAAAGCTCCGAGTTCTCTTTGGCCACTAAAAGTGTCTTTCGCTTGGTCATGGCAAGGGTTTCGAGATCATCTTTATGGTTATCTTCGGTGGATCTCTGCTGCGCTGTTTCTGAGAGTAGCTGATTGAGCATGTTGACATTCTCATGAAGCTCAGCGACATATTTTGGAGGTTTCTTCTTGTCCTGAATCCCCCACCGAACGTGCTTCCAAATACCAGGCTCGGTGCGCCCGCCCTAGGTGACTCCTTCCAGGTTCCCGGCATCTGCGACTTCGTCTCCACTGCTCTGAGGTACCGGTACGCCGCTATTCTGAAGGGATGTTTTCATACGCTTTAGAAAACACTGAATATCTTGACAGTCCTGTTGGGGATTGGTCGACGCAGCACCGGCTGCTATTTCAGCGGTGGATATCAGGTACGAACCAAGAGACTGGAACCAAGGTATCTCGGATGAAATCGCACAGACCATATTGGAAATATTTCCTAGCTACAAATCCTTGGGAGAAGGCGCGATCAACCTCAGATACGGTACGCCGTTAACTGCGGCCGTGTCCTCCTTGAACCAGCATGTTCGGTCGAGTCTCCTCAAACTGGACTATCGTAACCACCTGTTTACCAAGGTGTGGTTTATCAATCCTCAATCGAAACCCAAGTTTGAGGAAACAGCGATGTTGACAGATCCAATGCATTTGGCGCTCCGGATGTGTTCATCTGCTGTGTCTCTATGGGAGGAGTCGCGAAATATAAATGCACGAGGCTTTGATAGTTGTGTTGAAATCTTCCGCGCAGTCATACAAGAACTAAAGTGTGCTGCAATGGCACTCGTCCTATCCCAGCCAAGCCTAAAGCACGAGAGGCGGATGAAGAAATCGAAAGAGACATACTGGAAAGGATTACTGAGCTTTATAAACGGGTGGAAATAATACCATCAATAACCATTGGAGGAACTTGAAGATACTGAGTTTGACTCATGTATTATGGAAGATTTGTCAGTGCCCTCTGACGAGAACTTTCTGGATATAGACTATAAAAAATGTCCACCAGGGGATGACAAGTTGACGAAATTCCAGCATAACAGACCTTCGTGTTGGGGCATTAGCCAGTACCCCAAATAAGCTTATGGATTCCAAGTATAACAAACGTCCGGAGAAAATACCGGTCACCCTGATAGCTGATAGAAAAAAGCTTGCCTGTTTCCACGCCGGTTGCATCAAAAGAGAAATATATAAGTCCTCTGACCTCGATCTAAGTGAACTTGAGAAGCAGAACCAACTCTACAGCATGCTTCGAGAGGCAGTATACTCGGAGAATATAGGAAACATGAAGAGGGCTCTGTATGCCGGCGCGAGTCCGAACGCCAATGCCTTCGATGAACTCGGGCAGCAAGGCGATTGGACCCCGCGACATCCTTTCACGGAAAGTTCCCTCCTCCGAGCCGACCGGATCCGTTCTAAAATAAAATATCAAGCATCAATTAAAGGATTAAAACTGGTAGAGTTCGCGACCATTGCAGGGTCCACGAAATGCGTAGCAATGCTTATGGATAATGGCGCCTCGTATGAGCGCCCTGTTGTGACCAACGACCCTATTTTCCATGCCGCCGAACACGGTCACCCGGATATCATTACCTACCTGATAACAGGGCGCGGTTTCGATCCAAATATCAAAACTGATGTAGGATTCTACCCTCTATTATCGGAAGCGGCAAATTTCGGGTCCGCCGAGGTCGCGAAGAAATTGCTGGAGTCTGCGCGGGCTTCGAATCGTTGGGGCAACTACCCGTTGCATTCCGTTGGTTCCTTTACCAATCCTGTCGATGATATCGAGAAGACGTTGAGTATTTGTCGTTTGCTACTCAACGCCGCACCCGAGCTAATTGACAGAAAGAACAATAACGGTGACACTCCGCTACATATGGCTGTGGTGGCATCTCTACGCAATCCTCAATATCATCGATTGGTAAGATATCTGGTCGATATAGGAGCAGATCCCTCTATCAAGGACAATTTAGGGGTCGATGCATTCCATCAACGCTGGAATATTCCTGCGTCGAACGGATCTCCTGCGCGCGCAGTTATAGTGACAGAAGAGAACCCAGATGTGATGAAAGCGTTGAAGTGATACCAACCACCGACAAGTCGGAGGTTTAGTGGTCTAGTACGCTCGTTTTTCATTAAGCGATCATCTCACGGCTAGATCTAGATGATATCTTGTACGTAACACCCATTAGCACTACAGGCTCTACATATATTGGGTTACAAAAGCCTTCCAGTGGTTGTAAGAGTCTCGGCTCGTAAATCTTGTAAATTGAGTCGATGGTCACCTAGCTCAGCAAATTTCGTGCTCAGTCAGATGATGCTCTTCTAAATTCGTAAATTTTCATCCGCTGCCAACATACGCACTGTCAATGCTTTGCTGGCAAATCGTAACCAAGTGGCGGCGGTAATCACTACTATCGCCGACGACAACCTTGGCTGTTGCCTTACGAGGTGGTCGGACTATAGTTTCCAAGCAAACACACCGACTATGATTTCACTCGCTGACAATTATTATTCGAACTGGGTGCTTTCATATCAAGAAAAAGGCTACATAAATTCAGCTCATCTTTCAATTCTAAGGCTGACACTGCACGCCTAACGCGCCAAGGCTTTACTGCACTGGGCTTGCATCAGGAGTCCAAAGAGTACCTAGAATTTTGGCTCAGCATCTGTACGCGTGCCGAGTCGTGATTTAAATCCAATTAAACGTACCTATCTTCATAAAACACCTCCAACCAGTACAAAGATGGTAGCTACGACATCTCAGTTTGATCACAGTTGGCGGTTTGTAAATTTTACCCTTATTTGGGACTGTTTTCAATTTTCAAAAATGGGATAAATATGTCACGGACCTAAGGTCTTGACAGTAAAACTTACTGTACCATGTTTTATGCTATATTTTTTCCAGTTCTATATATTACCATTTTTTCAATATAAAAACTTAGTACCCTACTAAATTAAAGCCTTCTTGACTTAAGTAAGAGTTATATATTAGTGTTTACATATTATCATACCAATTTTCTTCTCTGATTTGACTTTTTTTATATCTAAAACAGATACTATAATTATATATATTCTTGGAGATCTAAATCGGATTTTTATAGACTATAAGATATTCATTATTTAAAAAAATTTTCACTATTAATTTTAAAAATCTTATATTACTCAAATAAAGAGGATTAAACAATTCTAAAATTCTTAAATCATAAAAGCCAGCAAATACAAAAAATAATAACCAATTATTTATCTGAAGGATGTTTCCTTTTTTTTTTTTTTTTACAACAATTACATCTAACAATAATAATTCGAGTAGCCGGGGCATGGAAAAAAATGGCGGCTACGCTTCCGAAGGATCGACAAATGGCTTAGAGCTTGCCTTAGAGCTTGCCTTGGAGACTTTCTCCGGTTCAAGGGAGAGCGTGGTGGAATTTAATTTGTGCAAGGATACAATCGCGTCTGGCCAGTCTCGGCACTAAACCGTGAGTGTGCGCAGGACACGCGTCTAGCATCTCGATCGAAGCCAGTTTAAAGTTTTATAGCTTTTTGCAACAGAAGGCGAGTGGTCAAACCGTTTTTATACCTGGCAAAGAAGACCAGAAATTCTTATAACGACGGAGCCAATGCCGTGCAGCGTTCAGACACCTGAATCCCAGCATGCTGTGGCACAGCGGGATGCTATCATTATAAGCATGCAGTAATAAATTCTTATACAATCTCGCGTATACACCGGGCTCGTTGAGAGTACGATTTGAACTTTCCTCAGCCACGTTACCAACACGGGTGATATCATTCCCACACGAGTACCGGCGGGCCGTGGGTATGTAGTTAACAGCCGCGCCAGACGCTGGGGGGATCTGTCGGTCAACATCATACAGATGGGGTGATTCAATGATTACCATATTCATCGGATTTGAATCCATTGAATTGAGCACGTCTAGCGAGTATCGAATGATTAAGACACAAATTATATTCTAGGCTTTGCGAAATGATAAACAGGCCCCAGACAATGGTATTGATTCGATAGGTAGCGGCTGAGGCGTGGCAACTATCCCACAGTATTTCCTTCGATTGGTGGAATCAATGAATGGCAGGGTTGATGTAGTTATTACGGCTAAAAAATGGTAAAGGCTTTTTATAGTACATGCTATACGTGAACTACAGCTATAATGTCACTGAATGGCTCCGTTTTTGCTTTATTCTGTCGATTATGTTTGTATAATATGTGGTTAATATGAACCCTCGTGTTTCACAACTCGGATCCAATTGGCCACAGTAGAGAACATGTCAAAATAGATCAAGGACGGACCAACTAGGGTGCTGGCCAAGATCCAAGTTGCAGATTTATAGAGAATTGCAACTAACTCTGGCGACCACCCTCCTTGATTTACAGTCATTTTTTGGGGGGGTATCTTAAAAGGATTTGGCAGAGGTTGGTAGAAGGCATGACGCTATACTCCAAGTCATTCTGTGGTGCTACGAACATATGCGTCTCCCCGTTTGAGAAAAAATGAATAAAAAAATAATATGTAACTACACGAAATTAAATCACATTTGCTTTAATGCATAGTCTATTAAAATTGCGGCAGAAATCACAAAAGAAAAAGAACGGCGTTTGTAAAAGTATCGTGTTAGTAACCTATACAAGAAATAAGGATCTCAAATAATCAATGATGGCCAGGATTTTCCATGCAGTATCGCTGGCACTCCTGGAAGATCGCAGCTTGGTTGGCAACTTCTTGGAGCCTGCCGATCACCTTCTTATTACCTTCGTAAAACCCATACAACGCATACGGAACGCCAACCTCTTTGCAGAATTCCATGACGTCCTTCTGGGCTCTCCGGAGATTGTGGCGTGGCATACGGGGATACCTGAAAGGTAAACAGGATTGTCAGCAACGTCCAAACGAGGAGGTTAATCTAACTTATGTCTTCTTACAGATGATGGATAGCTTGGAACTGAAGTCCTCCGTGGACGAGGTCCAGCCATTCGGGGCAGTCAACATCCATGGTAGTCCTCAACATTCTCTGCGGGAACGATTCAGTGGGCCCGAGTTCTGAGGTGCTCATGGCATAATGACTCAATGTTATCTGCACATGGACAGGCATCGTGACTATATGGCTGATTAGAAAGAAAACTATCCTGCCCCACATCGTGGGAATGGACAAGTATAAAACACCATATCCATACCAGATCCAGAAGAGGGTCAAGGACACGAGTTCAGCATATCTGTGCCACCCAGAAATTCCCTGACTCGGGGCTCGCTTTAAAAGGTGCTCCCAAGAAAGTAAGTAGAGATTAAGTCTGCCAAAGGAGAGAATTGGATAGTATAGCCAGTGCTGGAGTTGTATAACGACTTGTGCTACGCGATCGTACGGAACTAAGCGATCGTAATATGTGGAATATAAGTTGGTAAAGTACTTCGAAGAAATCGCGAAGAATGGCATTAGCTGAATGTCCGGGTCGTGGTTTGGCTCGTTGGTGACGATATGATGAACCTAGAAGGGAAATATTAGCGTTTTGCCTCCGATGAGAGTTGGTCTTGCGTCCGCATTTTATACAAGATTAGGTAGAAAATAGCATCGAAACGTACATTATGGCTACGCTTCCACCAGCCAAGGGAGAGACCACCGCAAAAATCTGCGATGAATATTCCAATGAAGGTATCGATTGCGTAATTGTGAGTAATTCCCATATGCCCCGCATCATGAGCGGTGAAGGTGATCTGGTGCCAGAATATCCCGAGACAGACAGCTGCTAAGGTAAAACGTTCACTTCTCAGAAAATATAGGAAAAGACCAAAGAAGACAGCATATCGCATGAAGTCTTGGACATAGTTCCAGTAATTGCACTGATACAACCCTTTATCTCGCAATTTCTTATCCAGCACTCGGTACTTAGCAATGATGTTTTGCTGCGTTGCCAAATCGAGCGATGGGTACAGGAGGAGGTCCTCTTGGGCACGTCTTTCTGCATCATGCTTCGGCGAGAGAATGACATCTCCATCAACCTTGTTATCATAAAAGGACGACATATCGGATGCATACGCCTGTGATTTCCTCAATCTCAGCCTAGGATCCAAAATAAAATCGCGCTCGCTAGTGGCACCTGTAGGCATTGTTGAACTGAAGCTGACCTGATCCAAAGGATCCAAGACATCGACTGGTATATCGTTTTCGTTCGGGGTTTCGTCGTCGAGGAATCTGAATTTGCCTCCATGGATCGGAGGTGTAAAGCTGACCCATGGCCCTTTGACTCGACCAATTTTATATTTCAGCATTCTTTTCTTGGTCTCCGCCGAATGGAATCTAAACATTTTTGGAATTATTATCGGGAGGCTCACACAAAAGGTTTATTCAGCGGAAAGACTTACGCTATTACTTCCAGCGTCGCGTCTCTGCCGACCATATGTTTGATAGCTAAGTCACCGCCAGGGTGATAATTCAGCCAGGCATCAACTTTCAGAACTACATCATCAACAATGACGATATTCTTTCCTTCAGCAATAAGATTCTCGATCTCACGTCTAGACCAAGGTTTTTCCTCGACAATATCACTCATCGCTATGTTTTGCAATTCGTATGGGCGGAACGAAAGATGGAAAGAGGTGTTCTACTTTGATGTATTTTGAAAAGGACAGCACAGAATAAAGGGGCGTTGGAGCCGGAGCGTTGTTGATTTAATCTCAGTCAAATACACATCACATCACAGAAATGTATATCAGCAAGATGGAGGAATAACTGCTGGGGTCCATCTCAGCTCGGATCGTGGCTTGGTTAACTTAGCCTGATAGACAAATGTGGCCGCCAAGTAAGGCAGACTCTGCGTAATCAACCCCATGATGAAAACTCTGTCGCTTTGTTATGTTTGTTATGTTGGATATGTCGTCAGGAGGCGTTAGAGGATACCTTTTTGGTGTCACAAGCCGAGGAGACGTTTAAATGAGTTGAGGTTAAGCGGAAAAGTCGGGGGCTTTTGCCTGCCAATGATATGAGATTACGTCCTTTCTGAAACTGGTCCTTTGCCACCTTTAATGTAACCCCAACATACTCAACACAAAGTCACAGTCTTCCGGAGATGTGAATTAATGCCTCGAAATATACCTACAGAGCGTCCATCTATCATATACACTAAGAGGCTGCTGCGCGGTACTCAAACCCGACTGAAAACCTTGAAAATAAATACTCGGCAAGATCGTTGATAATTAACGCAGACTACGTATGTGGTGTGCAATTCACAGAGGCAGGCTGGGGAGTTGTAGAGCTTTCTTAACAGAAAACAGCCATCCTTTTCAGTCAGGTGTATAAACATTTAACTAATAATACTAAATATCTCAAGGGTCACTTTCACACTGAATTTCGAGTTTCATGGTTTCCCTACACGTGATAATGACGTACACGTGAAAATACCAAAACAACACCGAATTGTCGTTAACAGTCCTACTTGCAACATTTCGTCCGGCAATGACATTCGCCTCCGAATTACCTGCTTTGGCATCCAGTCTAACGTTCTTGTAGATCTCACTACCAATATAAACCTACGTCTTTATGTTGTGGGTGCTATATTTTTCGACCGATAACCATTATTAATGGCCACTAACTTTTATTAGCCATCATTAGTCATTGCCGTCGCACCACTGTCATCTCCAAAACAACGAGATGATATGCTTTCGCAGTAACAGCGGCCACTATCCTATAAATAGGCTATCGCAAGGGAAATATGTAGATATTTAATAAACCTAAAGCGGTTTTCTAAAACAAACAGGATCGGCTCGACATTATTCTCCGAAGCTACTATCCTACGCTCTTCCTGCTGGATTGGATCTCAACAATCGATACACATGCTATCATGCTCTGGAATGGTTTATAACTAGCGTACAAATGAAAGCTCAGGGGACTCAAGTATTGGTGAAATTTGGTTGGAAATAGGGTGGGGATATGAGTTTTAATGAAATAAGGAGCTCTTTATTAGTCTAGGTGAACTGTAATTTGAGGAGCGAAAGAAGAAAGTACGAAACCATTCCGATTATTAGATGTGAATGAGATCTTAAATTACTAAGCAAATTGAGAACCAGTCTTATGATCCCGAGTCTGATATAAATGTACTGCACAAACACATCTTAGTCATGTATAAACTACAGTTTATAGAACGGAAGCCTAAAAAATGTTGAACTATGCTGGTCTAACTCATCGTTTGGAGTAGAGTGCCGTATCCCTCTCTACCGAAATATAGCAATAAGAGTTTATTTAATATATCTGTTGAATACGCGTCGAGAAATTTATAGAAATGCGCTCCTAGGATGCGCTCAGTCTTACACCCAAGAATATTCGTTAATGATAGCAGCGGATGATATGTTGGAAACAAAAAAATTGAACATTAAAAAGATCGAGACCAAAATGGTCGTAATCATGATAAGGGACTCCAAACCAGCGCACCTCGTTGAACCGATAAAATTGTGGTACTCAACTTCTAGTTAAACTCTACGTCCATGCTTTTTAGCACGGGTAAGTGTAAAGCAGCATATTCAATGGCCGGTTACTAGTTACGACACTTTAATACCGCGGTTTTGATGTTGATAGTACGATTTGGTCAGCACTATAAGGCAGAGACTAATTCTGATATCACCTCTGAGTACAATCGACCATTTCATTTCTAGTGGGATTTGCTTTTAAAAAGCATAGTTATGTTTGGGTTGGTCATTATATTTGTCTCCCGCCGAGCCATTCTGGGGATGGATGCTGTGTTGTTGCACTACCTATAAAACTTTTGTAGCCAGAGTAACTGAGTCCAGACTCTAACGCGCAGTATGCTCTGTATTAAATCTCAATGATAGGAATTTGACCGCTACTTATAAATCTAATGAGGCAGGGGATATTGACGACCTAGAAAGTGCGCAACAGTCACAATATGGATAAACCCCTACTCAACCGACAGAATGGATCCACTCCACTGAGAATACAGAACCAGACCCAGAGGTATCGAATAGAGAGAACTATCAATCTAATGGAATAGATAATGAGAAGAACGTGTTAGCGATACCATGCGATACTCCCAGTAGACGTGAGTCGGTTGTCTTGGGCCCAACTAAGAACCTTATAGGGTTCGTTGACCCATACAAAAGGTTCATTAACCAAATCTGCAATTTATTAGGAGTATTATATAAATTTATATAATATCTTTAACAAATTTGGTTTTAATATAATAGACAATTTCAGCAAATTTATCCAACAATTGTTTTTGGCATTTGTATATAAACGAACCCTTTGTTAGCAACCCGAAAGGCGATAGGTAATTTTTAGTATAATTAATTAAATTTTAGTTAAGGTTCTAGTTAGCTTTTCACATAAGTTCTAATTGCTCACCCTCAGTCTAACTGACTGACTGACTGACTAACTGTCTGGTTACCCACCCTCAGTCTGTTTACCCACTTTTAGTCTATCAGTCTAAGTGACTGTCTAGCTACCCACTTTTGGTCTGACTATCTATTTTTAGCTAGCTAATTATTTGGCTAAATGTTTAGCTCTTTATCTTTAGTTTGACTTACTGCTTATTTTTAGTTGTTACCCTTGTTCTGGCTGTTTGCCCTCATTTTGGCTTAGGTTTGTTGATTTTATATGATTAACAAAAGTGCTTAATATGAGTGCCTATCTTGGCAAATTTGGGTTTTTTTTTGTGTGGTGTTGGTTCACATGAGCGCTCGTTCACAACTCAGATCCAGTAGGCTCTTTTGATCTTCAAATCTCTAAGTATTGATCCATTCTAACTCTAGAATTTCTTCTCAGACTTACAGCGCATCTCATAAAAATTGATTCAAATAGGAACAAGTCTGACTCCACCAAATGAAAAACCCCCTACCCACCTCCTTTCAAATCTCTTTGTAATGATAAACGCAACCCGCCCACCAGTATCAACACCCACGATTTCTCCAGGAACGTTGCACCACCGAGTATTTCTCTTTGCATTCCATAAACCATAATCAAGCCTCTGCTCCACAAAACCCTCACATAGCAGCACTGGTGCAACTAAGGTATTTTGTTCAACATTGATATTTTCCAGAAGTAAAGTGCTGAAATCTCGCGGTCGTCCGGCAACAAGGAGCATAGAGGTCAGATAGTAAAACGACGCGTCCGGTTCTGGATGAGGTTATCCTACAATAGCGGTTGGAAAAATGCGTTCAAGGACAGAATTTTCCGTCGAGCTGGCGTCAGGATCGTGGTATGTGGGGACTTGGCCGCTCGAAGGTAGACACTTGTGGCCGCCAGGAAACCAAAAGATCCACTGGATATTATATCTAACCGGTATGATACCGCGGAAGCAGCCGCGGATAATGAGGTTACAGATCCGGCGTAATGTAAGGATGGTGTCACCGATGGGGGTAGATCTTTCTGGTCTCAGAAACCGTTCTTCAACCTCAACACCGATAGGGTAATGGTTTTCCAGATCTAGTCTTTCTCGGGACCAGAAACTAATGTTCAGATACACATGGTCTATATCATCCTCATGTACAGCGGTGAAGTCCTTGGACGGTAGGTGGTATACTTCGCGTGCTATTGGTATAAATTCTCATGTCAGCCTGATTATTCTATCCCAAATTTCGAAAGGATCATATAGATATGAGCGTCTCGGTAGCGCTATGTCATGGATATTAGGCAGGCTTCGGGAAACTTACCCGCCCCAAAGCCTTCAATATCATCTTCGATCCCTATAGCTGTAACCTTGCCTTTAGTTCACTTGCTCTTCTACTTTTCATTATTATATTGGGCTATACCTGTCGATATCTGGTGGAGAACCTCTTTAGCGTAAACAGCTGCTATTAGTGCTGCATAAGGTTACTAACGCTTATTTTGGTGATTATTGGAGTAATCATAAATTCCTCAGATTACCAAGTATCAAAAATCATTCATCAACATTAGCTACTTCCATTTTCAAAAATAAATAATACTAATTTTGTTGTGATTCTATCTTTAATTATCCTATTCTTTATGATTTAATTCTTACATGTTATTAAGCCTTAATATATATATAGATAATCGTACCTTTATCTAAACAATTAATCTACCAAAAATATTATATATAATACAAAATTTATTTTGATTCCCTTGGCTATTCATATGATTATAATCAGCAAAAAAGAGTTAATCAGCATTTTGATTTGGATAATAGAATTGATTATTTTTCTCCTTGCTTCTTTGAATTATAGTTGATATCTTGCGTTCTAGTACTACTGGATTGATTTCTTGGAGAACTGATAAACTGTTTAAGAGGGTAGGTAGCAGACCATTTGAGAAGCCAATATAAATAAACTTCCCATTCTCTATCGTTTTCCCAAAATCATACCGAATGACACCGCCGGAGCCAATATTGGTATTTGGCTGGCTGGCAACGACATCACCAAGCCGAATGTCATTTGTCAAGCTCGGGGTACCGCTTCTAATCCCAACCATTAACCCAAATCTCAGAGCTGGGAAACTAATGCACATGTGAGCTGCAACTGTCGCAACACAGACTGTTTTATAACACCCGGCTGAGAGACAGGTAATTGCTATGTTACGCTTGCCCACTCGGCTGAGGGTGTAACTGTTATTGTTGAAGTGGCTGTTGGAAGCTCCTTGTGTTCTTCGTCCAGAACAGCGAGTGCAGCAACCTTTTCAATGCGAATAGCGCAGACCCATCCGACGGTATAATCGTGTCTTGTTAGAACCATCGCCCAGGTTGAAAGCTGCTAGATTTTTCGTACGTAGACGCCTGAGGCCGACGTCTATAGCTGGTTAATATATACCAGCTAGCCGCGGTGGTCCGGTGGTCTCGGAAACTAGAGTACGGCGCTCCATAGAGACCACCCCGACCGCCAAAATCAACGATCTCAACACATCGCAAAATAAAATAACTCAATTATTAACATCAATATTTGATGGAATCTGATAATTTTAATATAAACTGACTAAAGAAATCGAGTTCATTCATTTAAGCCTATAAACATTATGTTTCGTTTAATATTGATTAAATAATGTATTTTCTGTACAATAATTGCGAGATCACTTTTGTGGGGTCCACAACGCAAAGATTTTTGTATTTGTGTTGTAAACATAAACTACCAACACAATTTTGAGTGTATATGTGTTGACAACACAATTTCAGTTGTACAAAATTTACAATACAACACTAGCTGATCTAATACGTAATTATCACTAAAATACGAATTACATCAATATTATACAGAACATAATATTTATAGGCTTAAATGAATGAGCTCTATTTCGTCAATCAATTTATATTAAGTTCATCAGATTTCATCAAGTATTGATGTTAATAATTGACTTATTTTATTTCGCGAGGTGTTGAGTGCGTTGGATTCATAAGTTTTTGCACTTTTGGCCGATTTGTGAAATGTGTTGATTTTGGCGGTAATTTTGTTCCAAGAGACCAGACAGCAGCACCAACTCTAGACAAAACTCATGGTCGCTAAAATCAAACATTTTCAACACAAAATTCAAAGTTCAAAACCTTAAGGGCTAACCCAGCTATCCTGCTCACTTTCAGGTTCTAATTGCAATTCAGTACTTAAATTTTTACAAAGGCTCTATAAAGCCGTTGTATAGGTTAATCTTTTGTGCAGTTGATTAAGAAAAAGACCATATATACATCTTTATTTTCTAATTTGATTTTATCGGTATAATAGTCAAATGTGTAAAGAGTATATCCAATTTTGAAATAATTCATCATATTTTTTTGACAACCCTGAGTCAGAAGAGCTTAAGAATTTCTGGCAGACGATTGTTGGTCGGCAAGGTGATAAAAGCAGACCTAGGTATCTCTATAGATGGATTACTGCATTATATTTCTGAGAAAGTAAAGGGACACAGTACTACATTGATATTAGCATTTAGAAGAGAAAGGCTACAATATCTACACTTAACGACCAAATTTATAAAATTATTGAGGACAATAGTATAGTAGAAGGGTACGCTAAAGTCCCTGTGAAACTCGATAACAATGGCACTATCTTTAAAACGATCATGATTGCTAGTATAATAGCGATTGAATTACGGCCAAATGTAGAGCGGGACGAAAAGTGGGAGGAGGGGAATAAGAGACTGAAGGCTGAGGGCATGGACTATCAAGGACCTGTTCGTTCCGTTATCTAACCGCTGGCAGGATGGTGGATCTTCGAAAGTGTAGAGCGACGCCCAGATGATAGATGGTATCCTATGGTGAGAAGATATCAATAGGCGGGCCGAACTTTGTCTCCATTCCTGAAGTTACCTCCTAGAGAAGTTTATTGGGTGAATACAAGACCCACAAAACTTTCTCATCGTAAGATATACGCTAAATTATGAACCGAGGTTCGGTAAGACTGAATATTATCCCATTCAAATTAGTAAAACTTCTTCTTGTGGTATTTGATAAAATCTGGTGAAGGATTCCTGCACGATCGATATATCAACTCATTATGCGAAATTGGCATCTTCATTATTCTTATATTAATACATCGGGATTCGGAATATAATCAGGGTGAGCTGAAACAAATCAAGCTACTAAGATTCGATGATGAATCACAAGTTTGGAAGGTTACCAATTACGTAACCACCCAAAAATGGTTAAGAATTTCAGATTCGAATGAGATATATTTATCAAATGACACAACAAAGTCACAAGAATTGCGTTGGTATTCTTTGATTAAGTCTTTATATCAAGAACAGCTTAACTTACAACCACCAATCACAAAAGGTATCACTTTCCTATTTCGCTTATAAGCTGAAAAAATTTTGATATATCATTTCAATTATTTTCTACAATAGTTTTGAAATATCTTTTTAATTAGTAGTGTATATGTTTTAATTTTCGCTTTCCCTCTTGCTCCATTTAACCTGTTCTTTTCACATTTTTTTGCTGTTTTTTTTTAAAAATCTTAAGATACTCATTTCATCAAGTAAGTGTTTTGATGAATGACATATATTTTTTCTTTCTCTCTTGCGTTGATTTTTTGCATTAATTATATAATATGATTTTTGACCTAATGTGTGCTTTTTCTGGTAAGTTTTTCAATAATTAGACGACTTTTTTCGCCAATTGAAAAATTGGAACCAGGCCTGGTTCAGGGTGTTTATCATTGTCATACCTGGCTGATTGGGACCGGGGGCGCTTTTCGACCAATGGGAAAATCGGAATCAGGCTTGGTTCTGATTAAACCTACCGGTTAGGTCCTGATTAAACCTATTAGTTAAAATTCCCGCGCGACACTAACCAGAACCTAAAAAACATCATTATGTGCGCAATATGCATCTTTTATACCAGTCGTGCCAGACGTTTCTTGCTGAAGTAGGAAAGAAAGTATACATGTTGGACTGGGTAGACCGTGTTTGGATAACGCCCGTGATGGAATAGCTGAATCTGTTCTCTGTGAGTGAAGCACAGGTTTTCAACACGTCCTCCCCTATCGTGTTTGATATCCCAGTCAAAAAGACTCTCCTCCGAACCTACGTGATCCAAAAATTACTGAAATAGAGTTTTAGACTAAAGTTCTTGTAATAGATACTAATATTTGGTATTATAGGTGGTTTTGACATCAACTAAAGTGCCGCTATCCATACTCCGGAATGTTAATATATCTGGGGCTGGGCGTTCGCGTATGAATAAATGTTCTCTGACTCCGTCGGTCTGCGAGCGCTTGAATAGCTCCAAGACGCAAGGCTGGAGCATGGTAGCATGGAAGTCGTAACTGGGTAGCATATGTGGTGTAGATTTAGGTCTTCACATCGTCGAATACAAACTTTGAAAGGACAATCGATCTTTCAAGTCCCAGTGGTCCTCATCATCAGGAGAGCTGGCATACAGCCGAGATGACAGGCCGGATAGCATGATCCTATTCTATCCTGATCATAATCATTTTTATTTTGAATATTCAAACGCGTCAGCCCGGCCGCGCTTTGTTTACAGCGGTAATAGTGTCAAAAATCATTGAAGCAGCGAAGCTCTCTGTGGAAAAGAGTAAGATGTATCGACGTAGTATTGGGATAAATTTTCGCTGCTTTCGTAGAAAAAAATTCCCCAGAGCGCCACCGAAACCGCTGAATCGATGAGATGAGCGAAGTCGCGCCCCCACAGATTTGAACTGGTTATTGCCTACGATAATTGTGTTGGAATTTTGGCGTTGCGCTCGTGTGTGAAAATATGGGGTGGCGGTCCACAGGTGTTGGTTGAGCAGTCGCCCACAGGTTTGGGGCACTCACGATCCGCTGGGGGCATTCATTTGCTTATGAGAGCCATTCCTCACCTTCTCCTCCTTTCCGCTAGTCTTCTCAAACCGGCCAAATTTCTCACTGGACGCATTGATTTCGCGCTTTCACCCAGTTATTTGTAGATGACATTAAGTCCATGCAGCTAACATCTCCGTTGATTCCGCGTATAAAACCAAAAGTAATGATTAAAGAACGCTCAGAGTTCTTCTCTCCATACTAAAAATCATTCAGGTACTAAAATATACGCTCGTTTCCCCCAATACAGATCTGCTCAGCGGATTATCAGGCTATCTGATTGCGCGCTAACATCTCAAGGGGCTAGGCGTGTTGTAATTTGGCCAAAACTTTCAGTATGATCGCATCGTCTCACGCTCCCAGTAAGGACAATAATATAGTATATAGAATATTTTCGTAAACCCAAATGGGGCTCATAATGATGCTATGGCGGCATTCAATCAGAATGTTGCATTTACAAAATACACTCGACTTATTGTTGAGGGTTTTACTAGTCCAGAGCCTGTAGTAGGTATTCGCGTCTACAAGTGTTATCAACCGAGAATAATGCGCGTCCCGTTCTCAGCTTGGCTAGAGGGGGGCTCCGGAAACAAGTTGGTGGAAATTGCCCCAATTTCTGTCCTATGTTTCTAAAGGTACACGATTACATGTACTGGGAGCTCTGTAATGAGTCATCTTTTTTGCATTGCTCAGAAGAGCCATCTGCGGATCTGGTTGTCTGCTATCAATCTACTAATAAAATAGTCGGCTGGAGCATGCACAGATAGAATTTCCATGTCCCAGTCAAACTAAATTTACATCTGTCTCATGACCAATGAGAAATATCAACGTAAGGCCATCAAGAGTGCCATTTCACCAGAAGAATTTTTGCCCATGTTTCGGAGGCTCCTTGGTTTCTCTAATTCTATCCTTCTTCAGAAAGCAATTTGTTTGATAGAAAAATCAATTATACTCAAAATAAACAAAACACATAGGATGACAGCACCGAGGTTCAGTAACTTCAATAAACCCTAACCCGCTCCAGCCCTTCTGGAGCTATGGTATTTGCAGGTGAACTTGAAAGAGCCTTATTAGTCCAAATGGGGTGGTATTTTCACCAAAGGATGAATTCCTATCACACTGATTCGAAAGTTGGTTAACTGACGGTAGTGCGCACTATTTCAACGTCATAATCTCGCGGTGTCTCATTTTCCGGAGATTGGTATAGAATAAAGATTTAATATAATAATTTATCCTATGTTCGTGTTATAAATCCATTTTGCCCTTTGATGTAGACTATGGGTGAACTGTATCCGCTTCTTATAACTTGAGTGCAACACCCAGTTGCCTTGATTCTCATAGGAACGAAAGCCTGTGTATGGACATCATTTGTTTTCACGAAACCTTCGAAATAGTAGACGAAGTCTCGGACGTACACCCTTCGGACCTGTACCAACCCATCAAATATAAGACCGCCCCTTATGAGACACCAAAAAGCCTCGCGTATACGAGAGATATTGCTTAGTGAAACTCCTAGAAGCATGTGAAAATATATGCTTTTGCCTGATTGTATTTGGAGTTTAAAGTCATAAGTGGGTGGAGACAGAAATGAGCGAACAAGAGCGTAGGGAAAGCCTGCCACGGCTAGCCCCTCGATCCTCTATTCTTCAACAAGTCCCGCAAAGCACCATTAGGAAGACGAGAACCAGAGTTACAAATGCATGCACTGCTTGTCAAGCCTCTAAGACCAAGGTACGATGATTGTCCAACACCTGTCCTTCTCTCTCATCTTCAATCCGGAACCAAATACCTTACTAGGCCCCATCCAAATTGTCAGAGTTCAAAGATCTCGCATCGCTCCAGAAAACCCCCTATTCAAGATAAACACTAACACCTTCAATACACCTCCCGGAAAAAGTGCGATAACAACAAACCGAGATGTTCTGCATGTACATCCAAACCAGATATTGAATGTGTATACTTGCCATTACTCGATAAAAGAAGGCGTCGAAGTTCTTTGGACCACGGTCTTAAAAAGCAGGACCGAAATTTACTCCTCGAGATTTTCAACGCGATAAAGTATTGCTCGGAAGACGAACTCCCCGAACTATTAGACGCTATTCGCAGTGACATTACAATCGAACAAATTGCACGATATATTGAGGATAAACTCCAACGAAACGAGAACGCACATGAAGCCCAGTCTCCTAAATCTATATCTGGGGCAGAAGAAGATGAGCAGTCTGAGAAAGCGGTAGCAAGTCATCTGGATTTCTATCAGCCCGTAGTGTAGGCGATAATCACGAGGCCGCGTATCCGTATCGATTCATGTTAGGAGTTTTACTAATCTGAACACTTACAATACCATAGTAAACCTTCTAATATTATGGCCATCGATAGTATCATAGATATTTCGACTCCACCGATACTACCTTAATCTCACACATCCGCTACAACAACTATTGACACGGCGTTCACTCAATCTTACGTATTGCATGAGGGACGTAACTATTTACGATGTTGCAAAGGATGCTCTATTCATCACAATAAGGAAAACAGCGATCTCGACAATTCGTCTCTCTGACCACTATTATTCAACGATACCATACCAATTTCTGCTATTGTCAATCTGTTGCACAACTATTTTATCATTGTTACCCAACTAGCTAAACTACCAGATATCGGTTTCCCTTCAGTTTAAGAGAGAACGGCGAATACAACAAAGATCTTAGAATACCTAGAACTTGTTTTCTACCGGAACTAAAAAGTATAGCAGTCCAGTACCTGTTCCTAGCCTCCCAAAGGAGCTAGACACTACCCGGAATTTGTGATGGGAATACTAGAATTGGGCTCGATTATCTTGATGCCATTATGAAAATGTATAAAATTCTATGATTAAGATTTCACAGGATATTTTAGGGAGGCTTTCGCAATTACCTAGCCCTGTTGGAGGATTTGGATTTGTTAATGGTAATCTTGGTGGTGAAATACAATCCTATTCAATCACTTTGTTTTTTTCTCTCTTATCGAGCTAAATCTTCTATTTGCTAACATGAATTGACAGGTTTTAATTTGAATAATTTGTTGGACTATCTGCGCGAATACGGAACTTATTTACGGCGAGATTCCAGTAAAGTGACTTGAATGATGTGCAGGGGTTGTGTAATATTTCGATAGATACAGATTTCAATTGGCTAGAAATACAAGCTTTCGTATGATGATCGTTAGATAATGAAGAATAAAGAGTCAGCTTTGAAAAACGAGCTTAACTATATGCCAGATTGGATAAAGTAATTTGTTGTAGTTGAAAACCATAACTAAAAATTTTGTTACAAAGTAAAATTGGGATTGATCTTAAGAAGTCCAAAACTGGTTTGCGTTGCACGAAAAACGAGCTCTGTGATCTGGCACCTTGAAAATGCTAAATATCGGCGCCTTGGGTCATCTCTCGACTTCCGAAAATATATACTCGGAGCCCTTAATGATTGGATGATAGTTGGGGCCGGTCGCGCGTTTGGGAATCAATAGAGCCACTGTTGTACAGGTTGTGAGGTCTTGTTGATCGATCAGAGCTCTTGTTCGAAAGACCCCCGCCACCTATGCTATCATTAGCCGCATGGTATACCAGTCTATATAAGCCATTTTGGCTACCACCCAAGAAACATCACTCGTAAGCTTCTCGCATAATAAGGGAAGGAATCTATCAGGTTAAGGCCCGATATATGTTGAGTCTGGGCGAGCGCAATCAAGCAAAATGGACGGCTGGTAGTGATTTGATTTGGTAGCTTGTAACTAATATGTTTGTTATAAAATAGCTTTGTTGTTTGGTGGTACATTTATACCTGCGTAGAATTGATACCGTACATGGGCATATTACATACCAACCGTTATATTTTAATATTTGGCAACACACTTAGATTTGTGTACCTGCGCTTCTAAAGGAATTGGTTCTCCTGTGAAACCAGATATTGACTCAATATCGACAGCTCACTGATAGATAAATATCTACCGACATGGCAGTTTATATACTTAAGTTCATAACCATCAATATTGATAAGGTGAGCTCCTGCTACTAAATTTCTGTAAGACTAAAACTTCCAGGCTCTAAACCGTTCATGATCTTTTCTGGCTCATCCGGAAACTCAATTCCTTATTCTTTGGCCCTTAATTTCATCACCAGTATTTAGAATACGAAAGCAGCCTTTTTCTTACAAATGTACATAATATCTTGATACGTTCGATGGAAACTTCCTCGAATTCCTCCTATTCGAAAACTCCTATTCGGGAAGGTATAAAGTAACGAGTGCGGATTGGAAGGCATTGTCGGCAATTATAATCGTAATCTTCGTGCCGTATAATTGAGCACATGTTGCTTTTAATCCGGTGGATACGCAAGATGACTGGAGTATTGATGAGTGATGCATTAGGTGTCTAAGGCTGTAGTACCACATTGGACGCCAGTTTTGCAGAACAACGTAACTGCGATATGTAGAGGAGCCTAGATATGCATATTCGTCTTAGAATTCGTTACAGAACTTAGAAATTGTTGAAGGGATTTAAACTTTTTGTGAATGAACAGACGTACCATATAGTCAAGTCGGATGCAGCCTTCGGGCCTGAGGTTATCATGAATCGAGACAGTTATCGTGTTACAGTCGAAGCTCGCCGTGGAAATAGATGAGATCTACCGCTTCTGGTCGGTTGCGCCCTTGGAATACAAGCCCAATGTTATATCTTGTCTTACTCTTACCAACTCAATGCAATATAATTCTAACTTTATCTTCTGTTCAGGGAGATTGTACATCTGAGGTATAGTCGCTATTTATAGTTCGATTCATATTTCTGTTGTGCCCCTGGCCTAAGGAGTTTTGGGTAGGGTACTTTATAAGCATTTTCGTAACAAAGGAGGAAACCTATTGGCATCGCTAGATATTAACCAAAATAGATCATATTGGTCCAATAAGTAACACAATGTGTAAGCTTTGAACCAGCTTTAAGCCTCGCAAACGAATAGAAACAAATGCGAGGCATAGTAGACCATCGGTAAATGCAAATAAATCAACATGGCTAGGGTAGCCTCAATTGCCCCCTAAAGTATCCTTCCTTACCGAATACCCAGAGCCTAGTTCTCTATATATTTTATGCCAGCCTCCAGATATGCAAACTCGACGCCATCTTTCCCGTAGCAAATACAGACGTAGTACATCAGGATTAACACTTGCATGTCCGTAAGAAGGTTGGAGCACGGGGCGTGCTGCCAGATATGTTTAGTTTCTACGAAAGAAGTGATTCCTGGGTGCGTCGGGGCTCTATCATATTCGAAACTGTCTCCTCGATCGCAGTGTAACTAATCATGTAATAGATTGATAGAGGCAGCGGCTAGTATGGTATTGACGTTACGGAAAGTAGCATGGCAAGTTGACCAGATCACCACCTTTCATTTCTGCTAGGAACAGGTCACCCTCTCTAATATCGTAAACAGATGTCTTCAATGTGAAGTATAATCGGATTAGGTGAGAACTTATTTGTCGCTATCGTAACCGATATCCAAGGCTGAGATGGTATCGACGCGATCTAAATCTGCACAGTGCTGCTGATGTCCATAATATTGATCGATTTTCTGAAGGCTAGGTTAGCGAATGAGAAAAATGGATTCGTGGCCTAAAAGATAACTGGAATATTAAGCAAAATAGAAACGGCTTGCTTCGCTTTCCTATAGACAGTGGAGGTCAATAATGTGTGCGTAGGCGGCTCCTGCTCTTCCGGAACTACAGGCTCAGAAGAGTGGGACTTTTACTCAGTTCTTACTTTCCAGGTCCTTCTGAATGTATTGCGCAGTCTGTGTATCGTATTGTCCTCTCAAATGATATCCAATAATTTATGGAGTTCCTCTTCCGAGAAATATTTTATCGCGTTGATGATTTTGAGAAGGCGATTTTGTTCTGACTTCGATGGTCGGGATCTACATAATTTTGTCGCTTTCGTTTGTCAAGGAACGGCAAATAAATGCATTCCAAGTCAGAGAGCCAGGATGAAATTGTTGCCTCTATCGGGGTTCGTCTGTTTTAATAGAACATCTTTAAATTGACTCTCACATGGCTCAAGTTCGGCCTGACAATGTACCGACTCTCGAACTAAATATGGACGAGAAAGGTGGGAGTTTGGAGCTACTATACCTTCGTTTTATGGACCTTGCAAGAAGTGCCCTGCGTCCTAAACTTGACTCTCTTGTCCTGGATTGATAGATTTTTGCGGGATATGTTGGGGAAAAAATGCCGTTGGGCTAACCGTACTAAACTTTCCTTCTGCTAATGTACCTAGCTTTCGTTTTCTCAATCCTTTGATTTTCCAAGTATGAATCAGTTGCCCTTTCCTACGCGTCGATGAGATTTATTTTCTCTAGCATCTTTGGCGAAAGGGTTTAGGTGCTGGATTGGGGTCGTTTGTGCTGATGGATTTGACTGGAGCATTTTCCGCTTTCAATACACAAGATGAAAGATGAAATTTATGCGTGGGTCTTTTCATTATCGGCGGCCGTAACTGATTTTAGATTAAAGTAAGCCTGCATCTTGAAGAAAAAAATTAAATGTAATTCCTGACTATGGCCGCTTTTTCGGGAAACTCCGAGTCAATGTAAGCATGCTTCTTTGGTTGCTTTTCATGCCCTAAGTCGCAGCGTGATGAACCAAATATGATAGCCGACTGTCGACTCAGTCTCGCGTCCCGCACATAAGTTCGGTCTTGGGTGGAATAGCATTATATTTTCTATTACAGGATCATCCACGACTTACAATTCATTCAAATTCATAAAAGTTATGATTTAATGGTTCTTCTTATATGACGTATCGGACTCCAAGCGGCCTACAACCTTTGGGTTTTCTAGTCTGATACTACGCTCAAGTATTCAAGATATCATAAATATAAAATATTTAATATATATTGAGATCATCATTAGTAAAGATATATATATATTGAACTGGCTATAACTCTTTGCTTGGTTTTTCTACCAAGGCGAATCTGTAAGGACAAAGAATATTAAAAGTAAGATCTGAATTGATCAGAAACCTCGGGGACAGTAGATAGGAAGGAAACCATTGTACGAAACCATTGTACGATTTTCGATCTAATACATGCTTTTTGGTAAATTTTTGATGATTAAACAGTCCTTTTAATGAATTGAAAAAATTGGAACCAGGTTTAATTTCTATTTCTAAACTCTTATGGTGTTTATTATTATTATATTTGCCTGATCAAGGACCCGGGGTTGGTTTCGATTAATGGGAAAATTAGGACCCAGCCTATTCCGATTTTATCAGAACATGCCTCTCGAGACCTCAGGCTCTCGTGGTAACTCGTAAGCGTGAAGACGATTCGATTCTAATAATTAGTAGATAATTAGTTTATCTAGCACTGATTCTAATAGTGCTGGTAGACGGTTTAATACGTATGATTCCATAATTGCTATGGCTTATGGTTTTTTGGTATCTTTTGTCATATTTTAAAATATCTCATACTTAGTAGATATCTGCCTTCTAGTTGGAGAAAGTGTTGACCATGGTGGTATTCCGCATTATAGGTCGTGAGGCCACGGCACGCCTCGTCGTTAAATGTGACAGATTTTAGTTGAGCAGAAATAACTGCTCCTACATTGTCTTTCACGCAAAGCCGTGGCTTGCATCCTGATCAACTCAACAAAGCCCAAACGTGGATTTACTGTAATTTCTGGGCATAACTAGTACCATATGTATGAGCGAAGGTGACGACAGAAGCAGCGTTAGCGTCCCGAATCAAGTGTTGTCATACGTTCTTATACGTTTAAATTCGCAATATTTGTGTTGCGGAAATGACCAACCGAAGAGACCTGGCCAATCATGGTTACACAACCAGCCGGTTTCCTGTTAACAAAACCCCCAATTGAGATGTGTCGGTACCTTAACCGATAGGGTATTCAAATGGACAACCTTGGAGTTTCCGCCACACTCACTCACTCAGAACCCGAACACCGAGCTGTTATATCGGCCGTCGAAATTCTAGCGTCAGAAATCGCCTTTACCCTCAAGTCTAGCTGCGATCAGGAGGCGTTTTTCGCCTATTTAACACTTGTTAAACCATTATCACATATCTGATAGTTAGTCGTGTTCTTACTTGCCGATTTGTTGGGAGTATGTCATGAGTAGTGTAAGTTCCTATGTGATCTAAAGATGAGGTAATCATTGAATTTTTACGCTAGAGTGAGGTTTAACTACCCAGCGATGCACACGCCAAAGTTGGCCGGACGAATGTAAAGCCTTACACACTGTTAAACAGTTGTATGCTTTACACAACAAGTGGTGTCCTTACACACGCTTCCACAGAACACTGAGATCTTACATATATTGCATTCTTTACACACACAGTACACTAGCATGGGTGCCTGGTCGCTGGCTGTGCACTAGCTGGGGTCATCACAGGGGTCATCACAGGGGTTCCAATTGGAATTACTTGATTTGGTAATTAATTTAATTACAACTAATTTACAACCACCACCACCACTACCACGCGCAACCAAAATAAACAACTTATCAGCGCGTCGCGTCAGTAGTGTCAGTGCCAGTTGCCAGTGCCAGTGCCAGTGTAGATCCAGTTCCAGTGTTTATTCAGTCGCCAATGTTAATCCAGTTCCAGTGTTAATCCAGTGCCAGTGTTAATCCAGTTGCCAGTTGCCAGTTCCAGTAGCCAGTTCCAGTGCCAATTCCAGTGCCGGTTCCAGTTCCAGTGGTTGTTGTAGTGGTAGTGGTGCGGTTGTGAGGTTGTGGTTGCAAAATTAATAATTTATAAGTCGATTGTTCGTTCAAAAACATGCCAAGATTGCCAAGACTGATTGTGTGAAGGTGTAATAGCACGGCACACTAGCCTGATAGTGGATCTGTGTGGATTTCGTATTCCAGATTATCAGGCCGCTAGCACGCGCTAGCACGCACTTGCACGCCTTACATCCTTTACACAGAACCAGATTTTCAGCATTCGCTAAAAAAACGCGGCCAACTTTGACGTGCAATTATTTGGTTTTAGAGCTCATCAGATTATGGATGTTATCCTTCAAAGCGCGACATCACTACCCTTTCTACTGCTATATCCGGACTTCACACGTTTCTCTCTTGAGACCGATTATATTACTCTCAGTTAAGACTATTTTGTTACAATGGCCACTCAAGCAGCCGGATCAAGGCTTGATGCTCAGGGCTGGGCCTATCCAGAGAGTCAGGAAACTTCACACACAATCCCACCTCATATTGGAGATTCGAAAGCATACGACTCTGCTGGTGACCCAAACGCTACGAGCGAGCATCAAGATATTTACAATGGCTGGTCCATCCAAGATTCAGACACTCATCACAATAGTCAAATAGCTTTCAAACCCTTCTCTGAGTTTCAGGATCTCCGTGAAGTCATTCCAGCATCGCAAAAATCTCTTCATGTCACTTTTCATAGCGTTGATACAGAGGATTCTGCGGTTCCAAACGGGCTGCACCGCCCGCTAAGACACCTGCGAATATAACTTTTGAAGAGAATACAGCCATAATTGCATCTAATATGAGGGACAATGTAGCAATAACGGTTAGAAACACTTGTACAAACTATGGCTTCGAACGCAGCTGCGGGTGCGACCAATATCGTATCTGCTGCAGCAGCTCAAGTTACAGCGACTCTAGCCAGTACTGCTGAAGCGGTAAATTTGAAAGCCTCAGCGAATCCAAAGGTTCAAGAGTTAGATCAGTACTTGACGGAGGTCTTTTCTCCTGGTAGCCGCGAAATGGCACAAAGGGATTACGGCAATCACGGTGCCATACAGCAACATCAAGAGGCGGTCTTCGACTACTCCAGAGACATAGGATAGCATAAGCACAATAACGAGATTTCGGATCCGTTGATTGGAGGATTGGCGAACGGAGAGTTGTTTGCGAAGATTCGCCGTTTCAACAAGGTATATTACACAAATAGGTTGAGATGAACTTATGGTTGACTTTATTTAGGATGTCTTCGACGTCCGTGCGGTCCCTATCACTCGAGACCTCGATTTGAGGGAGTCTTGGTCTGACAAACATAGTGCGGATAAATTGACATTAGCTCTTCAACGAATGTATCTGTCTATAGTGCTCGGTATGGCAAGTTTTGGGAAACAGGTTGCTAGACTCCGCTCACGGAAAGAAACACACCGGACGGGTGCCTCTTGCGTGGTAAGTTGGTATTTTCATATTTTGTTTGGTAAGAGATGCTAATGCATAAACAGGTATATTTTGCAGCCTGGATTCTTGATATACTTGTACCTGTGACTCTCGGACTTCTAGTCATCTTGACTTCCTCGAAGCGTGCTCCTGGTTACTTGTTCCCACCCGCACCACTAGCTCTTGTTGATATTAATACCGGCGGGATTCAGCAACCTCGAGCTGGTCAGCTAGGAACTAGTAACACCTTGACAGGAGCCCCTGAAAAGCAACAAGACGAGGCAGTAGAGGAAGAAGCTGCCAATTTCGCCAACAACCTTCGGCATCTTATCGGAAGCGCCATCGGTATGCATCAGCAAGAGCAATTAGAGTCGAATCGATTAGAGAAACATATCTCGAAGCCTATTAAAAACGCTGCCAAGGCTGTCCAAGAGGCTGGTTCTGATCCAGGCCATACTGGGAAATCTGCCGACCAAACTCAAAGACCTATGGAAGAAATCCTTTGGGATAAGGCTAACCCTGAGAAGCTTTCTGAGATAATGAAGATCGCTCCTCATGCCATTGGTGCAATTGTCGATAACTGGGAGCGATTTCAGAAGTAAGTGATTAAAGACTCGATCCATTCTTTAGATTTCCTACTTATTATTATAGTGCGATATCACCTACGGCACCGTTCAGTCAATCCGCACGCCTCAGAATTCTCGCCCCTGTGGTCCTCTTGTTCTTCACTTCCTTTATCGTCGATTACTATATGGTCTATAAAGGCATTAGTTTTGGAATCGGTCTTTCCATTTTCGGCGACCCATTTTTGAAACCTTTATTGCAGTGGTTGAATGAAAATTATCCTTGCTGGATGATGGCATTGGAACCGAAGAAGTAATCCTAGACATTTATCGTTTCGCTTGAAGGGGCTAAATCAACAATATTCTAGCAATATCCTACGTGGCATACCTACAAACAATCAAATCACCCTTACTCTCCTTCGCATCGGTGAAGTGAACCGTACGCCAATTCCTCCTATGCCTACTTCTAACCCTGAGGATCCCGATCAGATGAACGTCATTGATACAAATGAGATCCCAATCGCTGGAACGGACACGGAAATCCGCCAAGCAATTCATCCATCGTACGATGTTGACCCAACCCATCGTCAGCAGAAGGAGGAAGACAAAGATGAGCCTAAACATAAAATACTCTCCAAAGTCATACACGCTGTTAAGAGGGATGTAAAGGGGAATGCAAAGGCTGCTGTGGAGACAAAGATGGCTATCGATCACATTAGAGCTAAAGCTGGTTCGGAGACGGCGAAAAGTCACTTAGGAGTTCTTCCGAAGAAGAAGAATGTTATATTTGCTGGACCGAGCGAATACAAAGTCCGCTATGATGGGAAGCCTGGATGGATCTACCTCACTGATGATACGCTTATCTTCAGTGTGAAAGAACAGGGCGATTGATCGCATCCAGAATTTTTTTTCTTTTTTCATTTTCATTTCTGCTTCTTAGAATATAGTATGCAAATAGGGTATGGAAATGACGTTGGGTTTTTTTTTTTTTCTGATCAATATGCGCTATGGTTTTTCTTTGACTCTAGCAATGATACCGATGACTTTTCCCATGGCTCTGCCGATTTGTTACAAAAGATCTGCATTCTTTACGAAAAACAAACAGTCATTTGCAGTCATTCCATCAAAAGAGATTAAAAGTGGACTTGGAAGAGCAAGCCTTTTGACTAGGTCCTTGTGTCACGCCAGAAGAGTGGACGCAGGGCTGCAAACACTGTGAAAGACTTCTCCTTGGTTGTGTGCACTAGCAACAGGGAACATACGAGAAACCCAATCAGAGAGTGTCGGAGACGCATATCCGAGACAATGTGGCGAAAGGTAAACCCAGCAGATTCCCAACGCTCTATTATCGATATGATTGACTGGAATCAGGTAAAAGAGGGCAAAAGTCGGAAAAAGTACATATTCAACTTTGCCTAACGAGCTATCAGGAATCAAGAAATTGGATATCAAACTTTAATACCGTATTATGTATCGTGTATCTTGTATCATGTATCTTGTATCATGTATCATGTATCTTGTATTATGTATCATGTATCTTGTATCGTGTATCTTGTATCATGGATCTTGTATCATGTATCTTGTATCCTGTGCGAAGTATTGATACGAATTCAAAGTTGTTATATATTTTTCAGGTTTGAACAGATAACTTGTCAAATGTCAATCTCGCTATCTCACTAAAACTGTAAGCACTTTTTGGGGTCGTGGAGATATATAATACTTTCGTTGTATTACTAATTCTGGTGATATTATTTATGAAGTCTTTATGTAATGAATTGGCTTACATCGAAAGTTAGTTTGCTTCTATACGGATGAACTCTCGGTCAGAAAATTGGCTTGCATCAATCTCTGTCCCCATTTTATCGGTTCCGTTTTTAAAAATAGTACCATAAAGCACTAAGATAAGTTCTGCTATTCTATGAAGTGTTCGTGCGAGATCCAAAAATGGAAACTGAATGTAAAACCTTCTCTTATGATAACCGTCAGTTCAACCATCACATCCCGCTCGTGAATTTCTTATCGGTTTGGGTATTCCACCAGATAGGCTCTTATGCACGCCAATTATGTGATGAAATAACTTGGAACAGTCAATTCCTAGAAGTAACTTGCAGAGATTGTTAGACCATATGTATCTGGTCTTGTGGCATAACAGTTTTCTTTTGTGCTGGTGTCTGGATAAATGAGGGGGACTTGATACTCCGGAAGGGCTACACCGTCTCTAGTAACGGCAATGTAAAGCCCAGTGTCGTCAGAGTCGTAAGAGTCGTCAGAGTCGTCCGACTCGTCAGACGCTTCAGAGTCGGACTCAAGGTTCCCAGATGATTCAGTATGCATCGAATACTCTAATTCTCTGTGTTTTGGTAATGGTGGAACAGTGTTTCCTTTTGCTTGGCTAAAGCTTGAGCATGGAGAGGTTTCAAGAGGAAATTTGTGGGCTTCGTATGTGTTGACAAGTTGAACGAGGCGAAGGAGATCGGGATCAGCACTGCTGCTTATTAGACGGGTGATCTTGTCAAGAGTTAAAGCGATGTAAATGAGATCAGGATCTGTTTTACTGCGTATCAGGCGGTTGGTCTTGTCGAGAATTGAAGTAGCAAGGTCCCAGCCCTGTTGGCAATCCTCAAAGACTATTTTCATTTGTGGTGTTTGTCATACAAAATACCTCCCCGTGTAATAAATGTAAGGTTTAATATATCAGAGATGGCAGTGGCAGGTCAATTAAACAAGCTGCTAATCTTCTTATTTGAACTTCTGCTCTGAATTTTATCTGGCCTCATTATCGCTAAGCATGGGCATTTCGAAAAAAAACTATTATTCAATGTATATTCGCAATGGCAGATGCTGGTGTTAATACCGAAAACTTGTAAACCAACGCGAAAAACTAGGGGAAGAGAAAGGAGGGACTTCTATGCAAACATATATTCTATTGCTTGGAAAAGCTCAAAACCCCCACCACAGCGGGATGTTTTTCACATGCACACAAAATGCGGACATTTGTTTTGGAACGGAGAATATGCATTGGCGATTGTTCCAGCCAATCACATAAAAGAAAAAAAATATACATTGGCGATTGTTCCAGCCAATCACATAAAAGAAAAAATATGTTGCCAATACCTAATCCAGAAACCTGCTCTCAAACAAAAATTATATTTTGCCACTCTGCCATCTCGGATATGCTTCGCGGCATTTCCGTGCATTACTTACTGGGTTATTCCCTGTTTACATGTATAGATTTACGAAGTATGTTACAACGTCGTACAAAATACAAGAAAATATCGCTCGAATATTGAGGGTGCAAAAACCAGAATTTCACTGTTTTATAAATCATCCAGGGAGGAGTTGGGGTTCATTCTGATAACCCTTATAATTATGACGATACCTTTAACTTCGGGAAATCCTCGGCCTTTTGCCTTACATTGCCGTTACCAGTACATAGTTGCCCTTCCAGAGTACCAGATCCTCTCCATTTCTGCAGACTGCAGTGCAAAAAAGTAAAGCAAAACAAGACGTATGTATCCAAACATAGCTTTACAAGTTGTTTCTGGAGCTTGGGCGTTTGAGGATAGTCTTCCAAAGGTAACGTGGATAAAATTTTTAAATATGGCTGGGACACCCTAAATCGCCGATGAAGTCCGAGAAGACAAATGATTGTTTAACCGTTGGCTCTCACAAGGTAGTTTACTATTTTCCTTTTATTTTACTTTCGGATCTTATTGAAACGGTTCAGGGTTGGGGATACAATATTTGTTGTCCAATTTAAATATGGTGAATAGTCTGTGAATATGTTTTTAACAGTGAAAAGACAATATTACTCTCAAACGAAAAATCTTTGTATCGAACGTAATTTCAGGACGTGACGTAATATTGCCTTCTCGATTTCAATTTTGCAATCCTTCTGGAAGGCGATTTTTTGTATGGACATGTATATTCCCGCCTTCGACATGATTGGCTGGGGTCATCAGCAACTTTCTCATATACACCGCGTGGGACTTTTCAGAAAATTCAAGTGTAGACTCCTAAGTTTGGTGCCAAAACTCACTCCTTCTTTGTAGGTATAAATTACATTTCATTGAGGAAAGCTGAGCTTTGAAGTAGAGACGACCAATGAATACTCAGCACGTTACTTACCTTTCTTTTCTTTCTTTCTTTTGTTCTCTTTTTAAAAAAGCCCTTTCAAGAGTTTAGCGTTTCACAGGGTTTGTACACTATTTACTTCACCTCTGTCTAAGCCTTTCTCTTATCCGGTTGACATTCTTCTTGATTCTTTCCGATACTCTTACTCACACGTTTGATTCATCATCCGAAATGAAATCTGGTATAGGTTCGAAGGCATGGGCGGAACAGATTGTCAAGAGCCTGACTCTTGAAGAGAAGGTATCACTTCTCTCCGGTGCCGATGTCTGGCGGACCACACCAATCATTTGTGTTGGTGTCCCTGTAATGAAGGTATAGATTGTTTTTGATTGATGTCACTTTATATAAGTGTACGAACCGCTAAACTCGCTCATCTCGATGTGTAGATGACTGATGGGCCTGTCGGTGTTCGTGGAAACACTGTTACGGATGGAACGCCCGCCGCCTTAACGCCTAGTCCTGTGTCGTTAGCCGCAACCTTTGATACGAGCATCCTTGAAGGGATTGGACATCTGCTGGCTGACGAGGTAGACGATAAGAAAGCAGATGTGCTCTTAGCACCTACTGGTACTACACATACTCTCAGGATTTTGGAAATATATCGTTAACATATTCGGGTCTTCAGTATGCCTACATCGATCCCCATTAGGCGGCCGAAATTTCGAATCGCTCTCTGGAGATGACCCTTTCCTCGGAGGCAAGCTTGCAGCTGCCTACATCACAGCGATCCAGTCCCATAATATAGCAACTAGTATCAAGCACTTTGTGGCCAACGACCAGGAGACCGGCCGGTTTATCTTAAATCAACATATCCCTGAGCGCGCTCTACGTGAAATACACTTGATGCCATTCCAGATTGCTATACGGGATGCCAGCCCATGGACGGTTATGACAAGTTATTCAAAGATCAATGGAACTTATGTTAGCAATAACAAGAGGTTGCTCCAGGGCATCCTACGTGATGAGTGGAGTTACGACGGTCTGGTTATCAGTGATTGGTTTGGTACAAATAGTATTGTTCCTAGTCTGGAAGCCGGAATAGACCTTGAGATGCCCGGTCCGTCAATGAAACGAGGCCAAAAACTGCTTGATGCTGTTAGACTAGGGTATCTAGAGGAGTGCACAATCGAGAAGAGTGCGAGGAGAGTGCTTGAGCTAGTAAAAGGGCATCATTCGTGTTATATCAAAGTCAACGACTGCTGATATAAATCTCTTTAGGTTTACAAGACAGGAAAGCACACTTATCCCTTTGGGCCCGAAGACCCTGAAGAGGCTATCAACAGGCCAGAGCATCAAAGCTTCTTACGCGAGGCTGCTGCGGATGGGATCGTTCTGCTCAAGAACACTCACAACCTCCTCCCTCTGAAACTCAAGCCAGGCCTACGGGTTGGCTTTATTGGACCAAACGCAAAGATATCTGTGGCTGCTGGGGGAAGGTATACCACTTATTGGTCACACATATGATCCGAATGTTTGTCTAACGAGGAATGATGTGAATTAGGTCTGCAAGCTTGCATCCCCATTATCGCCAAACCCCATACGATTCTTTCGTCGAAAACGTGGATATCATGGTCCCTGGTGTTATTGTAAGACATGAAACGGGCTGCTTATCGAACAAGTGGATACCACTGGTCCCTGAGAGTTGCGTCTCGCCCATAGATGGACAGCATGGGCTATTCATGGAGCTTTTCAGCAACACAACGATCAGCGGTCCAGCGATCGCTGTTTCTCATAGGAAAACATCCATGCTTGCGTGCTGCGACAACCTTCCCGAGTCGCTTGCCATTGATAGTAGCTATTCATATCGTGCTACCGGCTTGATCACCCCACATACGACCGGAAGGCACACTTTCAGTCTCAGTAGCTGTGGGCCATCCCGTATGCTGGTGGATGACATTCAGATCATCTCGTTATGGGATCGAGTAAAGGATTCAGAGAGATCAGAGCTTCTCCTGGGCTACGGTTCACCGGAGCAGAGATTTGATATGCTCATGGAGGCCGGCAGAACATATACTCTTATCGTGGAGGGGATCTCGGAACTATACAGAGAAGAGATTATGGACGGTGCCCGAGTTGGATTTATGGAAGAGGTTCAAAGAGATCTCATGGAAGACGCAATAGGCCTCGCCCGAGAATCCGATGTAGCCATCGTGATCGTTGGCAAGAATGCCGAATGGGAAAGTGAAGCTTACGACATGAAAACCATGGATCTGCCCGGGGATCAGAACAAGCTTATCTCGGAAGTGTTAAAAGTTAATCCAAATACCGTCATTGTGAACCAATCAGGGTCGCCGATTACTATGCCGTGGATCGGGCAAGCTACAGCCGTCATTCAGGTATGTAACATACTACGAAAGTTCAAATCGCCTTACACTAACCTATCCCAGGCTTGGTATCAAGGACAGGAGCTCGGGAATGCCATGTTTGATATTCTTACCGGACTTGTCAATCCGAATGGCAAATTGCCGGTCACGTTTCCTAAACGATTAGAAGACACCCCAACGTATCACAACTTTCCAGGCGAAAACGACCAAGTTTTCTACGGCGAAGGCATATGGCTAGGCTACAGACATTACGACAAGGCTGGCATCGAACCACTCTTTCCCTTCGGCTTTGGACTTTCGTACACGCATTTCAAGTACAGCAACGTTAGAGTCTCCAGTCCGATATTCTATACGGAAATAACAGTATCAGTCGACGTGAAAAACTCTGGATATCAGTTTGGCAAAGAATCCGTACAGTTTTACATTTCACAAATATCGAAACCGGGTCTCCCTCGACCGGTACGAGAACTGAAAGGTTTCGCGAAGGTGGCACTGCAACCTGGAGAAACAAAGACGGCATCATATAAGCTGGATAAGTACGCCCTAGGCTACTTTGACGAAAAGTTCAGGACATGGTTTGTGGATCAAAATGCGGAGTTTGAGGTTTTCGCAGCTGCCAGCTCACGAGATCTTCGTGGATCCGCGATCTTCAGCGTTATGGCTGCCATGAATTGGATAAAATGACATCAATCTGGCCTAAACTTTCCCCCGCACAACTCCTATCTTTTAAAGATATTAAGATCAATAAAAATTGCAAATTTGCCATTAACGGTGCTGAAGAAGTTCGTCACTAATAATAATTTAATATGTATTAGGCATATTCAGTTAGATAGAGGTATCTGCCTTGTGACTCTTGGGAATTCACCGTAGAGGCAAGTCATACCAGTAAGAGAGAATTATTCCGTCTAGTTTTATTTCACCCATATTCTACCAGCTTGCTCCAAGACACTCAAGCTACTTCGGCTGTCCAGGGATCCCTTGATACCATTACGTAAGAAATCCACTCCTATACGCGGTAGATATACTATAGAGCATTGCTTGAAAAGTGAAACCTTAATCTATGGGCTCAGATATGCCTTATATAAACGTACTTTTCAGTACAACTCTGTTCAAAAATTTCAAGCTCTGATAGGATTGCAGTAGAGCTTACGGTTAAGTATATTTTATTCTGCCAAACTTAGACCTAGGATAATATTTGAAATGGCAGGTGAAATAGGACTGACAGGTTTCCTGTCAAACCGGACGGGTTCAAATTTGGAAGTATACCGCTCTTGAGTGCAAGATATCTGCAGACTTGGTCCTAACTGGTAGGCTAAAACGGTAGCATGCGTAATACCAATTCTTTTATTAGTCAAAAAACAAAAATGACACCTGATTAGGCAGGTGGTACAATAATAGGCCTCCATGTATCACATGATCAACGTCGCAAGATCGCATCCTTGGCAAACCGACGAAGCGACTTCATCGACGTCGCACGATCGCATCCGTCGCACATGCGACTCTGCGACACATGCGACTCCTCCCATTTGTATTATGTATATAATACTGTTGTTAGGACTGATGAATGATTCTATCTTCATCGGTCAACTTACTCAAATACAATTCAGTTACTTAGTTATTCTATCTACTCTATTGTTGTTACACATCTCAGCATATCATTCTTTGATATCTCCAGCGACTACATACTTCCCATCCGAGAACTCAGGTATCTTAGAGGCAAGTTGAATTTAGGGACAAACTTTTGTCCTAGTACTATAGTTGATGATTGATTATCGAGATCCCAACACAGCGTACTTTCTCTATTTATAAAGTTGTACACGCAGACCCGGCTGTACGCCTATTATAAAGAAAAGACATATATACTAGTTAGGGGTAGGGTAAAGAATTACGGCATCTTTTTGGAGATTTAAAGTAGCGAAGTGTTAATGTTTTAATATTGACTTTAAATCTCCTACTTAGAGTGCGACATGGGGCGGGTTGGGTTGGTTTCTAGATGGTGGAAACCACCCACGGGTTGGTTTTTTTTAAAAAAAAAAAACCAATACGGTTTTAAAAACCATAAATTTTAATAAAAACCGCACCGCCAAGAAACCATTTTACTAAAAATAGTAACAAATTTACTAAAAATAGTAATAAAGTACTAAAAATAGTTAAAATTACGGTTTTTAATTAAATTTATAACCCAAAAAAACAATTAAAAAAAAAAAAAACCACCCAGCGGTTCCCCATAACCCCACTCAAACCGAACCAACCCGCTGGTTTCTGGGTTAAAACCAACCCATGTCGCACTCTACTCCTAGTCTCCTACTGTGATTTTTTTACTAACTTCTTATATAAGTCAAGGGGTATGAATATGGACCCCCCCTAGTTATGGACCCCCTGGCCAACACCACTTAACGCGACCACGCGTTTTCTTATTCTTCTTCGTACAACCGCGATATTTACCCAACCAATCTAGTTTTTGCAGTGTTTAAAATATACCGGGGATGGCGAGGAACGAGCCCAGAAAAATTTTTTGAATCGGGGAATCAATTTACCCCTCCCCAACTCAGGTTTTTTACCGAGAAAAAAAAAAGCTGATATCTCCCCGAGTTGGGGAAATACCCCAATACAAATTTTTATTACCTTTCAACTCAATCCCGGCTTTTTTCTCGGTTTGGGGCAAATTTTCCCCATTATAACAACATATTTTTATAAACACATACTAACAGTTTGGAAAGAGTCATGTAAATAAGCTATCACATAGTAAAACCACCCAAAAACCGACAATTCTCCATTTATCGATAAGAATTTATCAGATTACGTAATCAAATTACGTGATCATTAAAATTTTTATTATATAATTAAAATTAAAATTTAATAAAAAAATTTAAAAAAATTAAATTGCATTTTTATTAATTTTTATTAATTTTAATTTTAATTTTTTTAATTTAATTTTTTCGATTTTTTAATGAAAATAATTTAAAATTAGGTGTGGGAGATTTTGAAACATACTAAAACAACTAGTGGTTTTTTAGCGAGTTTTTAAATTAAATTTAATTAAATAAAATTAACCGCTAAACCGTTTATAGACAAAAAATACAAATTGATTGATTTTTTTTTGAGAATTCAAAAGTTTTTAAAAAATTTTGGATTTTGAAAAGTTTTTTTGATCTTGCATTCTTTTTGAAAACGTTTTGTCGAAAATATAGCCGAACACATCTCTATATATACGACGTATACTATGTATATACAACGTATACACATATAGTATGATGTATATGCATATACACCAACGTATATGTATATACAACGTACACATATATAGTATGATGTATACGTATATATAACGTGTGCGATGTATACGTATATATGACGTACACGTATATAATACAACGTATATGTATATATAACGTATATGACGTATGTGTATATAGTATGACATATGCGTATATAGTATGATATATGCGTATATAGTACGATATATGTGTATATAGTATGACGCATATGGTATACATTGTATATATGGAGGTGTGTTCGGCTATATTTTCGATAAAACGTTTTTAAAAAGAATGTAAGATCAAAAAAACTTTTTAAAATTTAAAATTTTTTGAAAACTTTTGAATTTTTAAAAAAAAATTAATTAATTCGTATTTTTTGTCTATAAACGGTTTAGTGGTTAATTTTATTTAATTAAATTTCATTTAAAAATTTGCTAAAAAACCACTAGTCGTTTTAATGTGTTTCAAGATCTCCCACACCTAATTTTAAATTATTTTCATAAAAAAATCGAAAAAATTAAATTAAAAAAATTAAAATTAAATTAAAAAAAAAATTAATAAAAATGCAATTTAATTTTTTTAAATTTTTTTATTAAATTTTAATTTTAATTATATAATAAAAATTTTAGTGATCACATAATTTGATTATGTAATTTGATAAGTTTTTAGCTCTTACCTTAATTCGGGATATCCTAAAGCATAAGTTTTAATACTATTTCAGAGTTAAAAAACTTGAAAATTTCTTTGAAAAAACTTTTTACCCACTAAAAAAAATTCAAAAAATTTTACCCCAACTCAAGAAATATCTAAAAATTTTTACCCCAACCCAAAAAATATTCCAACTCAGGAAAAGTTATTTTCAATTTTTTTTCCTTAGTTAAAACTGGGGAATTCCTCGTCCTGACTCGATTTTTCCTGCCCCGATTTTAAACACTAAGTTTTTTCAAGATATTTATTGAAATGCCCAAAAAACCCAAATATATTAAGATTGATATGGCTGTTGTGATAGAAGTTTTTTAAAATGGTCAGTCCTTATACTGTATTACTAGTGTTTATGTAATATTATATACTATCTTCAGAAACTGATTTACTATCTAACAACTATATAATATAGTTTATGAAAGTTAGTAGTGATTAGAGTGCGACATGGGGCGGGTTGGGTTGGTTTCTAGATGGTCGAAACTACCTACAGGTTGGTTTTTAGATGGTTGAAACTATTTATGGGTTAGTTTTTAAATAATAGAAACCACTCACAGGTTAGTTTTTAAATAATCAAAACTATTTATGGGTTGGTTTTTCTTTAAAAAAAAAAATTAAGGATAGGTTTAAAAACTGTTGAAATTATGAAAAACTACTCTGCTAAGAAATTGTAAAATTATAAAAAAAAGTAATTATATCTAAATTATACTGGTTTATACACAAATCCAAATATTTTCTATATAAACCCATATATAGAATAATATTTTTATTTTTATTACTTAAATCAAAAGCTGAAAAGCTCAAAATATTAAATTAAGAATTTCTAAAATAATTATAAAGAAATAAAAGAAAAATTAATTATATTAAGCTATCTTAGTTTAAAGGTTTATAATTATGCTTAAATTTTGCTTTTTACTATTGAATATATTCTGAATAAATATTATTATTTTCAGTATTAAAGTTTTATTTTTTAATAATACTAAATTCTTAGTTTCTATATTTTCTATTATTTTTTCAAAATATAATTTTAATTTATAAAAATTTTTTATAATTATAATAATTTTAATTGTTTTAGTATACAAGTAAAATTTTTTTTAAATTATAATATTTTTAACTTGGCTAAAAATTTATTCCACATCAACAAAAATAATTTATATATTAAATATATCTTATATTATTTATAATAATACAGGATATCTCTGTCCATATATTTTTTATTAATTAATTAGTAATAAATCTGTTTTAATTTAATAAAAAAATTAAAATTAAAATTAAAACTATTCTATATGTGGAGTAATAGTAAATAGAAATATTATTTTTAAATTTATTATTAGTTAATTAATATAAAATTTAGTTTTATTTAAATTTTTATTATCTTCTATTAATTTAAAGTAACTAATAATTTGGTAATTTAATTTAAAAAAAGAAATACTATAAAATTCTTTGTCTAGATTAAGTAAACAAAAACAAAAAAGTTTTTAAAAATTTTTAAATTATTTAATAGTGTTATCTAGAATTTCTTTATATACATAATTCTTCTTATAATATTGTAAGAAGTTGTTATAATATTTAATTTTAAAATTTTTACCTCAATTTTCTGAAGTGTAGAGAAATAATTTAATTTATAGGTTAAAAATAATACCAAAATTATATAACTTACCTTTTTTATTATCAGTTTTATTATAATATTCACTTAATTTCTCTTTACAATGTAAAAGAGGATTTTTAAGTAATTTTTTCTAATTATTAAATATTAATTTAATTCTTTGGATATACTTTTCTAAATAATCAAATAGTTTATCATAGATATACTAAACATTGCATATCCCAAACTATTTCAATTCAGAGAAAATATTTATAAATTTATAAAAAAGTTAAAAAATCCTAATTATAAATTAGATATGCTTAAGTTCCTCTTTAATAAGAATGTAATAACTCTAATCTTTATTTCCTAATAACTAAACTTAATCCTTAATAACAGGGGTCAAGCGTATAAAACAAATTAACATTAGTAAAATAAAATTCTAACAAATTAATATATCTAAAAACAATCCAATAACCAAAATTAATTTAATTATATCAATCTTTTTTTATAACCATTTTTGAACTTCAGGCTCGAGCTAGATAGATTTAAATTATTCAAAACAATTTGGTAAAACCATAATTACCCAACAAAATATTCAAATCTAAAATTATAATAATTACATTTTCTTTAATCATTTTTTATTATAAAAAGTTAATATTATTTTATAAGTAAAGAACTTACTATAATAAATAATTAATAAAATATAAACAGTAAATTTTTTAATTTATCTAATTCCTTAACACAAAATAGTTCTTAATTAAAATTAAAAGAAAAACCTTTGATACCATTAATAAAAATATTTATAGTTAATTAAATAACATAAATAACACAAAATAAATAATTTTATTTATTATCCTAAATAAAAAAAAGTTTAATTACTGCATCTACTAAATTCTCATTTAGTTACCAAATTTCATCTTCATCAAGATTACTATTAATATTTAATAATTTATAATCTTTAAAATATTAAATAAACTCTTTAACCATTATTTTATTATTACCAGTATTATCAGTAGTAATAATATATAACCTATCCATTAAATTATAAATTTTGATAATATTAATAATAACTTTAGCAATATAAGAACTAGTATACCTTTCAGTCAAGTACTCAAACCTAATTAATACTTTTTATAAATTCCAAGCATTATTAACCCAAAAAACTATAATAATAATAAATATTATTTTATTTAAAAAAATTTAAATATTTAATAAAAAAAATACTTTTTAATTTATTAAAATCTTTTTTTTAAAAGTATTTATAATATTTTCTAACTAATCTTTAAGTATAATTTTTAATTTCTTAGTAAACAGCATTTTAATACCTAATAACAACATATCCAAAAAATTATAAAATTATAAGTTATCAAAAAATCAAAATAAAACATTATTACTTATCATTAGCTTAAAAAGTAGCTATTTATAGTTCTATTTTAAAAATTTTAGTTGTTTATCTTTCTAATAACCCAAATTTTAAATAAAATTAGATTTGTTCTATATATAAAGTAATATTAACCTATTTATAATATAATATAACTTACTATATTAAGCTTAATAAATAAGGAAATAATTAACTTTTATTCAGTTTTTTTTAATATCTATTTATAACAACTAAATTCTAGATACTCTTTCATAAATAATATCCCATTACCACTACTATAAAAATATATAAGAAACATATTATAAATTAAACATAAAATATATAATTCTCCTATATATCTATAAATAATTTCTTTAAAATCTTACCAAATAAAAGAAATTTTAAAAAATTTAAAATTTAAAATCTAATACAGCTTATTATCTCTATTTATTATTTATTAAATTTTAATCTAATTAGTTAATTGTTATTAATTTTTAATTTTATCTTTGCTTTTAATTATAAAAATAATAAATTTATGGTTAGCTATTAACTGGAGGTTAGTTAATAAATTAAAAATTATAAATTCAATCTAAAAAAACATATTTAATTTTTTTTCTAAAAAAATTAAATAAAATAAAAAAAGATTATTATAAAAAAAAAAAGAATTTTATTATAAAATTAGATTATTTTATTACTATTACTAGCTTAATTTAAGATAGTTTAAATCAATTTAATTTAATTTAATTTTTTTTATAGTATTTATATATTATTTTATAAATAGAGTAATATATAAAGTAACTTTTTTTTTTTTAATATAATTTTAAAAAATTAAAAGTATAAAAAGTAAGATTTATTCATTTTAATTAAAATTTAAATTATTTTTATTAAAAATATTAAAGCACCAGTATACTATTTTCCAAATATATAAAAAAAATTAAAGTATTAATTTTTTAATTTTAAATTTTTTAATCTAAATACTCCATATCATTATCATTATTATTTATAAATTTTTTAGTTTTATTTATTAAATCTATATTATCCTTATTTATATCATCTTTCTTATATTTTTTTTTAAAGTTCTCCCATTAAATTAAATATTGACTTACTTTCAATTATTTATTTTTTAAAAATTTTCCAAATATACTTATACCCAAAAATTAACTAAAACTAGTTTTAAAAAAATTGCTTTTTTCAATTAAGTCGAATTTTTTTTTTTAAATTTGCTTAATAAATAACCAGTCTTTCTAATCAGATTTTTTAATAAAGATAAAATAATTTTTTTTAAAAGAAGATAATAAACTATTAGGATTATTTTTTTTCTAGATAGTATAAGTTTTAGTTATTTTATCTTGTAAATTTTTATTTGAATATTTTTTAATTTATTTGTTAAGATTTGCTTTTTGGTTAGTAATATTGGATTTTTAAAATTTTAAACTTTTCTCCAGTTTTTGTTTGGTAATAGATTTCTTTTTTATAAACTTATTTTTAATATCTAATTCTATTTTATTTTATTTATTTTTTGATTTTCTAAACTTTCTTTGATGGGCGGTATTTGGAGAAGGTATATCAGATTTTTTTAATAATATTTTAAATATATATATTCTTTATTATAGTTTTATTTAGTATAATTAGTTTAAATATAAAAGAATTTAATTTCACTCAAAAAATTAAATATATAAAAAAAATGGGTTTATAAATAAATTAAAAAAAATAAAATTTAATTATAAACTGCCCCTCTTTTATAAACCCAAACAAACCTCTCTTTTTTTTATTTTAATTAAAAATATCATATATACTTACCTAAAACGATTTTTTTATTACTATAAATAGATTAATGTTATTTATTTTATATACTTATCCTTATATTTTCTGTACAAAAACGCATTTTTAGTATTATATATCAAAAAACAATAAATTTTAGGTAAAATATATACAAATTTACACTAATAAAAACTTACAACATAGGATTTTATAGTATAAGATTTTATATTTAGCAAACAACCAACACTAATTATTTCAAATACAGTATTTTATATTTTTTAAATAAAAAGATTAGTTATACTAATATATCATCTATAACATATTGCAGCTCTAAAATCTAAAACTATTTAATATTTAAATTAATCTAAATTCATAACCTTATTATATAAATATAACAGAAACCCATTTTTAATGTTTTAACCTCCAATTAAACCTAACTTTAAAAATAATTTATTTAATAATCTATATAAAATTAAAACTTATAAATTTACTCTATAATCACATATTTTAAATATTAAAATCTTTCAAATACCAAAATAATTTTAAAAATGAAAACTACTGCTAAATATAAGTTTGTCAAGCCTGGAATAATAATCTTAACAAGAAGCAAAAAAGCTCCCAAAGCAGTGCCTCTCAGAAAGTTATAATAAAATAAGCCGGAAAATAAATTTATTACTAAACTATTATTCTACATATGAAATAATTCCTTTTTTTAACTAAATATAGTAGTTGCTTTTTGGGAAATCAGAAGAATGTAAAAATCTATTGATTTTTTGATATCTAAGTTTACTTTTGTTTACTTGTGTTATAAAATCACATAAGATTAAGTATATAATAGTAAAAATTTAAAATAAAAGCAAAATACTTTGGAAGTTATACAAGAAATTATAGAATATTTTATTATTAATTATTTTGAGTATGAATATCTTTTTTTTAATAAATATATTTATAATAAATACTAATTTTTTAATATGTAGTAATAAATAAATTTATAATTTATGCAAATAAATAGATTGTTATGTATAAAGATAATAGATTGTATTATTATATTATATATACTTTAGTTTCCTAGACTAATAACATTCAACCAGGTGGGTGATGTTTAATTTTTTATAATAATATATTTTTTAATTTACTTCTGTTTTTATATTTATGATTTATGGAGTTTGGTGTTTAGTATTTTCAAAATCTGGTGCTTTCATTTTGTTATATGTTAATTTAATAATAAAATTATATGTACAGGAAATTACATTATTCAGATATTTAGCGGCTCATTTTTATTAAAAAAGTCTATACATTACTCTACATGTAGACTAGTGTTAATAATTTTTGTTAAAACCTGATTTCTTATTAATAAGCAGGGAACTATCAATTTTTGGATAATTTTTGATTTAAATGAAAACTATTTAGTGGTCCTTTATAACCCATATCAAACCACCCAGCGATTCCCCACAACCCATATTAAATTATCTAGCAATTCCCCACAACCCATATTAAACCATTCAGTGGTTTTCTATGACCCCTCTCAAACTGACCCAACCCGCTGGTTTCTGGGTTAAAACCAACCCATGTCGCACTCTAGTAGTGATTTTCTAAAATATAAAAAAAAGGTTTTGTAGAATAGATTTTATACCAGAAAGTCTTTAGATATGCTCTTATATACACTTAATTTTGGGGTATTATAACTAAAATCTTTTAAAAATAAGGAGATGATAATTTGCTAGATTAATAATAGTTTTGTAATTTTTTAAGCTATTATCTATGTGTAAAAACTAGCGTTTAAAATCGGGGCAGGAAAAATCGAGTCGGGACGGGGAGAAAAATATGAAAATGACTGTCCCCGAGTGCTCGGGATCTTTAAGATATCGTCACCCCGGTCGGGATATTTCTCAAATCAGGATAAGATTTTTTAAATTTTTTTCAATGGGTAAAAAGTTTTTTCAAAGAAATTTTCGAGTTTTTTGATTCTGAAACGGTACTGAAAGTGATTTTCCATGGATGGTTTTCACACCACCAAAAAACCATTTTAAATTAAATCATGTGATTACCAAAATTTTTATTATATAAATTTAATTAAAATTTAATAAAAAAAATAAAAAAAATAAAATTGAATTTTAATTTTTTTTTTTTAATTTTAATTTTAATTTTTTTAATTTAATTTTTTCGATTTTTTTTATGAACACAATTTAAAATTAGGTGTGGGAGATCTTGAAACACGCTAAAACGACTAGTGGTTTTTAGCGAGTTTTTAAATTAAATTTAATTAAATAAAATTAAGCGCTAAACCGTTTACAAACGAAAAATACGAATTGATTGATTTTTTTTTGAAAATTCAAAAGTTTTCAAAAAGTTTTTAGATTTTGAAAAGTTTTTTTAATTTTGCATTTTTTTGAAAACGTTTTGTTGAAAACATAGCCGAATATACATCTGTATATATGATGTATACGTATACGTCATACTATATACGTATTCGTCGTATATGCATATACGTTGTACTATATATGTATACGTCGTACTATATGCGTATACGTCGTACTATATACGTATACGTCGTATATACAGACATATGTTCGGCTATGTTTTCGACAAAACGTTTTCAAAAAAATGCAAAATCAAAAAAACTTTTCAAAATCCAAAAACTTTTTGAAAACTTTTGAATTTTCAAAAAAAAATCAATCAATTCGTATTTTTTATTTGTAAACGGTTTAGCGCTTAATTTTATTTAATTAAAATTTAATTTAAAAATTTGCTAAAAAAGCACTAATCGTTTTAGTGTGTTTCAAGATCTTCTATATCTAATTTTAAATTGTGTTTGGTGATAGCTTATTTGCGTAGCTCTTTTTAAACTGTTAACGTGTTGGGTGGGGATGTGCGTCAGTCGGGGAAATGCGCCACAACAACATCAAGACGCGGAAATCCTGTATTGTAGTTCTTTCACTACCATCACCATTACTATCACTACCATCCCTGATATTACTAATATTACTATTACTACCATTATAAATATTAATGCTAATATTAATATAATGGTGTGTATTAGTAAGAATAAAAATATAAATTATATTACTATAGTAATAAAAGAGTGTATTAGATTAGTACTATAAGCTTACAAACATCATAATTTTAAATTTATTTGTAAAGTTGTGAAAGTATATAATATAATATGAGATATACTAAAATATAGATTAAATAATATATCTGGTAATAGGATTCTAATATATTATAAGTAATTAGTAATTACCATAAAAGGTAAGATATTATTAATATACTAAATTGTTTAATTATATAACTAGGAATTCCTACCAAAAATGGATATAGTTTATTACATGGTAGAGAAGTTGGTAAATTATAAACTAGGTAATAACAGCGTTTAAAATATACCGGGGATGGCAAGGAACGAGCCTAGAAAAATTTTTTGAATCGGGGAATCAATTTACCCCTCCCCAACCCAGGTTTTTTACCAAGAAAAAAAAAAGTTGATACTTTCTTGAGTTGGGGAAATACCCTAATATAAATTTTTATTACCCCTCAATTCAGTCCCGGCTTTTTTCTTGGTTCAGGGCAGGTTTTTTTTATTATAATAATACATTTTTATAAATATATATTAATGGTTTGAAAAGAGTTATATAAATAAACTATTACATAATTCTAAATAAATTAAAAATTAAATATTTAAAATTATATTATTATATTATTCTAAATTAAAGAACTCTAATTTATAATTTTTAATTTGAAACATATTCAATAAATAGTTTTTTTATATATAGTAAACTAAGAAAATATATATTTGTTAATTATAAAAATATAATACAAATATTAAATGTGAGCTTCAATTAAAACAATAAGATTCCCAGGTATGGTAGAATTATGAACAACTTTACAAATAAGTACCGGAAATCCAGGCGGAAAACCAGCACCAACACCAGGAAGCCATAAAAATTCACCCCAAATTACATTTTAATTTTTAAATTACTAATTATTTATATATCTATCTATATTAGATAAATAAGCTTACTACACACTTATTCTCATTACATTATTTAAATCATTCCTAGTATAATTATAAATATAAGTTAATTAAAATACTACTTTTATTCTAAATATTATATATTTTTTTCCTATATTTATTTTTAAAATTTAATAAGTGAAAGTTATATTAGCTTTTATTACTATTACCATAATTTTATAATTTTATTTTACTCTTATTATTTAATTAAATTCAAACTAAAGTATAAGATATCTAACCTCATAAATTCCTTTTCCTCTATTTAAAATCAAATAACCTTAACTTTTAAACCAAAATTCTAAATAAACATAAAATTTATTTTTCTAAATATATTCTTTTATTTTTCTTAAATTATTATTATTTTTATTCTTATTAAGGTAAATAGCTCACTAGCTACTATTTTTTTATTATTATAAATTTTTAACAATTTCAAAATCTTTTTATTAAAGAATAATACAATTGGCGGAGTTAACTTTCAATATATTATTATTAATCATTATATTATTTTTTTAAATAAAAACAGTTTTTATAATAGTAATAAAATTAAAATACATACTAACAAAATAAAAAAATACCATAAATAAAATCTTACCATCAAAAAACTCAATTATAAATATCTCAGTAACTATTTATAAAATTTTTAAAATTTTTATATCCTATTTTATATTTAAAATTATATTATTACACAATTTATAAGCTAAATGTTAGAAGGGTTTTTTTTAAATAAAAAATTTATCATTATACTTTTAATAAAAATTATATTTATAAATTACTTTATTTATTAAATTTATTAATAAATATAATAAAGGCTAAATTTAAATATTATATATTTAAAATTTAAGTATAAATATTAATTTTTACTATTATTCTTCTTGCTGCTGTAGTAAGAATTCTTACTAATACTTTTAGTTTTCTTTTTTTAAGTGTAAGTAATTTAACAATAAAAACTATAACTAATTTAACAATTTTTTTAACCATTTTAATTATATATAAAATATAAGCATAAATATTTAAGAAAAAAGTAAATAGTTAGTAAATGCAAATATAAAAAAAAATTAAATAAATAAATTGGGTAGGATATAACAAAATATCTTACTACTTAATAATAATTTTATATTAATAAATAAAATATTTTTTAATTTTGATAAAATTAGAAAATAATTATAAAAAATAAATTTGAAGTTAGTTTTGGTTATATATTCAAATTATATAATAAGGGTTTAAATAAAGATAAGATTTAAAACAAAATCTTGTATAAATATAAATATATTAATTTATTTATATTATTGTCTATATAATATAACTAAATATAATAAAAATATATAAGGTTTAAATTTTAAAACTATTTTTAAAATATTAGTAAATATTTTTATTTTATGAGAAAATCAAACTCTTTATTTTTTGTTTTTTTTTATTTATCTTAATTAAACTAATTTAGCAAATTAAAATAAGATTTTAATTAATATTTTTTTATTTTTAATATTTCTTATATTTCTAATATTTTTTTTTTTTTTATATGTTATTTACTAAGCTCAAAATTGTACTATTACTAAAAAGAATAAAGAAAAAGTAATTAGCAATATTATATTAAAAAAAATAAACTTATCTAAAAGAAAAGGGGTTAATAATTTTTTTTAAATAAATATTATTATAAAAATATACTAATACATTAAAAAAACTTTCTTAATATTAAATAAACATTAGAAAAAATATAAAAAAAAATTAATTAACTAAAAAATAATTAAATATAAGCTAAAATATTAAAATATAGTAAATAAAAATTAAGCAATCAATAAATTATTAAAGATAAATAAATAAAAAAATAGAATAGATAAAGAAAAACAAATTCTAAAGGATGAAATCAAAACAAAATATAAAATAAATTTAAAAACAAAAATAAATTTGGAGAAAGTAAAATAGAAGAAAGAGTATAATACCCCTTCTATTTCAAAACCCAAAAAAGAAAAGTCTAAATCTAAAGTTAAAAAAAACTTAATAAAACTTTTAATGTTAAAGAAAAATATAATTTACGAAATAAAATTTTTACAAACAATAGTAAAATATTAGGATTTTTGGCAGAAGTCGAAAAAGCAAAGTTAAAGTAAAAAAAAAGGAAAAAGAAAAAAAAGGCTAAAAATAATAAAATAAAAAATAAAAGTTCAGGTTTTTTAACAACAAGTTCCAAAAAAATAAAATTAGCATTATTAAAATTTAGTGAAGAAGACAATAAGTTCAATCCTAAATTTAATAATTATAATTTGAAAAAAGAAGAAAATTAGAAAGATAAAAATAAAAATAAAAGTTTAAATCCAAAATCAAAAATAATTTTACTTTTCAACTTGAATAATAAAAAAAAAAATAGGCTAATAAAATTGTTTTTATAATAATAAAAATATTCTAGATAACTATATTTTTATTTAAAATGAGTGTATAAGTTTATATTATTTATAAATTTTAAAATAAAGTAAGATATTTTTTTGTTTTTTGTTTTTTATTTTTTTTATATATTATTTTGTTTCTATCACTCTTTTTGCATTGTTAGTATGTGTTTATAAAATATATAAAGAATAAACAATTCTTAATAGAAATTAGTTATACTCTTTTACTAACTAAAATCTTATATACAAAATTTTAAAGAATATGTAAATAATATTCTTTTAATTTATGATAGTAATTTTTTATTATTATATTTAATAAAATTTGAATTGATTTGTTTTATATTTGCCGAAAGTGTTTACTTTGTAAAAAAAAAAAAATAACTGCAGTGTAACAAGAAATATCTAATTATCATATTTTTTAATATAAAAAGATGTTGATATCTTTCAAAAGTATATTAACAAAAATTAGAATATAATAGTAATAAATTTTTATTTAGTAATTAAATCTATTTGTTGCAAATTTTTTAAGCTAGAATTAATTTTTATTTAAATTAAAATGTTTTTTAATAGTATATTTTAAATTATTTTTAATGGGTCTACCTCTTTTTATAATTTTGGGGTTTTTTTTTATGGATAGTACTATATCTATAAACCTACAGAATATAAGAAATTTAATGATTGGTATAATATAATTTTGTATTTTATATTAACTACTAGATTAAATAGTAAAGTTTTGTATTTGTAATAGGATTTTAGATGTTAAATATTAAGTACCTAATGTTTTTTTTATTAAATAACTTATATTTAGATTAAAAATTTAAAATTTATTTATAAAATTTATTAAAATTTTGTTTAATATCTTTTTATATTAAATATAAGTATAAAGATAATGATTGGTTATCTTAATAGTTAAAAATGTTAAAGATCTTAAGGGTCCAAGTAATAAATAATTTTTGTTTTAATTTAATAGCTAAATTAGTTTAAAGTTAGTATTAGTTTTACTTTAAATTAAAAGTATATTAATAGTAGTGAAATAGTACTAGGAAATAACTCTTATTAGTTAATCTATACTTTTTAATTAAGAAACTTTTTTTTTTGAATATTTGAAATTGGTTTTTGCATTGAATTTGAGTTTTAATGTAATTAGTAATTTAGACTTCTAATTTTTTTTAAGACTTTTTAAACTATTACTTAAAATTCCATTAGTATATACGGTTAGGAAGGTATTAATAGAAAACTAAGATATTATAAAATTAAATTTTTTGAAGATTTTACTTTCTGATGTGAAAGTTTTTTTAATTGTTGATTATTGAACATTTTCAAATCATTTTTCTTTTATGGCTATTGTGGGGTACTTTATTGATGTCAATTAAAAATTATAAAATGTTTTATTAGAGTTTGAGTATATTTAAAGTTTACATACAGGGCTTATTTTTTTTTAGATTATATTTAATATATTGAAATTCTTTAAACTTAAGGGAAGGCTTTTTGGCTTAACAACAAATAACACTGATAATAATAAAATTTTCAGTCAAGATTTGGCCAAACAAATTAAAAAGCTCATTAGAAATAAGTAGAATGCAGAAATGATGCAGATTTTTTATCTAATATATGTTATTTAATTTGTCTGCAAGGACTTTATAATAAAAATTAAAATCCTACTTGATAAAAAAATTAATATTTGACACCTATTTACAAACAAAAAACTGCTTAGTATAGTAGATATAAATAAAGGTTTTTTAAAAATGTTTTAAAAAATACTTTTCCTTTTCAATTTTCTTATTAAGGCAATTGTTTATTAATGTTAGTATATATTTATATAAATTTACTTTTTAGTAAAGGCTATTATTAAAAATATTTAATATTATAAACAATTTAAGACTCTTTAAATTTAAATTGATTAGAAATTTGTTGTTCCTATTAAAAATATTTTTACTCGCTAGAATTCTTTTGCTTAAATATTAATCCGTACTATTTGTTTTTGCTATATTTTCCCATTATAAATAGTTAGTAATTTATAATTTATTAATCTTATTCCTATTTTTAAAAAGTAGGAATAAATTAAATAAATAATAGTTTTTTTTTAATTATTTTATTGGTATATAGATCTTATCTCGCAATCTCGAAATATAATAATACATCTAGCATAAAAGATTTATAATAAGTTATTCAACTATTTTAATAATATGAAAGATATTCTTAAGAATGACACTAAACCTTAGAAAATTAGTATTTTTAATGTCTTAAAACTTACTGCTTAAAAGTTAAGAAAATATTATAAGAAAATGTACTTTTTTGTAGGCTTATTTTATAATTTAGGTAATTACTTAAATTTGGTAGTTAAATTCAATAATTACAGAACATAAAATTTTAATTACAAAAGATAATATTATAATAAATTCCAGCAATTTTACCTTAAACAATATAACAACATAACTAAATTTGATAGTGACAATAAAAAAAATATCCTAAAATTTAACAAACAATATTTACTCCAAAACCTTTTTAGCTTTATACAACATAAGAATATTAATAACAAGTCCATAAAAGTAAAGACATACTATAAATAGTTTTTAAATCCATTAAAAAAAAATATTTTCAAATTTTAACAATTAAACAAAAATAAGTTTCCTAAATTAGTGAAAATGGTATAAAATATTTTAGCAGTATTTTTAGCTTTAGTTGTACCTGAAAAAATTTTTAGTGTTATTTGTAATGTTTTAAATTATTATTAGAATAAGATGATATTTTTAATTATTATAGAAATTATAATAACAAAATCTTATTTCAAATAGTTAGAAAAGGAGAAGATTGAAGAAAAAAAGAAAGAGAAAAAAGAAGAAATATTATAGTTAATAAACAATTAAAATTAAACTCAAAAACATTTAACTGTTTAATAGTTTATAACTAAATATGGCTATTATCCTCCCCCTCATTAGTGATAGGTTAAAAATAGAAGTTCAATACCATCAAAAAATCTAAATACACCAACAACTTTAATAAGAATAAAATCGACTAATTTTAAAATATCAAAAAATTATGAAGAAGAAGAAGAGGAAGAGGAAGTTAAAGAAAAAGAAATTAAGAATAAGGAGGAATAGAAGAAAGAACAAGAAATTACAAGCAAACAGGAAAAAAGTAGAATACTTAAGCTTACATCTGAATCTATAGGCAAAAAAAAGTAAAATATCAATTCTATTAAAATACCAATAGAAAGAAGTCTAAAACAACAGGATAAAAAATTAAATTATTATATTTAGTTACTTAACTTTATATATAACAATTAATTGTCTAAGTTGAAATTCTATTTACTTATATCATCAAGTGTTATATTATTTGTAAGTGTATTTTAAAACTATTAATATATATTTATAATTGAATTTTAAATTAATTTTAATCCTTCATATTTCTCTTCGACTTAACCATTTAGTTCTTATTTCGACTTAGGGAATCCCTGAAATGTTTTCGGTACTATTTCGGAATTAAAAAATTTAAAAATTTTTCCGAAAAAACTTTTTATTTATTGAAAAAAATCTAAAAAATTTTATTTTGACCTGAGAAATATCCTGATTGGGGTAATAATATTTTAAAGATTTTGAGTATTTGGGGATAGTTATTTTTATTTTTTTTTCCCCAGCTAAAGCCGGGGAATTCCCCGTCCCGACTTGATTTTTCCCGCCCCGATTTTAAACGCTAGGAATATTGTTAATTATACTAAAAGTTAACAGATAATCTTTGTTTAAAATTTTTTTACAACTAATAAGCACTTACTTATACCATTACACTACCTTATTATATTTACCTTGATTAAAGAAGACTAAAGCAATATTATTAACTATACAAAAAATTGATTAATAATCTTTACCCAAGACCTTCTCATAGCCAACAAGTACTTGCTTATACCATTATACAGCCTCATCATATTTATTTTTACTATCAAAGACTAAAACAATGTTATTCACTATATCAAATATTAATAAATAGTTTTTACCTAAGGCTTTCTTTTTACCAACAAGTGCTCACTTGTACTATTACATGAACTCATCATACATCAGCAAAAAATCTGAACCTCCCAGAGGTCATTGTATGGGAGCACGGGAGGCTGACAGGGATGTGGGGAGGTCATTGTATGACGATGGGAGGCCGATATTAATTTTAATATACTCTATCAAAATTTCAAAGTAATTGGCTGTGGACATCCATTTCTCAAAATCCAATGCAGACTTTTCATAATATTAAATTAATATAAATTTCTTTTTAACTTCCTATTATTCTTTATTTTTTTTTTTATATTGTGTTTTTTTAGATTATTTTAATTTTTCTATAGATGCACTCCGTCTAATACACTAAAATTAAAAGACAAATAATATAAAAATGATAATTAATATCAAGATGATATATCTAATTTTAAGTTATGGCATTTAGAATTTATAATTTAGAAGGTGGTTTTTTTTGGACTGTTAGTGTTGGTTAGAGTGCGACATGGGGCGGGTTGGGTTGGTTTTTAGATGGTAGAAACCATTTACAGGTTGGTTTCTAGATAGTCGAAACCATCTACGGGTTGGTTTTTAGACAATACAAACCACTTATGGATTAGTTTTTAGACGGTCAAAACCACCCACAGATTAGTTTTTCTTTTAAAAAAAAAACCAAGCACGGGTTTAAAAACTGTGATAATAACGAAAAACCGCACTGCCAAGAAACCGTTTTAAATTAAATCACGTGATTACCAAAATTTTTATTATATAATTTTAATTAAAATTTAATAAAAAAAATTTAAAAAATAAAATTGAATTTTTATTAATTTTTTTTTTAAATTTAAATTTAATTTTTTTAATTTAATTTTTTCGATTTTTTTATGAAAATAATTTAAAATTAGGTGTGGGAGATCCTGAAACACGCTAAAACAACTAGTGGTTTTTTAACAAGTTTTTAAATTAAACTTAATTAAATAAAATTAAGCGCTAAACCGTTTATAGATGAAAAATACGAATTGATTGATTTTTTTTTTTGAAAATTCAAAAGTTTTCAAAAAAATTTTGGATTTTGAAAAGTTTTTTTGATTTTGCATTTTTTCGAAAACGTTTTGTCGAAAATATAGCCGAACACCTCCATATATACGATGTATACGTATACGTCGTATATACGTATACGTCGTACTATATACGTATTCGTCGTATATGCGTACCCGTCGTATTATATACGTGTACGTCGTATATGCGTATACGTTGTACTATATA